>JAKNDB010000054.1:600000-1084709 GCA_024305405.1 Dirofilaria immitis
ACATCAATTAAAATTTTGGATGGATTAAGTTTTTTACCGCATCAGCCGGTTGCATTTTATTTTGATCGTTGCATTAAGTGCATGCAGCGGAATTGCGTGCATCGTTCACGATTTAAGTCATTTAAAAAAGTGAATTTTTAGTCGTTAATTAAAAATTTTAGAATTTATACTGATTGCAGCACGAGCATGTCGTGGTTATAATTTCTACCGTCGTTGCGAAAAGAAATATAAGACGCATTTGGAAAGGTTGGAATGTCGTTACGCAAGATGCTCCGTATGCATCACTGAACACTTACATCCTGGTTGTCCCTTCTGCCATGCCGATAGTCAGTATTTAATAACCTTCACGTCCGTCTAATAAATCATGAAAAGGAATTTCTTGGAATTTCTAAAATTTTCAAATTTAAACAAAATCTCTGTTTACAATGATCCTCAAGCACTTTCTTTCCAAATTTAAACTCTATAGAAAACATTTATTGCAGAATCCGTATTTTGTCCTGCTGTTGAAACATGTTCTTGTCCTTGGAAAGCTGGTTATGGCATGTGGGATTCTTGTAGACGACAAGTCAATAATCGATGTTATGGTATTTACAAATTATTTAATTTCGAAAAATTTCTCTTTGAAATATTTGACTAATTCAAAAATTAAAAACGACTAAGCAATTACAATTCCTTTCTTCTCTTTTCACTATTCAAAAATGATACTTAAAAAAATGCTGTAGTATTCGTCATCAATTTCATTATTGAATAATAGTATTAATCGGATCATTTAAATTTGTATCAAAGGAAAATAATTTTGTTGCAGATATGAACACAACAAAATCAAAAAGAACAGAAAGAAACATCGGAAGCAAAATCGCCTCAAATGACAAATGGATATATTATTCTAAATTTTAATCCTTTCGGAATCTCTCACAAATTTTCTTGAAAGGATTCCTTAAATAATTCTTCTTAACATGAAGAAAATTACCTGCTAATTACAAGACGTGAGGATGTCGAGAAAATTATTATTCCCGGATTCATCGAAAAAAGAATTTTTGATACCTAACAATGAAATAATTTTACTCAATTCGAATAATAATTTTATTTTGCATAAAAATAACTCGAACTTTATGCAAATTTTTCTCTGAAATCATCGATAAACTATATATATATATATACTGTGAATTTATTTAAAAAAAGAAATTAAAATAAATGATTGTATATCGAACGCAATGTTTATCCTGCCAACGTCGATATCGCGAGAAGCAGAAGTATCAGATTGGAGGAAAGGTGTATATCAAGGATCAAATATATTTTTTGAGCATATATAAGTATCATTTACCGTAAGACTAAGTAATCAGCAGATATGCACTTTGGAAAGGGATGTCGTTTTTGTTACAACCTGTTATCAGTTCAAAACATCAAAAATATGTAGCATTTTCAATGTAGACTGGAAATTGATCGATATTTGCTCGTAAATTTTATAAATTTTTATCACAGTCCTAATCAGAGTGGTTACTGTAATTCAATATTTCAAAGTTTTGAATTGAAATTCGAAAAATTTTAAAACATTCGATGCCAATACCAATAAGTTGTGTTCTCTCTATCCGTTCTCTCTCTTGCCGAATTTTAAATCAGCTTATTTGCTGAACTAATCATGCTTAGATTCTGAGACCAGCTATCCGATGAAATTGCTGTGTGTGAATTGAATTTACTAAAATCCTAGAACTTCCCAGAATATTCAATGAAGTATACCCTAAGTTAGTAGTATATAAAAATACATAAAATTCCTCATAGTTATTCTCTAACAAATCATATAAGAAAACTACGATGTCAACTGTCTTACTAATGAGACACGATGAAAGCATTAGAGAATAACTATGAGGAATTTTATGTAACAGGATTTCGAGCATACTTGCATAATAATGCTGTTGAACAAAAGCTATTCATGATTGTGTTCACAGGCTAACCAATTGGAAACTATTTAATTGGGTTATTTCATTCCAGGTAATTACCATCTTTTTTCATGAGAAAAAAGAGAAGTGATAAAGTTGAAATTATATATTTTATTAAGACAGAAAGATTCATCGGAATATTGAGGATTCCAATTTAAAGTGCAAATTTAATTATTGATGATAAAAATAACTTCCATAGCTACCCGTGCCAAATAAATCGAGCGCAGCGGGAATAAAGTAACTACGGTTTTCTTACGATAGCCAAATTCCTAATCATCTGATTTATGACACGTATGAATGGATTAACAAGATTCCCATTGTCCCTATCTACAGTCTAGCGATATCGCAGCCAAATGAGCAAGCTTGGCAAACACAGGGGGTAAAGAAAACTCTATTGATTATGAATTGTTTTATCAACTATTTCAGGTTATGATTATCGTATTTTGTATACTGAGCGCATTGGCAGTAAGCATAGTTGAATATTTAAATCCATGGCCTATGCTACTTATGGCTTTGATTTTATTTATTCCCATTTTTCCAGTATTATGTTCCAATCAACATGAAGGTAAATTGTCAAAGTATAGATAAGCAAATAGGTTAACAAATAATTGCTAATGCTTTATCACATGATTATAAGTTTCAATTATAGAAAATTTTAAAATGTTTGGTTACATGCAATTAGCATGTGGCTTTGTTGAGCTATTTTGGTCTAGTCATGTTATACTTGATATGCATTATCATTCCAATGATTGGCGTGCATATTTTACTATGTGTGCTGTATATTGGCAGGTTGGAAAAAATTTTTTTTTCTGAAATAAAAATACCAATTCAACGTATAAATAAATAATGATTCGATCCCGACGTGAACTACCAAAAAAATCTAAAATAAGAAAGGCAGCAATTATAAAACTAAACAATATAACTAACAGTACCAAAGATTAGGCATTTTGACTTAACGTAGAAAATCGAAGCAAATAGAATGATTTTCAAATCGATATCACAATATCCAACCTTCTTTAAATAATAATAATAATGCTTTTTACGGAATAAATTTATACGTAGTATTTTATATTGCATATTGCGTTTAAATTTCAAAAAATATTTTCAAGAAATTGCAAAAACTTGAAAAGTTTTCGAAACTTGAGAATGCTTCAAAAGTTTTGAAAAGAACTATCAATTAGAAGTAAATGAACTTTTTAGAAAATCTCATGACCAATTAAAAATTATTCTATTTATACTAATTTTCTAATAAGTCAAAAATTTCAGCCACATTTTGCATTTTAATAAAACTTCTTAAAAGATTCCAGAGTGAAGATTCCAGAGTGAATAGAATAAACTTCGAATAGGATAGGATATTTCTTCTCGCAAAGAAAATATGAAAAAACTTTTCAGTTTATGTCAGTAATTCTAATATCAGTGAAATGTCCACTATTGGAAAAAATAGTGAATGGACAAAAAAATTTAACAGCAATTGAAAGTGACAGTGTCACTGAACCTTGTAAGTTTTGATAAATTAAAGATAAAAGTTGACATTCGATTTTGATTTGTGACATGAAATAATCATAGAAATGATTAATTTAATATTTTATTAATGTTTATGAAAGTAAAAGAAGTAGTAATGCAAATTAAATTATTATTTAAGATTATTAAAAGAGTAAAAAATATTATTAAATAAATAAAAATATTAATGAAACAATTTTACAGCAAGTTGTAGCGTTGATTCGCGTGTAGCAAAACTTCGTTCAATTTTAAATTTTGAAAAGCAACGATTAGATGAGAGGAAAAAAGACGAAAAGAAAGGTTAAGCAAAATATTAATTATCAAAATTATCCCAAACAATAAGGAATTAATTTTTAGATTTCATAACATAATGTTAAAATCCATAAATTAATTTCAAATTTTTATTAAAATTTAAATGGAACAATTTTGTTATTCTTTATGGATAAATAAATAACATATTTTTAAGGTTGGAAAAAGATGAATGCGATAAATATGCCAAAGAATCTAACGATGGCTTAAAACAAAGTAAATTTATTTCAGAGAAATAAAATTTAATTTTAAATGATAACAATGATAATTTCAATGTTTACAAGATCGCTAATTTTAAGATAATAATTTCAACACAAAATCGATATGTCTTTTTTTTGTACGCTAAATATGAATAAATTCATTAAAAGACTAATTAGTAATTGAATAATATTTGTAGTAGAAATAAACAATTCCCGAACTGCAAAAGATGATGCAAAGGTAAATGTCAACAAAACGTCGGATCTAACAACTGCGAAAGAGCAGAAAGATAAAGTATTACTATTTCTTTAAAAATTTTTTAGAAAAGAATCAAGATAAATTTTTGATTAATTTTTATATAATTATAGATTCAAATTCTGAAAAAACTTTTATAAATTTTATTAAACCAAATTATATTCAATTATAATATTTACAGCATGAAGAAAGTGAAAAGACCAAAGTGTGAATTAGCAATGAATAATTTTAGAAAGTTGATTTTATTTTCAATTTATAAAATAATAGAATAAAAGTCGTTGACATTTTAATTAATGAAATCGATTCATAGTTTTAGAGATTAATGTTGCAAAGGTTGCAAGATCATTGCACTGATAAATTATTAGATTAACATTGACAAAATTCAATGGCTGCCTCATATCAAATTATGTAAAGAAATTAATCCCTTGAAATTAGCAATATTAGGAGACTTGAAATGATTTTTATTACTATTCAAAAATTTTGGCTTAATAATTAATAGTTTAATGATTTTATGATACTTAAACAATGACTGAAATTTTTTTTTTTAGTATTTCATTGATATTTCAAATTGTTAAATATAAAACTATTTGTTTTAACATCACATTATCATTAATGAAATTACAAAGCTTAAATAATATTTAAATTTAGTTCATCACTTATATTTTAATATATTACAATCAATAAGCTTAATCGAATTCTCTTTTCCATTAAAAAAAATTTTTTAATGAAAAAAACGATGGTTTTTTTGAATTTGGCCATGTTTCAATGTTATTATTATCACTATTATTAAATAAAATTGTTACTTATTTGATAATGACTATATTCGAAGGAATAATTGAATAACACATTTATCATTTAACAATATCATTTTTATTTTGCTAAATTTTGTTGTTTCAAAAGCTAAGTCTCACATACGCAAATTTATATTTTTCGACTTTTATTAAACTCATATTTGTATTTATATATTTTCATTCTTATATTTATCTCCGATTAAAATAAAGTTACCGAAAATTCGAACTCAAATTTTTGGAAAATGATTAATATATTTGAAATTGCTTAAGAAGTTGAAAATACTGAAAATAAAAATTTGGTAGAGTTGCGTTAATACAGCTTGTTAAGAGATTATGGTTATTGATTTTGCATTTGCCGTAATGTCAGTTGTATGAAAGTTATGGACCTCGACCTTATGTAAGAAACACTTCAAAAAATCATAGATACCAGGAAATAAGTAACTTTAGCGCTAAGATAACAAGTAAATATATACAACATAAGTGATAGATAGCAATAATGCTATTATTAACTTTTGCTTTTATCACGGTTTTTTTTTGAATAAATTTTCTAAGGTAAATTATAGAAAAGTGAATTATACGGCTTTTATCTCTTGGTGAAATATGTAATATAAGTTTAGTGTTTAAAATTTTTCCAATCACAAAATTAAGTCTTTTTAATTGAAAATAATGTTAAGAAGATTTTTATTAAATTAAAAAAGAAAATGACATTATATTAGAAATGGTGAACGATTGCGACTTCAATAATATGACATATCACATGCTTCATTTGCATTATTTTGCCACAATTTTTCCACATTTCATCGATGGTCGAAGAATCTACGAAAAACAAAATTTTGGAATCGAAAATTTGAATGCTGTAATAATAGTGCAAAAAATAAATAAATAAATGAAATGAAATAAATTAAACAAATTTAAGCAAATCAACTAATAAGAATTATTTGATAAGTTTGATTTCATTTATTTCAATACAAGATCAATCGATAAAGTTTAAAGAGTATTTTTAAAAATCGATAAAAATAAAGACTTGAAATGTGCAAACAAGTGATTCATCCACATTCATCATAGCAGCTGCATTATCAAATTGTCCGCAATAATGGGGCGCAGAAAATATTGTCACCAATTTACGATTGGCAAAAATTCGTAACCATCCTGGCGAAAAAAATTCGTGAATATTGATTGATAATTGCTATTTCAGTTCAAATTAATGTAAGGAATTGATTATTAGAGAATTTAATGCTAATTTAAATTAGCCAAATTCTTAAAATTAAGTTATAAATTTTGCAACTTATGACTTTTCGCAATAATTTTAATATCACTTATTTTTCGAAAAAGTTCTTAATGAATTACTTGAACAACTTGATGAGCTCGAGCAATTAGATCGATGTCCAATTTTTGACACATTTCTATGACAACATCAGGCCCAAAGGTATATGATAATCCACGATTATTTGCTTGCCAACCTTTTATAGATCCATCTGGATCTGACCTTGAAACGATTAACAAATATCCATTGAAATTTTTTAAAAAGAAAATGATATAAATAAAGCATTATATCATTGAGGAAAAGTAAATGTTAATTGCATCTTGAGGAAATTCAAATTTTGAAATTCACATATGAATTTAATTTCAAGAATAATTTCGAACTTTCGTATAGTTTTTTATAAAGATTATGGAAATTTATTGCTAGATTATGAAATTTTTGTGTTTCTTGAGAGTTAATTAATTAGGAGTAATTGAGGAACAGGAACCATAATAAATCGATATGAATGGATGGATTTGGAGGATCAATAGGTCGAGTAATCTGTCGAAGTTGATCAATACTTTTCAACTGTGGCGATAGGCCACCATGCATACATAAAATTTTGCCAGCAACTAGGCCCGTAAATGGCATCGTATTGAATACTTCCTAAAAGTGCCTAGCAAATTTTAAAAATCAAAAGTTGAAAAGATAAAAAGAGGGTAAGTTAATTAGTTGAATTTGAAGGAAGTCAGACAAATTGAAATAAATATTCCAGCTCACTTATGACACTTGCCAATCTATGCTATATAAAAATGATTCTGTGATTTATGTATATAATGCAAATATTATTTATGTATCTCTAAATATCTCAGGTATCATCACTATGCAGAAAAGTGGAAATTGTTACGTGAAATTGAAAACAATGAACTTCTATAGGCCTCGATCCCGAAATTTTAAGAGAACCTGAAATGTTTGCCATAATCGTACACTTTGATAACGACGATTACACTCTTCGAAGAAACCGTAGATTCGATTGATAACGCTACATTCATGATTACCACGAAGTAGAAAGAAATTCTCCGAATACTTCACCTCAAAAATATCAAAGATACTTAATTGCAACTGATAAAACAAGCTTCTTTATCAGATTAAAAATTTCTGCCAGAATATTTTTTAATAATTATCAAAGCATTAATTGTAATCATAAATATGTTTTATTTAATGAAGAAAATTTAAGAAATTTATTTCACTGGAACAGTGATAGTAGAATACTTTATAACAAAGAAGAAGGGATATAGTTTCGAGATTTTGTCTTCCACGATCAACGTAATCGCCGAGAAATAAATAATTGACAAAAGGTGGAAAGCCACCACGATCAAATAACCGAAGTAAATCTTCAATTAAATCAATATTTAGTTTTTAATTCTTCCACCACCGTCGTGTTAACTTCCTATTAAAGATTCTAATTATGGTAGAAAAATTAGTGAAGAAAAAGAATAAAACTAATGTAATCCTAAGACACCGAAAAGATTTGATATCTATAAGAATAACATATTATTCAGTAATTCTAGAAATCAATACCTAATCTGTGATAACGATTTGGGGTAATCAATCATTAAGGTGGGATCAAACAAACCAGAGAGGTAGTAAAAAATTGTTTTTTTTTTTTTAAACAACTATCGTTTTATGATAAAATTAAAATTAGGAAAACTGATGGATATAAGAAATTAATCAGTAAATGATTAAAACTTCATCCTTGATCGCAATTTCATAACTAAATTGAGACGAAAATATTGACCTGAATATTGGCCATGTATATCACCGCAAATTCGAATCGGTGGATCAACTTCAATCAATGAATTTTGCGATAGAAAACTTCCTTAGCTAATGAGCATAAATGCATAATTTCTTGCTCTTTAACAGTTTTCGTCAGACTACATCCTGGGCTACCAACGTTTAATAGTTTGCAAATTAAATCATCCAGGTCTAATTTTTGTGCCATATCTAATATTATTATAAATTAATACTATACCAAGTAACAATTTTTCATTTACTAAATTAATTTCCGATGACATTCATTTATTCATTTCAAGCATAGATTTTAATCGAATATTTTATAAAATATTATAAATACTATATCAAGCATTAATTTTTCGTTTATTTAAATTAATTTCTGATAACTTTGATATTAATAATAAATAAAAATTAAATTAAAATCTATGTTTAAAATAAATAAATCAAAGCAATGTGTAAATTTATTTAGATTCATAAAAATTAATTCGTAATATACATTATACATAAAATATTAATTTGAAATCTATGCTTAAAAACTTCAGATTTAATTTCCGATAACTTTGACTTATTTATTTTAAGTACAGTATTCATCAACTTCTGTCATTTTTTCATCAATATAATAAATTTTAATTATTTAATTTACCATTCTATCATATATCATTTGAATTATCATCTTATCATAATTCTTCTCCAAAAAGAATTTGTAATTATTTTAAAAAAATTTATTGTGATAATTAATGAGAGAAAATTAAATTACTTCAAAAATGTTCGTATTTTAGAAGGAAATGATTGAATGAATGAATGGATGGAAGGATGGATGAATGGATGGATGGATGGATGGATGGATGGATGGATGGATGGATGGATGGATGGATGGATGGATGGATGAATGGATGGATGGATGGATGAATGGATGGATGAATGGATGGACGAATGGATGGATGAATGGATGGATGGATGGATGGATGGATGAATGGATGGATGAATGGATGGACGAATGGATGGATGAATGGATGGATGAATGGATGGATGGATGGATGGTTGGATGAATGGATGAATGGATGGTTGGATGAATGGATGAATGAATTTGCACGGAAAAACAATCACTGCACGAAAGCTTACAAAAACGTTAAATGAAAATAAATAACCAATTCTATTTAATTTATACATTTTTTAAAGATATTAAAATTTAATGGAATAATTATTTTGGACGTAGTGAAAATAAACAAAATAATATTTTTAGGAACTATTTTAATTAATTCATATCAATTCCTAAATGATTATCGATTATTCGATTATAGACATAGCAAATTTCTATCGTATATTTTCATTGAAAGGAAAAATACATCAGTAGTATATTCATATTTCAAATTTTGATTTCAGATTAATTCAGTTTTCCAGTTAATTTTTAGTTTTTTCTTTTTGCAAATGGCACAATTCATTTTACTTACATTGGATTAAAATAGTTAAAATATTGAATGTTGTAAGCAAGATACAGTCGATTATTATTTTTATGAAATTTTTATTTTCGAGACTGGAATTTACCTCGACAGAGATTTATTTCAGCAAATATTTATAGAAATAATAAAATATTATAGCCTGATGATAATGATTACATTATTAGTTTGACTATTGAAAATATTCTGAATCTCTTCCGTAAAATTATATTTTCTCTTATCTTTCCGCAATTTTTTAAGATATTATTTCTTTTTTTAGTTAAATTTATACTAAAATACTCAACGTAAGTTTATGTAAAGGATATTGTGCTCTCTCATTTATGAATTATATTTATTAAATACAAATATTGCTATTCAAATTTTAAAAATAGATATATGTTGCAACAAAAATTTAACGAAAAATTTTAAAATTTCAAAAAGTATGCCTTCCAACATCAAATAGTAATATTATAATGTCATAATGAAGGAATAAAGCAATCATGGAAATCTAACAATTTTTGGTTCGATAACGCTTTCTTTATGAATTCATATTAACCAGATCTTAAAACTAATCAGAGAATATCGGAATTTTTTTGAAATTAAAACATAAACATTGTTGTACTTCTCTCCTAAACACTATCAGTCTATTGATTATCTCTATTAATTACTTTATTTCTATAGTTTGATGAATGTAGAACTAAGTTCCATTCATTTCAGTGTCCTATTTTAAATCGAGAAATCCTTTTGTAATACGAACAAATTCGTAAGTGAGCTAATCTTCGACTACTCTTAGCAATACCTATCTTTATATCCCGAGAACATACTCCGAATGACCTTTCAACTCTCTGAAATGGGAACCTCCACATAGAGCATGTTTGCATATTTCGTTGCATGCTACACTAGATGAAAAATGTGACAATTCATTCGAAGGTTTATGAATTCAAACGGATAGGAGGATGAAGGGTGGGTTTTAGATTCGTAAAATTTGATAGGTGAGACGGAAAAAGCTACTGTACAACTCAATTTTATACTTATTAATTGATTTTATTGTTATTAAATCAATCTTCGTGCTCAAGGCTTGTTCTCCATTTTCGAATCAAGTGAAACTTTGATTTATTGGCTCTTCGAATTCGCTTCAATAAGTTGTCATGAAAATTTTTCATCACTCTTTCCATTTTTATTTCGTCAAATTTTATTCTGAAATCTCGCTATAAAAAACCATAAATATCTAATTATTTAATTATTTATGTATTGAAATACAGCTTTCGTTTCATATAATGATAGATTCCTCTAATATTTTTCGTTTTGTTTAGAAATTTATCCTACTAAGCTTTATTTATGGTATTTTCAGGATTTTATGATAGAGTTTTCACGGATTTCCTCCATTTCTGGTTATTTATTTGGTAAAACGATCCAGAATACATCATTGGCAATCAGCTTAAATCTTCGACGAAAAAATCGTCAATACTGCACTGTTCGTTTATCTTTGGAATCTGTAATCTTAAGTGCTGTTTATAAATAATATTTTCCTCTTTGAGATTCTCAGTATCGAAACATCCATATATTCTTGCCTCCGTAGATTATATGAAAGAGTAATATAACATTCTGACATTGTCTGATCCGACGCTCTGCTTTATTGATTTAATCTGCTTAGTCTAAAATCTAAAATATTCAAATGAGAATCCGGCAGCACACTTCAGCAAAGTTTGTAGGTTAGGAAAAAATTTCGATTAATGAATGAATAATTTCAAAGAAGAAAAGTTGTCCATTTATTGCAGAAAAACGAGATTACTGTAACAATACCTCGTGCTTTACGGCCTTCACCTCGTTTGATTGCGAAATCTGAAAATAGCAATGTATTTCTACGCCTTTATTAGAACTAGAATTACTATATGGAGCTGGTGAAACGAGATTGCCGACTTCTTTCACAAATAGCGATTGGTTGAAATATATTCGAATGACAAGTATTATTGAAAGATGTTGCTATCTGCATCAGCTTTATGAAAGTAGAAAAGAAATTGAAGGAAAACATGAAATAAAGGTATGAGTACTAAGATAATGCTTTAGTTGAAAATAATATAACTGTTAAGACAATTTTGTTTAGGATGGGTGAATGCTGTATTAATGTAAAGAATCACGAGATGGTAGCAATCTTATTTTCTATTATTTCTTAAACTTTAAGGAAATGTTTATCATGGAAGTAATAATACATTTATCTTTTTCTATTTTAGATTTTAGAAAACTTCAAATAAGATGCTAATTATTTCCTACCCATTTTTCAGGTGCGTCGAGAAGTAACTTCTCATAATGGAGAATTTCCTTTCAATACTCTTTATTACTTCGAAAGAGAAGATTTTAGAAGTATTTTAATAAAATGATTTAATATAGCTTCAAATAAGTGTATTTTTTTAAGTTATTAAAACCATGTTATTCCAGTATTCAGAATTCAAAACTTACTTGAACATTTATTTTGAAAATTCACGTAAATCATATTAGGAAAACAATGAAAATAAAATTGATTTTACAAGAAATACAAGTGAAAATCTTAACAAAAAATTGCTGAAGGAAACCATTATATATAAAGTTATTCAATAAGGTAATATATTTGAA
This sequence comes from Dirofilaria immitis, assembly GCA_024305405.1. NCBI lineage: Eukaryota > Metazoa > Nematoda > Chromadorea > Rhabditida > Onchocercidae > Dirofilaria > Dirofilaria immitis. Next base: position 612,071 of record JAKNDB010000054.1, read on the forward strand.
GGGTTTGCTTATGAAATATTTGGTTGTCGATTATTAGCCGCATGGCGATGCAAAGATTCGTTCCCGCCATTGCTGGTTGACTGTTGTTATCTAGCGAATTTGAATCATTCGACACAAAGAACTCTAGTAAAGTATTCATTAGACTTCATATGAAATTTAGAATTAAATTGTTCAGATAAAATGGCTGAATTGAAAGCTCTGTTTGGCTAATTTTCATATGTTAAAGAATGTTACTATTTAAAGAATTTTTTCTCACTATTTTTTCTAAAGCTTCTCTTTTATACTTTTTAATGGTACTAACTTGCTAGATGTTTTATCATTGCACTTAGTGAGTCGTTATCATGATGGAAGTACTCTATACAACAATCTAAGAAAAAAAGTAGGATTGCTTTAAAGTAGGGAAAATTTTTCTAGTTGATAGAAAGAAAGTCTGCAATAATTAATGAAAAGAAGACAAATGAAAAATTCCGAGCTTCGCTCTATGAAACTGATTTCAGGCAGATGAAAGATCTGATACTTGATAATAGTTTGCAACGAAATCCATTTCCGATCGTTTTTGTGAATTATCATACTACAATTAATGTCGTTGAAGAGGTTGTAAAGTAAGTTTCGAATTGCTTTATTTTTTTGAATCCACGTAAATCCAGTTAGCGATTATTATTGTATTGGAATCTGTGTTTAAGTTATTGCCTTATAACTCAATTTGAATGAAAACCCTATTTGTTAGCGAGCAAAAAATTTTCATCGTAATTAGCTAGGAAAAAGAACTCTTTAGGAAACTTCAGTTTAACTTAATGGTAACTGGTATTAAGTTCATGGCTTCGAAAGCGTTGTTTGCCAAAATATCGCCCGTTTGGTGAAGAGAAATTTGAGGGTGAACTTTCTGGTGAAAAAAATAATGAAAGGAAGAGGGATCTTATTTGTGCTCCATTTGTTCCTGTTGTTACATCAGCCACAATTCGTGAATGCCTTGGCCACACTAGTCCAGGTTTGTTTTCATCAGCTTTTCAGCTTTTATGTTTTACCACACTTTCTTTGATGAAGATTGCCGTCGATATCCTGAGTTACAGCAAATTATGTCTAGTCTGATTCTTCATTCTTTCTATGAATATGGTTTTTAAATGAACTGACCGGTTCACATGCATTTTTTCTGATAAAGTTTTGAAAATATTTTTGTGGAAATCAAAATTGTTTTGCACCCATAATTTTTAACTGTAGCTTGTTCATTCCCAATGGATCCCGAAAATTCGAAAGCGATGAGATTAGCTATCTAATTACATCAAAAAAATCTGTTTTCAGAAGAAATTGCATACATCAATCCTCGAGCAGCAGAATATTTACCACTTCCGCTTTCGAAATATAAAGCATTTGTGTTATGTGCCACTCCGGATAACAAATTAATGAATTCTGCTTTTCAATCGGCCAAAACTGAGCAGTTAAAATCGTATAAACTGCCCATCACCAAATTTTTGAAGTGAACAAAAATTATTATACGAAATTAACTTCATTCAATATTCTCGTCTTTCTTTTAATAGCAAAATTGCAGTTATGAGGAATTCTTCGATAAATTTAAAGTTTGAAAATTTATTATGCATTATAGTCTGGGCCAAACAGCAGTCACGATACCTCTGCGGATTACAGCAAATATAATTCGTGACGTTTATGCGGGTGGTTATGAATGGAGAACGGCATTCGAAAAGCATATACCTTACTTCAATATCTTAGCTAGTGATATGTATCGAAACTATAATACCGATAAAGACATGCTTCAAGTCATTTTTTATTTAAATTTTATTTAATTCTGCATATTTAATCAATCAAAATTTTCGATTGAATACTTCTGATAACATTGAGAGCCAGATTATGACACGAACATTAGCCAGTGATTCATATTGATCCATAAACACTGTCAAAATCTACTTGTTTTTTAAATTTTAAGAGTAATTTGTCTAGTAATAATCGGAACGTATTCGCGGAATACTTTAGGGCTCTCAGTGTGAGAAGAAAAGAGAAAAAAGACTGGACTATATCCTTTATTTCACATCGGGCTTCATAGATTAACTTGTTACTTTTTCAGGTTATAGAACGATGGCTTTCAGATGCTGAATCGAGAGGAAAACGGAAACGGAAGTACTTTCATTCATATAGTCGGGAAGAACGAAGAGCGAAACAGGTAATACTTGCAAAACAAAACCTGTCGAGAGGATAACTTAAAACTATTTAGTGATTACCAATTAAGACAGAGATTTGATTGTCATATGCAAAATATGAAACTGTGAAACCTTAAGATGAACGAATGAGAGATTAAGCAGAAATGAAGAAAGCATAAAATGAGCAGAACATATGAATCATTTTAGAAATAAAGTACTTCTACAAATGACAAATCTCTTATCTTGTCAGTTTGCCAAAAATCTTTTACTAATTTCTCGTAAAATCTCTTTCAGAAGATTTACCTTTTATTATTCAGTTGTATTACACGATGAATAAGTTTAGCGTATTTATAGCAGTTATATAAAAAGAAAAAATTTTTGAAAAATTGTTCTCAGCTGCAACTTGACCAACATATATCTATCAATGATACGTTAAGTAACGCAATTTGATGAATTAGACCTATTAAAAAAAAAAATAACAAGCCATTTGCAAAGGCAAACAACTTTTTCATTTTCAAATACGAGAGAATGGTGCTGCAAAATCTTCAAGGTAACTAGGAAATATAAAGATTTAATAAAATTGATGATATGCAAGACTTGAAAACTAATTATGCTTACGAGAGCCTGAACAAAATAAGTTAAAGGAGTTAAAGGAATCCGTATGACGAAGTAATTTCTTGAAATTTCGAAAAGCATAACTGCAAAATTAAAGGTCGAAATGCAAGCAACGAACAACATTACATGTGGAATTTTTGGAAAATTTTCTGATGTATGATAATTCGTCAAAACTTCCTCTAAATTGTAAATTTATTTAGTGACGGTAAAGAAAATAAACTAGCCACCGCGACGATAAAATCCTTAAAGAAAAGTTAGTAACAAGTAAAAAGATTAAACGACCACGTAACCATTCTATTGAGCAAATAAAATTCTCGAATCTCTTCTCAGGTTATAGAACTTTTTCGAAGCTGGTAAATACTATAGACGACAGCTATAGACAAAATCTACACTTGCACTTATCAACTATCAAAAAATTAGAAATATAAAACATTTCTACAAAATATATGTTTAGAAATTTGTAGTTATTTAGTAAATCTGCTTAACAAGCAGTGTCTTATCCCGTACGCTGTTGATTAAAAATGCATGGAACCTTTCGGTAGGACACCAACTTTTTGTGCCAAATCGGCAAGTGGATTTGTCTGTGTACTTTTTGTTCATCATCAATGGTCTGCAATATTACTGATTATATTAAGGATAACATCTCGTGGAAGAAATGGTTTATCAGAAAAAATAAATAAATCCTAGATCATTGTAGCAAAAGGCAAGTTTGGGATGTTACGTTTCGGAGGATTTAAAAATTAGTTCTAATAATTATACTTACTCGGCGTGTAATTGCTCGATATACAAGACCATCTTCCCCAACGTAAAATATTGTTAGACCATCATACCATTTCAACTGTAATTTGAATTTCGGAAAAAATTCCATTGTCTACTTGTATTGATGAAGATATATCATTACTATAGAAAAAAAAAAAATAATTACAAAAGCAAGAAAATACCCTTTTGATACGATATTCATATTTGAATAGCATAGGATTCAATAAAGATCGTATGAATGAAGCATGTTTTATACGCCATCTTAACCGTACTGTTCCATCTTCTGAGATCGGTAATATATTTAAGACCTGAAATAACGGTAACAAAAATTTTCTTTCCTCAAATTATAAAGTTTCAAACAAAATATTCAGGAAATCGACTTACTTCCATCTCTATGTGAGGAAAACAAAACAGGCACATTACACTAATCGAACCGAAATATATCATGAGTTTGTTTCGACCTCTAAAAACGGAAGCTTCAAAGTATGAAGTACAACTGTTAGTCTTTATTAGAAACCCGATTGTATATCGCATACAATTATTGATCAAAGAAACTCAATGCCAATCATCAAATCATTTTTTTGTTTAATTTGTCTGTTAATAGCCAGCAGATTAATTCGAAAATATTTTTGAAAAAGATGGAAATGACCAACAGAAAAATGGGAAAATACGAAAAGTTCAAGAAATGGCATAGAAATTCCAATCAAGTATCATATGGAATGATCGTTACAAACACCTTTTTAGTTTACATACTTTTGAAATTATGCGGGTTTCTTCATCAAGTCTCGATATTGCATCATCCATACGAAAAATAACGAAACCTTATCACAACAAAATGACTCACGTAATAGTCATTTGAGAAATTTCATCCCTGTATACTACATCGGGCCTGTAAAATGTATAATCAGGTCGTTCCCGAAAGAATCGTGGAGCCTGAAATACAGCGTCTGTTCATATTCTTTAATGCAATCATATGTTAATGCCCTTACAGCTGAACAAAATGATTCAGCAGTGCTTCAGAAATGATGATCAAGTTAAGAAATGCTCAAAAAGTTCAAAAAGTAAATTAAAATGAATTTCATACTATTTTAGAGTCATTTATTGATAACAGCAATGGCAATTTATTATACACCAGATTCAAGAGAGATGAGCTTTCAAGTTATACAAAACCTCTTCTGCACAAGTTCCACTCTTATATGCATGTAAAACTAAAAATGAGAATATAATTTTGACGCAAAACTAAAAACGAGAACATAATTTCCACGCTACTTCGAAAATACTACTCGGTGTTAGTTTTAGGCAACAGTAAAAATTTAAGTTTAAAAAATCACATAAAACAAAATTAAAAAAAATTACTACCGTCATTTCTAGTCTCTTTCGTATATGTTCCAGTTGAAACATTTCCGGGCCTCTGTTACCTTTTCCATTACTATATGCGCGTGAGACTAAAAAATAAGTAGAAGGAGCGACGAGACGGAGTAAGTACTGCAATATTGCTGCTCGCATTCGCACTGTCGTTGCTAAAGCTAAAAAGAAAAAAATACAAATTCGCGAAAACATATTTAAAATAACTGCATATTAATTATGAACAAAGAAAATTGAGATAAAAAAATAAGCATGAAAAAAAAGGCGACTCGGAAAATTAATATTCAGAATTAACAATTTTATCACTGATATATAGAAATATTAGCTGTAAAAATTAGAACGTAAAGATTTGTAACGCGCAATCAAAACTTATTTAAGGTGCTCAAAGTAATAAATTGATTGATGAAAAAAATGAAATAGAATAGCAGAGTTGAAAAAATAAGAAAAATACAATAGTGTCCGAAAAAAAGGTAAATGAGAAGCCACAGTGATTCTCGATAAAAATTAAGTGCAACATATATGAAATTTTTCTTCATAAAAAATGCATTATTTCTGTTCAAAAACTTGACAATAAAAAAGCAACAGTATTTTAAGAGGAATTATAATTAAAATCAATATCCTATGCACAGACAATTCACTGCTGACCTTCGCCGTTTTCAGTTTTGGCAGCTTCCTTAAGTTTTGATAGAACGGAAGCATCTTCCCGATCGTTCTGTGTTATCTCAAAAAATTAAACTAAATTATAAAAACTGTTTTGATCGATTCCGATATACTTGAAAAATAAGTGTGAAATAATAAAAATAAGGAAAATGTTTACTAAAGAAAGTTTTAAAATTATTTACGAATTTCAAGAGAAATTATCGAATTTTATGAGCAACTTACTCGTCGATTATTAATTTTATAAATACGTCCATTCTTATCAATGTGAATATCTAGCGCTCCTTCAATGATATCTGTTTGCTGTAACAAATAATTTTTCAAAAAAGAAAAAAATATCCGCCAAAGAATTACAACGACATTATTATTTTTCATAAATAAATAAAATCCAATAGAACAAATTTTGAAGTCAGAACACAGCATTCATTAGCAAAAATGAATTGATTAGATAATCAAATTCATACCTGATGATATAATTTCACAGACATCATCCGCCAAAGAACTACAACGACATCACTATTTTCATAAATGCATGATCCCAGTTTCTAAAAAAACAAATACTTTATGAGAATATGTGCAGAAATAATACTTTAGAATTACAAGTGCAGCATATATTAAGCACTAATAAAAGGAATATTTAAACTTTAGAAAAGTAAACTATACCTCAAACTTACAGGTTGTTTGCATCAAACTGAAGTACAGCTTGGAGAGTGAAATACGTCTCATAAATTTGTCTATACCTCTACAAATAAAAAATTCATTAGAAAATTCACTAGCAAAAATCAAACTCACGAGACTTTATAAATTATCACTAGCAGAATAATTCCTTCTTAAAATATTTAAACTTATCTTTTCAAGATTGCTTGATTTGAAAAAAATCAGATATTTAGGCGATTGTTAAATAAAAGAGACGAAAATTTATACCTTACCACCTTAAGATATAATTCAAATAATATCATGAAAATCGGGAAAAAATCGAAATATAATGTTGGAAACTTCTATAAAAATTTAAAAAAAACGTGCAAAAGATACTTGATGTGTTGACTGAAAATTGAATCGTCATAAATAATGTCCTTGGCACATAATTTCATAAACATTAAAAACTGCTTGTGATTGCTTAAAAATCCTGGCACCTAAAAGCTTGCACAACTTCATTCTCGAAAAAATGCAACTCAAAATTGTTAACTAATAAAATTAAATTTTGCAGTACCAGTAAAAATTTCTCCAATTCTGTCTATTCTTCCAGTTTCTGTCTTAAATTTTGATATTTTCAGGAGAGTTAAGAAAAGTGAACGTGAAATATAGCGACGATCAAAGAATAGAGACAAAAGAAGAAAACTGTAAAGAGTTCAAAATCGAAATTCATAAAACATAAATAATAAGGGACCGATAATTGAGCTTCGCATTTCAAATGAACATACCACTATATCAGTAAGAGAATCCAGATAAAATAATTGTTCTTTCGTTGGCAATTTTTCTGCGTTAACAACTACGAGATCTGCTGAAGTCGATGGATTTTTACTAGAAGTATCGTGCATATATCGTATCGAATCCAATAAAGGTAATAGCGATCTCCGATATGGTCGGTAATAGTAATATATAGATGATTGCTGCAACAAAAATCCTCAAAGAACCTTTTTGTATACTTAAAAATCCTCTTCCCAAGAAAGTAAAAAAGGAGGAATTTTAAATTAGTTCAATATCACATCAAGAAAAAAAGATTACGAGATAAGAGGATTGTGAAGATAGAATTTAATTCAATTACAATGAACAATAAGAAATTGATTATTTAATAGTTTAAAATCATGAATAAAGTTTCAAAAAATTTTCCAAAAACCTTTTCCAAAAGTTTTTTAAAATTTATTTGACTCTAATGCGCTACCTGATAACAACACGACAATAATACTGTCGGTACTGATACCCGTGAACTGCAGCTTCGTCGAGAAACAATTATAGATCGTGGATATAAAAATTGTTTCCACAGCATTGTTGCAGTGGTATTTCTTACCCTTTTTCTGCAAAAAAAGTACCTATATACTTTGCTTAATAATGCATAAAGCCAAAAATATGCTATTGAAATAGTTGCAGTTTCACAACAATAAAATATTTCATCAGAATCTTCATTTGATTTCACTTATATGTCATCTGAATCAGCAACATGGTTCGTAAAAATACCAAAGAATTTCTCAGATTCTTTGTTAAAGATTTCTTGAAATTAAGTGAAGGAAAAAGAGTATCAATTTGAACAGTAGCAATTTATTTCTTCTCAACGGAAATCAGATATTTACCAAATTCAACCGCTTATCTGCTTATATGAAGCTGCAATAAAATAAGAACCACAGAATGAAAATATCGAATCCCTCCTCTTTTAAAAAACAATTTGAAATGATTTTGAAAAGCACAAATAAATTTGAATTAATGTATCAAAATTTAACATAAAAAAATTGGTCAATTTATTTAATCCTGATTATTTTATGATATTTTCTTGTATTCCTATCGATATTTAATTTTCATGCTAATATTTCACGCTAATTTCATTTTTTCTTTGAATTTTAATTTTGCATAATATAATTTAAAATTTTTAAATTTTTCTATATAATCGATAAATAATATAATAAAATATAAATAAATTTAATAATTACATAATACTTTATTTAATTTATGATTATTTTGATTATTTTTGTTTATTTTTATTTTACAGAATTCAATTCTTTAATGCAACAAAAATTTTTGTAACAAAAAAAATTTTCGTAAAATTTTTTTTCATAAATTGCTGATTTTCTTTTCTTTTTTTCTTTGTACAGAAAGAAAAAAACCTAATCAAATGTTATCGTTGTTTTTTTTATTTTTTTCTCGTTTGTAGGATGAACAATCTGAAAATTAATTTTAGATGAATGAAATGACCTCATTAATTTTACATGAAAAATTGATGTAATTAGGATGTGATAAATTATTTTATTAAAATAATCTTATTCTCGACTAATTCTACTTTGTTTTTATTTTACTGATAATTATTTACTAACATAATGATAATTCTTTTATGTATTCAATTTTAATTATATATTCAATAATTTTTTATTATAATAATACTTTATATATAAATACCGTTACTAAAGCAAATATTTTTTCTTAAAAAAATTTATATTATATAAATTTTGTTTGTTGCTGATAACAATTATAATTATTTGCATTATCATATTTTAATCTCAAATTTAAATCAGGAGTATCAATGATAAATGATTATCTGATTGTTGAAGGTGAAAGAAACGATTTAATTTGTCGAAAATGATAACAGAAAATGATATATTTACTTTTTTTTTTTATTTTCCCTTTATTAAAGCAATCCTTTTTTAGTTCATCTACATGAAAAAATTATTTTACTTCGATTAATAACTAATTATCTGAAATATGCTAATCAATAAATCATTTGATAAGCGATTGTTTAATATTTTCGTGATCTACTTGTTTTATCAATCACTTTTATCGTTTCAACGAAATAATACTGTGTTTTCACTTTATATTGATGATTGTGATATCAATCATTGTGTTTTGAATTGGATCATTTAATTAGTTCTTTTTTTTGATTGGATGACAAAAACTATAATCCGAAGCATTAGATTATAAGATGATCGATAATGATGAATTGATATCAGCTCGAGAAAAATCAAAGAAAAAAATTTTTAACGATTCATGATAATTATTGATCTCGTCATTTTTCAAAGATCGTAAAGATTATTTTCTGTTTTTGAGTATTGAAATATTAAAAGAAATAAGTGAAATATAATTGAAAATTATATCTAATTAATACAGTATTGATTTACAAGCAATAAAATATTGCTTATAAATTTTGCTTTATAATAATAGTATTTAATTAAGGAATTTTCTCGAAATTATCAAAGTTTAATTATTGATCGAAAAATAAAAATAAGCGATAATTAAATTGGCCAATGTTAATTTAATTTATAATAATTTAATTAAATAAAGTAACAATCTTTTAAAAGAGATAATTTTATGTTTCTAATATTACCTTTTACGATTTATAATGAAATTCCATAGATCTATTAAATTGTGTTTATTTTTTAAATTTATTAAAAAATTTATTTCTACCAAATTTTATTTTACTGATGTAACCCAATTTTGAAATGTTGACATACAAAAGGAAGAAAAAATCATTCCGAATTGAGGTTAATTTTTAATGTTCTTCCAATGAATCCATATCATTTGGCCAATTATAAGAGTGTGATAAGTGATAGTTTATCTATTCGTGCAGAAATATTTTTTAACGAATAACTGTTAATTTAAATTTGAGTTGTGATATTATTATTTTATATGATATTATCATTTATGCTATTATTGAATAAGAAAATTAATTTTTTGATAAATATATATTTTATTTTAATTGAATTATTATTTTATCATTGTATGATAATAGCTAAATAATTAAGTGTAAAAATAATGTTAAAATAAGGAATGGATAATTTAAAAATTGATTTTAATCTTTTAATTATAATATTACAATTATTCATTTATCGATTGATTATTTGCAATACTAAAATCATAAATTTAATATATCAATTTATTACATTATTATAGTATTGAAAAATTACACAATTAAGTAAATAATTTGTTGGTAAATTCAAATATACTTGATTTTCCTTTTAAATATAATATAAGTATAAATTTTATAATAAAATTACAATTACAGGATGTGGTACTCATGGATAATTATAATAGCATTGATTAATTATACTCTATTTATAACAGCATGTAAAATTAAAATTAAAATGCAATCGAGAACAGATCATCCATTTCAATTACAAATTTATGTACCAGCAATTAAAATGAAAAGTCAACGATTGACATTTAATGAAAGAGATGATATGCGAATAATTACGGTTTATTTTTGAATATCTTTTCTTAATTTTCATTCATTCATAAGCTCATTTTATTTTGTAACATTAATAATTGGCCGTATTTTTTATTTTATAATTATTGCTTTTTAAAAACTATCAATACTATCATTCATAAATGGTATTTTTTCTGTATATTTATCAAAAATTGTTTGATAATAATTTTCGATATTTAAGACTATTGCTAACTTTAATCATGATAATAAATTATTATTAATTAATATGTCGTTCAATTATTTGATAAGATATCATTAAATCATAAATGTTTATCAATTTTATTAAATATTACATTTGGAATGATATATAATGGCTGAAAGATTTTTAATTCAATTAAAGTTTGATGATCGAGAATCATAAAATAATCAATCTTATAAGCATGTTTGAATGAGATGATATTGCATCTTTTATTCATGTTTTGTTTATCATTAACAAAATGATATATTAATTAACTCAAAAATTTTTAGCTCTTTCTTGAAAGGTTAAAGTTCGTTGCGATAAATAATATTATGCTATATCAGAAATATTTAGATCAAAGGTGACCGTTGTGATCGAAAGCACTGGATTTTTAAAACATGGAAAAAGAAAGGAAAAAATGGATTCCAGCAAAAGAAAGTAAGGCTAAAATTGAAGGTATTGGCTCATTTGGCTTAAGTATTCCAGATGATTTGATGCCAAGAATGGAGAATAGTTTTGCTATTATATGTTCAGAAGGCAATTGTTCTATTTAAAATTTTCCAATTTTACCCTCATTTTTGGGAGATTATTCGATATGATGAAAAGAAAATTAGATCATATAATGATAATAATATACGAGAATAATATGAGAATATAATTATTTAATATTTCATAGAAATTTGCAAACGAAAAAATTTATTTAATTTTTATTTATAATATTTAAAAATATTTTGCCAATTTTTCGCATATTCATTTTAACACATCCAATTATCGATTATTGGCATTATCAATAGGTAAATATTAATTTTTATTTATAAAATATATTAAAAATTCAATTTATATTCATGTATTATGCAAAATCTAAGGTTAAATTTTGCAATTAAATTTTTGTAAGAAGAAAAATTAAAAATAAAAGGTCTGAAATTATCAATTTCTCAAAAATGGCATATAATTATTATTTGTTAGAAACAAATTTAAAAGAAAAAAAAGAAATGATAATATATCATTTCGAAATGATATTTGAATAATCAATTTGACTATTGGAATGACGAAAAGATTAAATGAAAATTTATTTTTAATCATTTTAATCTTAAGTTTAAGAATTTTTTTGTTCCAAAAATTTCAAAATTGTATTTTATATTTCAAAAAGATATTTCTTATTTTCCTATTAAATTAATTATACTCTCTTATTGAAATCCTTTGATTAGAAATAATTTAATAATAAAATATCACAATGATTCAAATTGCATTTGTATTGGATATTGAAATGACCCAAATATTTTAAAATATTCAAAATATTTTGTAAAACAATTTCATACTATAAAATATTTGTTTTCATTCATATTTTTCAAACAAAATTTTAACTAACTGGCAATTTTCCAATTATGTGAAAAGCTAAAATAACCTAAATATCTTTTTCCAAATAAGATAATTGTTCAACCAATCAACTCTAATGTGATAAAGCTCTATTCAAAATATTGTAAACATCACTTTAGAAAGGTCAAGATTTTACCTTACTTGAGTCATTACTTTCATCGATAATATATGGAAGTGTTTTTCAACTGAACTTCAATTCTTTATCGAATTCTATTGATTATATTTTCAATATCTCCAAATCAAATTTTCATACTATCCAAAAATAAAACGCATCCAAGCAATCGACTGTATTTTCGATAAATTCATCAACAAACTGTATTGTACCGTTATTATGGCAATAAATTATATCATGATAAAGCCTTTATTACATAAAAAATACACCGATCTCGAGAAGCCTTTAATCTTTTAACAAAACCTTTCACGACATCTGATATGATATATTTTATCAGCGATTATTCATTGTTAATGGAATTACTTGGTATATTGCAAATTTAAATTACTATTTCAAATCTATATTGATTTAGCATTGGAAAGATAAAGATGGAGAGATTTAAAAATTTTGATAAACAACGAAGTAAAATATTACAATCCTCTATATATGTCCGAACTATTAATTACTTATTAATTCATCAATTATTTCATTTTATTTATATTCCCTATTAAATAATCGTAATTCTTTTCATGAAAAAATTACTTTATATAATCAAAATTAACAAAAAAATTAACTAAAGCTTCATTTAAATAATATAATATTATAAATAATTGGAAAAATAATTTCGATTATTTCTCGAATCAAATTATTGATTTTCTCATATCTGAAGCTATACTATCCTTTTTATTTATTGATTCCTATGAATGAAGAATTTCCTAGTGGTATTTCCCGCATTTATACAATGGATATGTATTATTGAATAAAAAAAACCTGTAATCATCCTAACAACTAAAGAAGTAATTGTCTATTAGTGAAGCAACAATGAAAAATGAACAAATGCTATAATGAAAGGAAATTATAACTAAAATTACGCTTATTGATTGATCTAATATTCTTTTGCTAATATTTTTCCTCTTTCATATGCATAACAATTAAGTAAATTAATTAAATCATTGAGTATTACAATATTCCGCACACGATGAAGAGATCAATTAATTTGAAAATGTAGGTATTGTCTCAAAGATGATTTATATCAGATTTACTAATCCGATAATACATCAAGTCTAATATGCTATCGCTATGTGATATCATTAATTATGGATATTCGTCTTTGTCATTTGCATCATAACTTTATAAATTGTAAAAGATTTGCAAGAAATTTTTATTTTTTTATTTGCTACAAATGTGTATGTTTTCATACAAATTATAAATTTATGAACTTAATAAAACAGCTTATATGAATAATAAATATACCAAATGTCAAAATCATTATCTTATCAAAGATATACTGAAAGTATATTATGCTTTCGGGCATTTTTCATATCAAGCAGAAAGTGAAAATGATCATGAGAAAAAGGACAACCATCATTACATAATTTACAATAAAGGAAGATCAAAATTTTATAATTCAACAATGATACCTTTGCATATTTAAAGCAGCACTATGTCCATAATAATGAAATATCCTCCTCTCTATTACTTTAATAAAAATTTCTCTCAGGAAACTATAAAATAAATCCATGTATTCTTGCAGTAATTTCAAAAAAGTCTAAACATCGTGAATGAAATCTAAATATGCTCTATAAGTTTCTCGCAACTCTAATCTCTTATATAAAACTATTATGATAATATTACAGATGGTGGAGATTGTATTAATATGGTCAATGTGCAGCTTAATATTTGAAACAATAATATAACATACAAAGTAAAATCGAGTTAAATTTGAAACTTTTCTCGAAGCTCAAAATTTGAAAAAATCGAACAAATGCTTTCAAATACAGTGACAATCGAAATACCCGTTGGTGAAGAAACAAATAGAAAAAAGAATCACTATAGTAAAACCTGAAAAACAATTGATAAGTGCGATTCTTATAAGAGCTAAAATTGTGAAAATTAGTTTCATATCGAAAACAATAATTTAAAACGTGGAATTTTGATCGTCTGAAACATAGCAATCCCTAAGCAAATAGTTGCCTAGAAGTAACAAAAAAATTTCGAAACAAATAAATATATAGATTATATAACTTATTAATAATACATGAGCATCAACAAATCACGTGCAGTAAAAACGAAAAAATTTTTGTCTGGAAGTGAGATTTTTAGTATACAAGAAAAAATCTGCTATTTTGAAGTCTAATATCATCAAATATCATTTATTACTTCATACGAATAATTTAGAACTTTCATTTTTAAATTTAAAAAGAAAAAAAATCAGTCATTCAAAATTTCTTAATAAAATGAAATTTTTCGATGCATAAAAAGAATATAAAATATAAAAATTAATGCTTATTCAAAATATAAAATCATGAACAAGAAAATAAAACTGATGAATAACAGAGAAAAAAAAACTTCCGAAAGGTAAAAATAATGAAAAAGCAATGAAACAAAGTCACCAATTCGGCTGATATTTCGCAAGAGTACTATTAGGTTTAAACTGACACCAGCTTATGTCCAAATTACTTTGAACATAAGACATCGGATAATATATGAAGACACCAATAATTACTCCCAACAGTAATACCCACAACCAAAATTTCAACAAACCAAGTCGACAACATAAATGCCATTGCAAACAATAAGCCCAAATAGCACTGGTCCAAAATAGAAGTACGTCAAGAAATACTGTGCATCTGAAATACAAGATAAATTTGAAAAACATAAAAAGATAAAAAGCCATTCATTCAAAGTCTTCATTAAAAATAAATGCACCAAAAGACTCAAATCGAAAAGTAAAAGTGAATCGCTTCCTAGAAAATTAATATTCACTGAAATAACTGACCTCCACAATATCATTAACTCTGTACTAGAGCTATTAAGACCATGTTTAAGCCAATTAAAATGGGCAGGAATAAATGTTTTGCGAATATTGCCAACAAGAATCGCAAATGAAGTCACCATTTGTAACATTTGCAACAGAAGTTCAATTGCATTGGAAATAGTTCTTTGTCTGAAATATTATAATATATGAATAATGAATGCTCTCCATAAATAATTACATGCAGCTAAAAAATTGTGCAGGCATGATTGCGCTAATGCATAATCAAATAGACAATAATTTCAATATAGAAGTGAATGGAAGCAGGAAATGCAGATGGTCAATGCGCACTAATCAAAATTTTTTTCATTCGTAAAATCAAAAATGAAGTTATCTACTCCATCTAAACAAAAAAATCATGAAAATAAAGCAAATGTTCTTCATGATATTTTTGTTAACTAACTGCAAAATATAATGAAATCTAAAAATAAAACAAAAATTGCTTACTTTGCTTCATATTTTGCAATAATGGCTAATTCAGCTCGCTTTCTAGCTAGCAATCGTTTCTCCAGCAATCTTCGATCTCGTTTCTGACGCATCAAAATTTTTTCGGACTGTTAAGATCTCTTTTATTTGTGAAATCAGGAAAGAGGATATCTATTCCATCTCAAACAAAACATTTCATCATGAAAACGAACGTAAAAAAGAAACTGTAATTTGGTAGATACAACACTACCAAATTTATGGAATAGGATCACTTCGCTAGGATTCAAAGATGAACTATGTTAATAAAAGAGAATAATAGTAAACTTAAAGATCATCAAGTTACCTTCTACAACTGATAAATCGCGCTTATCTTGAGTAAGTGGCAAATATCGACGTATTTGACCAATCAGTTTTACCTGGCTTCCGGTATCAGATACATTACCTGCTCTATCACTTTCCATTTCCATAACATCACCTAAGGGATGTCTTTCTTTTCTAGAAAATAATTTTGTTACACTGGACTGCAAATAAGGAGAAATTTAAATTTAATAGTCAATGCAAAATCTGCATTAAAATAACGTTAAAAACTCCAATTTGTAACAATTCAGAAAGAATGAGAATCAAAAATAATAATAATAGCACAAAAAATATTAAAGATAAAACAGGAACATTAAAAGTCTTAAGCGTGCTATAAAATCAAATAATAAAATCTTTTACGTGCAAGAAGCACAATATCCGCACTGCTTGCAACAGTTTAAGGGTTTCAGTATCATATCACGAATATCAAATCTATTCCAGCGTCTGTGCACAGGTATTTGCGAATCGCTTTTTAGATTTTGCTTTTCACGTAATGTTGCTGCTTCTTTCTTCAAACGAGGTGGTGGTATTGGTATTCCTGAATCAATTAAAATGTTATACTAATAAACGATAAATTTTTCAAAGGAATTAAAATCCATATTTGTCAAGATCTTTTAAAGGAAATGTAAGGCGTATTAATTTCGAATTAATAAAGAAAACGAGAAAAGTGGAAAGAAAGAAAAAGAAGGAAGAACGAGAATTGGCGATTACTTATACTAGCGTCGTAGCGAAAAACATAAAATTCCCCATCGATTTACTGTCTTCTTCAAAATAAACTATACTAGGTCAAGCGTAACTACATCTAGATTGAATTAGATTTAAATCAAAGAAAAAAGAAAAAAAAGGACCATTGTAATCATACCGTCGGAAGATGATGACACTGGTTCACTTAGGAATATCTGTTTCATGCATTCACGTTCTTCTTCATCTCGAATTACTGCGGCTAGACTTTTGGCATTACTGATTTTTAGATTTCCAGAATCTAATTTTTCCAATTCCGTTCGTTCGCTAAATTTATCTCTATTTAAATAAATTTCAGTTATTCAATAAGTTGAAATAAATCTATACTTTTTGATCGATTTTATTGTGATATTAAATCAACTCTAATTAACCCAAAATTTCAAAACGATGATGCGACACATTGAAAAGTCTCAGTTTTTAAACTTTCAATTCAGGCAATTAAATAATAAAGAGCAATAAATTTTTCTCCTAAATAATATTTAAGAAATTAAAATATTACAGAATACTAACATTTTCATAGCATCGTCCTGATCATCGCTATTTGATTCTTGCTCTTCTCGTTCTTCATCGGATGAATCTGCTTCATTAATTTTATTGGATTTTTGATCTCTCTTTGATTTTTGTGATTTCCCATATTCAATCATATAAATTTCCTGAAATAATCTTACCAGCTGAATGTATATTAGTCATTTGAATTTTTGAAAACGAAAAAGAAAGTGTTTTTAAACTAATTATAAAAACGCATAACTGTTATTCTGTGAGAATTTTTGGAAAATTTATCAACTCTAAATTACTCAAACCTCACCTTATATGTATTATTTCGATATAGCGTAATTCGTTTATAAATCAAATTACACCAAACGATCAAATAATTCTTAGTTCGTAATGGTTTAAAGCATAAGCAGAGGATAAGATGCATCCAGAACCATAACAGATCATAACTTTTCCATAGAACAAAATAAGCACAATTCACATATATAGATGTAAACCAGTTGAAATGAGCCAAAAGTGCTAAGATAAAGCGGTACCAACACCAAAACAGAAAGCAACACCAACGCATCTTTTAACTCATTTCGTAAAATATACCATCATGTCTCCAACTCTAAAATATATTATTTTTCTGTTAAGGTTAATAATAATTTGATTATTTTCAAGAATTAAGCATATAATTAAAATATGTTTAAATCAAATATATTTATATATTCGTATTTAAAATAATTCTTATAAAATGCATTTATATCCAAATATAAATGATATTATCTTACAATAATATAACAAAACCTAAATATCGAGTATAAATTAAACATAACCAAGGGGATAACGACCAAATGATAAACGATTTAGAATTTCAATGTATAAGCATCTATAATATTCTTTAAAGTTATCATTTCTACATTAATTAATCGTAAATTCTGAAAACTCTATTATAATCAATTTCAGTAAAAATAAAAAGCCACTAACAAAATAATAAACAAAAGTGTTTTTGATATTAATGATTTGCCGATTTAATAAATGAATAACACATTCCAACACAACCTTTTATGGCATAGAATGTATGAAATTTCATGAGATGAATAATCATTAATTAATGGTTTCATTATGATATTAATATGTTCTACATTTATTTTTAAATTATCCAGTCATATTGTTAGAATCGAACTTAAAAAATTAATCATACAGCAAAAAATCGATATGCAATAATAGCTAGGTAAATAAGCTTTAATACAACATTAAAATGAAAGAACATATAAAATTATTTGCTGCATCTATTGCTCATTTGCTCCATGAACAGCATTACCTCATACAATAAACAATACGCTAACTTAGTGATATGGTAAAAAGTAAAAATCCTTTACATCAACTAGAAGAATTGAAATATTTGGTTCAAACTGTTTCTTTATTCGGTGGCGGAGTATTTTCGGATATTGTTATGAAGATGGAAAGAGAAATGATATGTGTGATATTGACGTGATCTATTAGATTTTATTAACTTTGGGTATTACGAATTTTTACGTGAGTAAAGTAATACGGGATAACAATGGGCACTTCAAATCCAGTCGATTTATGGAAGCATTCTTTATCGAATACCAATGGACTAATTGCGGGATCTGACGTCAGGTAAGTAAATATTTTTATTGTATTTCATTAATATCTTTATAATTAGCATTATATCTTTTATAATAATATCATATTTTTCTCCTTTTTCTTGAGAATAGACCAAAATTTGTGACGTGTGAAATAGGCAAAGCATTTCAAAATATAGTTCTATTTTGATGGTAGAGTTATGAAGAAGTATTTTATAGAATAAGGAAAGAATAAATAATTATTTTATTTATTCATATTTTTGGTAATCGTTTTCAGTTCAACGCCATTATTCCTTACTTCACCTGTAATTTCATCGTTTACTGGTGATGCGAATTATTTGCGAAGAATTTTCAAAGCATGGCCTATTAATATGGAAAGAAAAGCCGTATTTTTGGCCAGCACATGCTACATTTATGGCTTGCGGTATTGCTGGTGTTATAATTGGTAAACACCAGTTTTATAAGAATACAAAATATAAAATAAAATCAAATAATTATGTATCTTTATGACCCTTACTTGCTGCTTTTTGCTCTTCGATTCATTTTTTTTTTTTTGTAGATAAAAACTTTTTCACTACTTTAGTATCATTTCATTATATTGGAATATATAAAACGATAATGAAGACTATTAATATCAAAAAGTTTGTACTTTTCAACTCTTTTAATTTGCCTCTGATCAACTCTAAATTAAATAATAATGGATTGTTTATAAATAGTAATAATAATAGATTATTAATATAACAATAAAAATAGATTATTAATATGACAGTGCTGATTCCTTTATGACAATTTTACATATTGATGAAATTGAGTTAATTGCAGGCCGATTAGTATGCAATTTGCATTTCAGGAATTCGTGTCAATTCCCATACTTTTCTTGGGAATGCAAATTATTCGTACGCTGAAAGTTTGCGGAAATGTCCTAGATTAACTTGGATGATTTCTCTTTATAGTTCCGCTCTTATGTATTTTGGTATTAATGAAAATATTATTTCTAGATATTTGTATAGGTAAATTTTGGCTTACAATGACTCGTATATAAAAATATTTTCTTTCAGATGTTTTTAGGCAATGAGTAGTATAAAGTGATAAGCATTTACTACAAAGGATAATTTTAAATAAGATATACTTATTTGGCGAAAACGATAACTATAAATACATCAAATATGCTTTACTAATCCACCTTTACTTTTTCTAAATTTTAATAGACTCTCATTTTAGTCATGGTAATCTTTGTAACACATGTCTTATTTTGAGTAGCATAACGACTGCGCTGTTAGGTGGAATTTTTTACCGATGATTTCTACACCCTATTTGACAGCAGCTGCAGTAAGTTATTTCCATAATTCTTCTAAAAACTCTTTATTTAGCGTAGTATTTTTGAATTTGTTCTCACATACTATTCTCATACGTTCTCACAAGATTTGTTTCTCACATAAGTTTATTTTCTCGATAACAATAGAATTTGTAAAGTATTGGTATCATGTTCTAGGCTATACTTCAAGGAGATCAGAATTCAATACCGAAGTTGAGGAAAACAAATAATTGGCTTAATTACGTTTTTCGGTGGAAAGTTGGTGTTAATGCCTGTCGAGGAATCTTGTTGCCAATGGCTCTTGGATTGAGTGCTGTTTCTGGTGCTTCCATGTATATTCGCCTCTGGGGCAGACAGAAGTTATATTTTCATTAATGACTTTCAAAGTTTTTCGTACTCATTTAGACTATAAAGATGGATGTAATAAAGTTTTGAATTAAAAAAGTCTTTTATTGCTGGCATGTTTACTTTGAAATAATTAGAGCAGTATGGTGAAAAATTAGAAGGATTTCAGGATTATGGATACACTTTCTGTGGAACCAGGATTTGTTGCAGAAATGGGTGAACATTAATCTTAGGGATATCTATTTAATGCAATGCATACGAATTAGGATTTACTTTTAAGTTGTTTTGTGAGTCTTGTCATTGTTTGAAATAAAAGAAATAAATTTTGTGAGTCTTGTCATTGTTTGAAATAAAAGATTTTCAAATATTTGATATATAGTTTTTTCTATCAGTATGTAGTATATAATTTACCTTGTCGTAAATTTTAGATAATATAATTTAGGGAATCGGAGTTAGAGTTCTTATGTTGACGATATGTAACACATGAAACGCTAAAGAATTGTCATAATTTAAATTTGGTTTGCAAATTGAAACATTAATTACAGGAAGTTTGATAGATATAAATTGTTGGTCTTTAAAAATAATTTATGGGAAAGATTTTCTAAAACTGATGTTTTCTTTGCGGCCCTGCTTTGCAAATATTAGTTTTATGTTGATTTGATTTTGTTCATTGAACTGTCATGTGATATATATTGTGTAGCTTATTCTTTTATTTGTTCATATTTTTTCAAAAATAGATGTTAATTTTTTATCATTATTATTGATGTTACGCGTTTCCTATAAAAGTTTTCGAGCTTCTCGGTTGAAATTATGCTTTCATCCAATATTTAATGAGGACCTACATATCTTTACTTTTTTCATCTGAAATATTCCAGTGTAAGCCTTCGTGTTATAATAAATTAGAAGAAAGTGCAGTATGTTTTATACATACTTCACAATACAATATAACGGCAAATGAATGTAATGAAATTTTCGGCCACATAGGTTCGATGATATTTTGAAAGTTCAGCTGAAAAAATTACACAAAAGTTGATCTAATGGTATAATTTTACCTTGTGGTAGCTTCAATTTATAGTTTACAATTGAAAAGCCATGAAATTTGCCCACAGAAAATACGATTCATTTAATATCTAATTTGGAAAGCCAAATTTAATAAAATGCACCATTATGCTTTGTCAACTAGGATTAGGATTAACAATTACATGATATGTTTGGATTCAACACAGTTATCTGTAGAAATTCGAAAAACTAAGATCAACCTTAGAGAAATTGTTCAACTTTGAAAATATTGAAAAGACATAGCGTAAAGCTGATCAGCATGAAACAATGAAATTTTGGATTATAATCGGGCATTAAACGGTTAGACAATTTTTCTGGTGCTGCTGATAAATCATATCATCGATCGAGAAAGAGAGATGAATAAAATTGGATCGAAATCGAAAGATAAATAAAATTCTAAGCCGATCGAATATTCAATGGATTTTTAATTGAATACTTGATCGATTTAAAATGGAAATCATATTGCTCCGCCAGATTTTCAAAAATGATCGAAGTATTGGGATGATAATATTCGCGAAGTTCTACGAATTTTGAAAAAGACAAGAAAATCAAGTCTTTGTTATTTATTCTCAGATTTAATAACTTGCTACTGTTATAAAAATAATCGAGAAAACAGAATAACTGATAATTTCGTGGATAATTACTTCCATTCCTCATTGAAAATTACAATCATATGCTAAATTTCCGGTAATTATTTAGGAAAGAGAAATGTTGCTTCAAACATTATAATAGTATGGCATATAACAAAATCCACATCCATTTCGATTAAATATAATCAAGAACTGAACTTTTCCATCATCTCATTTCCCAATTAATGCCATATTATTATAATTAGTTTTGCAATCCACAATTATACAGTTAAAACAAAGAAATTGCATTGATCATCCGGAATTCAGCTCAGGTAATGCTAGCTGGACTATATTTCGATCCATATTTATCAACTTTTCTTCGATAGATAGTAAGTATATCGTAATCTATTTAATTCTCTTTTATTTCTAATATCGTAATCTATTCAACTCTTTTACTTGTTACGATATGTATAATTAATTTTATCATTATGATAAACAACGAAATGATGGTTTGCAAAATTGCAACAAATAAATTTATATGATGTTTCATTTTTGTATTGGATACTTGGCAACTATCTTCTTGCTTTTTTGAATTCAAATACCCATCAGCAAAAATAACGAAATTATCTTTTAATAAGCCATAAATAGTATCAAATCCGTTTTGTGCTATCTGTTCTTTCTTATCTTTTCGCAATTTTCAAGTTGCCATTCGTATCGAACTATATTATCAGCATAATATCATTTCATTCTGTAAAATGAAGAATCATTATTTTGATCCTAACTGCATCGATACACGAGATTCAGATTTTGAAACAAAACAATAAATCACAAATCTTTCTGAATTGTTAACCACTATAATAAAATGAAACTTTTCAGAAGCCTATCTATTACTTATGAAGCTTTTTTTTATATCTCATTTATTAGGACTGTCTTCAAACTCATTCAACATTTCAAAATTAGAAATGAGAAGAAAACTTCTATATTTTCAGTTTCTCCCTGAAGAATATTTTATATCATATGCAGCGATTATATTGAAATGTAAAATGAAGAAATAACGGCGAAATTTTCTTTTTATGAATTGATGAAGTCTGATTCCTAAGCCTACCATAACTAGACGAATAGAAAAAGAAGGACATAATTTCAAATTCCTTTTTTTTAAACTATTTCGTTTCTGCTCCATTCTTTTTTTGTCAGGAATTTCTGTTGAAGATTGATAAATTGTTCTCTCTCTTATCATAATGTCCAGGGACGATTGAAAACAATGCTTTCCGAAAGATTTTCTTCAGGAAAATTTCGAAATATTTTAAAGAACATCTGAAAAAAGAAAGTTACCAATTCAACTTCTAGTTTACTGCCATCGATTTAATCTTCACTTTAAAGAAATAATATAAAACAGAAGAAAACGAAGTAAAAGGAGAGTATGAAATAGCGTAATACTATTTATAACTTGATAGATGTTTTTAAAAAGTTATCAATTAAATTCATCAATAAAAGATATCCGAAAATCTATTACGTTCTTTGTTCTTATCATTTTGATCAAAATTCAGTGAAAATCAGCTTGCACATAGCCAAAATAGAGAGGTAGAAAAATAAGCATCGATAGATAGCATATTACCAAATTTAATTGATTATCTTTAAAGCTGCAACTATCTTTGGAGTTCTATTTGTAAACTATAAATAAAAAAGCCCGCAAAATTAATATTAATACAAAACGATTTAAGGCAATGTTTTTTGAAACACTGTAATATAACAGATAAATTGCGCGAAGCGCAATTGTCATTTCTAGCAATATAGAGCGAAGATCTTACAATTTCAAATTGTGATTTTTTAATACCTTTTTAAAGATGTATGCTAATCATTAAGATGAATAATTATACGTAAAAATAATAAAGAATTCTATACTGATAAAGATTCACAGATTTACGAAAAGAGTTTTGACATAAATTCATATATTCTGTATTCTGTATTTGTGAACTTCGAGGATCTACTAAATGTTTAAAAATATCTAAAAATTATACGATGTAAATATATGATAGGTTTTTGAGCATCATTTCAGCGTATTAAATGCATACCAAATGAAAGCCTTCAACAAACTTATCTCCTTCGATTGATCGAATTTCATTTGCTACCAGAAACGCCTTAATGGTTGCGATAGCAAACAATAGGGTCTGAAAAGTGAAGTTTTATAACAATTATCCTAAAATCTTTACTTATTCATTAATTCTTGGCATTTCTCAAAATCCATATCAACAATATACCCAAATAAGAATGAAAAAAAAAACTTGGAAATAGGGATTAAATATACCGCAATATTTTTTAAAGCAGCTGTAAAAATGAAAAAGTAATCATTATAGACTTTCCTGTCTTGAAATGCCTTCCCCGTATAAAACCCTATAAAATTGTTCAAGCTGAACAAATTGTGAAGATATCAGTCAAAAAAACGGAAGCAATAATTTGCCGCCCCATATTTAATCAAATAAAACTACATTTCTGATAAAGGAGAGAATATCTATGTATATGATAGAACTATATCAATGATCAGCGAAAAAGACGCATGTCAAAATTTGACGCTCATATATAAAAAATAATTTAAAAAAAAATCATAAAGAATGGATGACCAATTAGAAATACTTTTCAATTTGATATCGGAGGGATTTCAATACATTTCTCAAATTTTGTTGCACGCATCATTGAACTTTCTAATATTTTTATTCAAAAGTAAAGAGATTTTTACATCCTTTTCTCATTTTACGGCCGTTATATTTCCTTTCATCTTCTTTTGAGGGCCATAATGAATAATCATAATCGAGGCCAAAAGGCTAAAGCAAGGCAAGCAGCACTATCGGCAAAATTTCCGAAGCAGATTAGCCAGATATTTCAGCGAACTGATATCATAGCTGAAAATTACAAACTACTGCGACATTTAGTATCGCTATCCGACAGAAGCTGTTAATATCACTATCACATCATACAAGGCATGTGTGATTTTGAGCTTTGATACTTTGCTTTTGATAAGTCATGTGATCCTGATAGCCGAAGTGCTATACCTGTATTTAGATCAAAGCTGAGATTGTTCCCAAATAATTGTTTTTTTTGTTAGTGCAGTGTGAGCATAAGAATTGTTGAATTGAAAGAATTGTTCCTCACATTTTTTTCTTTTTTTTGAAATCAAATTTCCAACATATCTTGACAACATAACAAAATATCGAAATTTTTTTTTTTATAAAAACATGAAGCAAGCTTTAGACGGTATTTTTTTCTTATAGGTCTTGGCAAGATTTCTCTTGGGGAAAAAGTTTCACTTTCCAGCAGCATCCTCGTTTTTTCCTGATAATAATGTGCTTTTAACCATTTCTAGTTCTAAAATTTTAAGCCACGTATTTTGCTCAAGCCTAATTGTTATAGTTTTTCTTCGTACAGTTAATCTAACATTAAATTCTATCCTAAATCAGGTTACAACTATGACTACTGCAAATAAGTTATTTCAAAAGTTTATGATCGCTGCAAATGCAATAAGCGTTTTCTGATAATTTATGTATTTTGCATTTGTGGTACAAAATTTTAGCGCAATTTTTAGCAATTAAAACTGTTATGCAAAAAAAAGGCCAAAAAACTGTCAAAAGCTGCGCAATTGGGAATTTTCTGCAAAAAAAAATGGAAAATTGGCGAAAAAGAAGAGAAAAATCAAAGCACCGAAAAAATCAATGCACAATTATCACTAAAAATATCGCTAATGATGTTTCTGCCTAACTGAACTTAATTGTTAGGTATATTTACAAAAAAAATTGTTAATTAGAAAAACTGGCACAAAAAGTCCACCCTTCATTTTGTATGGTTAAGCAAAAATTGCCCAAAGCGATAAAGCAGAATGGAAAGAGTGGATTTAGGAGAGTATGAGAGAGAGAGAGAGAGAGAGAGAAAGAGAAACCGGATTAAACAAATTTGATTATTATTTTTACCTTTTTCAAGTACTTTTTTTGATTTTCAAATACCACTATTCCCGAAATGAGGAAAACGACTTTGGACGAGTTGCTGCTGTTATTGTTGTACATTGCTTACATACATATACAAAAGTAATGTATGAAATTGGAACTTGTCAAAATTAATTTCAAATTCCTGAAAAATTCTTTCTCATTCATAGATGCAGGAGGAAAAAACACAAAGTTGGAATGTGAAATTGGGAGTTGAGAAAAAAAGCCGCCTGCCACTATGCTTGTTAAGATGAAGAAGAAAATAGTGCATTCTTCTTCTTAAAATTTCTACACACACATAACAAAAGAAAAAAAGGAAGGAAAACATCATCGGAACAGTGAAAAATGACTAAAGAAAAAAAGAATTTTTTTAAATTTAAAAATTAAAAAATTGAAAAGAAAAACAACACTAAATATAATAATTGTTTTACACATCACCGTCATCAATGAAAAAAAAAAAAGGAAAAAAAGGATCACAGAATGCAGCACAAACCGCGGCGCGCATAAAACGTGAGAGATACGTATATAACAATGAAAGAAAATGTTGGTATTGATGTTGTTGTTACTCTTATTGTTGTTATTCTTGTTGACCTTGTTGTTGTTGTTGTTGTTGTTGGTTTC
This sequence comes from Dirofilaria immitis, assembly GCA_024305405.1. Lineage (NCBI taxonomy): Eukaryota > Metazoa > Nematoda > Chromadorea > Rhabditida > Onchocercidae > Dirofilaria > Dirofilaria immitis. Next base: position 638,532 of record JAKNDB010000054.1, read on the forward strand.
TGTGACAGTAATAATAATAGTAGGAATAATGATGATAATAATAATAATAATAATAATAATAATAATAATAACAGTACAATAGTAATAGTAATAGTAAATAAGATGGTGGGTTTTTTTCAGATGATAGTATTGGATAGTGTAACTTTCTTTGTGGTACCATTTAGAAACGTGGAGGAATCTGGCCACTAACTGAAAAGTAAAGCAAAATATTAGCATTTTGGCTTGAAAGCAGCGATAGCTGGCAGCATGCGTAAATTTTTTCCTTTTAATTTAAAAAAAAGAATCAATTTTGGCAGTAATCGTTTTATTCCTAAAATATACAATCATCCTTTTCTACAGAGAGAGAGAGAGAGAGATCGAGATAGAGAGAGAGATAGATAGAGAGAGATGGAGAGAGAGGGAGAGAGAAAGGAGGATAGAGGGAGAGAGAGAGGGAGAGAGAGGGAGAGAGAAAGGAAGAGAGAGGGAGAGAGAGAGGGAGAGAGAGAGGGAGAGAGAGAGAAAAAAAAGCTGATATTAATTTCCATTAATTGTTGTTTCTTTAATTATCTCTTCTTATGTTCATAATAAAATTATTTTCTCAAATGCTTGGTATATTAAATTAAACTATATCATTTCTATTGAACGCATCTGAATCTTTTAAAAAGACCTTAAATAAATAGGGATGGATGAGCAGATATAAATAATGATAATAATAATAACAAAATAACAAAAATTAATTTCTTTTCTAATTATATAAAAAAAGGTATTTCTATTTATATTCATCCAGACATTTTCTTAATATTTGAGATATTGCCACTAAATATTTTTCATGATGAACTTCAGAAATTTAATGAAATTATAGATGTGTTACTTTCGTCTTGCAGAAAAAGATCAAAATTTTTTTTTTTTAGATGCAAAATATGCATATGGAAAAATATGGATGAAATGTATGATTAAACTTTTTCAATTAAACTATTCTAATCACTTGGCAATTATTTTTCCCCTTCTTCCCCTTGTTTTTTTTTTCTTCTTAGTAATGCGATTTAATGCGATTTAAATTGAGGGAAAAAGTGAAGGAAGCAGTGACAAATCAATCAATCATTTTGTGCAATACAATAGTGCATCCAAAGAATAAGAAGTGTTGAATTTCGAATAAAGCATAAGCTTCTCATCCCAATTTGCGACAGTGAAATAAAAACAAAGAATCAGGGAGAACATATTAGGAGAAGTGTTGTCGCATAAATAACGCATAACACTTTTCCTATTAAAATACGTGAGAATTTATTGTTGATGGCAAATTCAACTTGAACGTTAGCGTGATCAAATCTTATTTAAATATTTAGCATATTGAAAAGACAAAAGATGGGAAAAATACCGTGCACTGGCAAATGTCATCAAGCGATTTGGAAAGATGAAACATTCAATGACTAATGGATAAAACTAAAGGGAATAAATTAAAAAAAAAATTTGATCAGCAAATATGAAAAAGAGCGATCATTCTCATGTGCCAGTTTCAGTGAACATCATCATCATCATCAGAATTCGCATCAATTCTGATTATTATGATTTTTCGAAAATTTAAAAAGTGCTGCGGTTAAAAAAGAGTATACTTACATGACACAGTTGGCATGTAGCCGATACCGGGAATCAAATATGGATTGAAGGTAGCTTGTGGTACCTGAGCAGCAGCAGCAAGTTGCGCTGTAGCACCATTTGCATACACTGGTACACCACCTTTCTCAGCAGCTGGACGTTTACATGGTACAGCAGCACCTGCCTGGAACCACACATGCATTTTTCATACAAACGGTTAGTAAAATGCGGTTGGCAAAATATGGGAAATGGCTTTTGAACAATAATTTAAAAAAAAATTGAGGAAAAAAAAGAACAAAAATAAAAAGTTAGTTTTTAAAAAAATCGAAGCAGTTTGATGGTGGCGGAGCAATAAAAGTTTCCTTCTTTGTAGCTTTTCATGCTTTAAGGCACACAACATGTAAAAACAAAGTAATCATTGTGAGAATGCGAGAAAAATAATTGAATCAACAAGGAAGAAATTTTAAATGAATTAACAATTGAAAAAAAACAAATAATTTTAGGTAAAAACAAAATTTTAAGTTAAATTTAAACAAAAAAACAAACAAAATTAAGGCATAAAACAAAAAAAAAGAAACAGAAATACTAAGAAAAGGTACCAATACAACTCTACTGAAATATTGATACCATCGGTACCCGGGTAAAACCATCGAAGAGGTAAGAATTTTTTTTGTGGCGACATCTCTGAAAAAACGATGCGTGTCTATGTTTGTATGTGTGCGTGTCTCTGTATGTATTAGTGCGTGTTTGTATATATGTGTGTGTGTGTATGTGTATGTGTATGTGTATGTGTATGTGTATGTGTATGTGTATGTGTATGTGAATGTGTATATATATATATGTGTGTATGTGTTTGTGTTTGTGTGTGTGTGTGTGTGTGTGTGAAAGAAAGAAATAAACGGAAAATTGGTACCGCAGCAGCAGCAGCTAGGAGAAAGGAATTCTGATCGAACTGTTGCGACGTTGATGGCCCAGCAGCGGCAGCCGCGGCAGCAGCAGCAGCAGCAACTTGTTCCTCCTCCAAGGCACGTTTTCGATTATTTTGTAGCGTTGTTCCGGCAGTAGCATTTCCGGCTGATCCAGCTGCAGCTGCCGCTACCGCAGCAGCAGCAGCTGCAGCTAACGATGGTGATAGTGTTGCGGTAGCTGGAGCCAATTGTGGTGGTAACGTGGTAGTGGTAGCAGCAGCCGTAGCTGCTTGCGACATAGCAGCAAGATTTTGAAGCGCCATCAGCTGGGCTTGAACTTGCTGGAAGGGAAATATTCGCAATGGATGATGAACAGCCGCATTAAGCCATGCAATAATCATATACACGCACACGTACATATTCACGCACACCCACGCACACGCACACTCGCACATATATTTAAGAAGCCACCACACGAAAAATAAAAAAATTTTCACATCAAAAACAGTTCGGCGTGCACAGTTCATTTCGTTTAATTCCCTTAAAAATTCTTATTGTATTCTTTAATTTATGATTAGAAAATCGTACGTCATTTCGCAATAAATATACAATTTTTTCACGTATTTTACTTCATACTAAATATGCAATGGTGAATTTAGATAAAGAGAAAAAGGAGAAGGAAGGATTCATTTGAAATGCCCACTAAAATAAGAAATAGTAAAGAGATTCAGGTAAAAAATCTAAAACGGAAATACTAAATTAAAGTCTGAATCAAAGAACTTCTTTAGCAAATCATTCGAAAGTTATTGTCTCTGATACTGTATCATCTACCATGATATATCCTATAGTTAGAAGAAAAGAAAAATAAGTAAGTTTGATCAATAAAGCTGTGCATTTGATCGATTCGATCTACATATCAGACATACTACGTTAGCTACAACGTTTCCTTGTACGTGTGATACACCGATTAGAGACGTTGCATGTTTTTGATTTTATTGAAATTAGCATTATAGATAGCTATTAAAAGAATAGCATCTATCAGGTGAGCGAGCATTTTACCCGAATTTCCAGCAATAAAATTCAATTAATATTGTTTTTCTTTCCTCTTAAATAGTCAGAATTTTATTTGAAATCCTTTTAAAATATATAATTTAGCCTTACTATAATCATACAATTTCAGGTATGTTAGAAGCTACTGTGACCTATTTTTTTGCATATATCATTGTGACATTTACTAATGTCACCTTGTTATCGCCATCTTTGTAATTTAAAATATTTCGAATATCAGTTCTTTAAATCAGAATTTTTACTACGGTATTGATACCGTTATGTTGAAATAACTAATATCAGTCTATATTTTCGAATATTTAAAAATCATCTGCTGAATTTATTTCATATCTTTATATCCTACCGAGAATAGAATTCGAGAAACTGCTATAGCTGGCAATTCGGTTCAAAAAGTTATGTATTATTATTTATTGGGTGACTTAAATGAATGAATGAATGAATGAAATGAATCATGCTTCAAGCAGTTGTTTCAAAGATATCATAAAAGCATTTTGCTTAATAATAATAATAATAATAATAATAATAAAGATATTCATTTTTACGTGAAATTTACACGTTTCCATGTTGGATGAATATCAGTAAATGAATCAATTCTACTAGCAGCGACATGTAATAAAGAGCTTAAAGCAACAGAAAAAAACTGACACGCAAAAAAAAAGATTATTTAAGGAAAAAAACACAACGTTCTTGGTCGAGCTCACAGTACACAGAAGCGAGGCAGTAACGAGTAATCTTGATTTAAATTTATTATAATAATTTCAGGTTTCATTTGTCCTTCATCTTTCAGATATACAAGGAAAGAAAGGAGTAGAAAATTCAAGGAGTAATGCCAATGAGAAATACTCCGACACTTGCATGAATGAATTTTGATTTTATAGCAATTTAAGAAAATGACATATGTGTCAATTGACGCCATTAACGCCAACTAACTTAGTACAAAATGATGCTATTTAAGAAGTTTTTCTTTTCCTTTTACGTGCTTGTAATAGCAAGACGTGATGGAGTAGATTAAACGAAGTGATAATCACCTTTATCAGGTATATAATCAACGTCAATTTACATGTAAATTAACTAAAAGACGTATGACGTGACGTATCATCATTATCATGTTACAGTTCTTGAGTTTGGTAATCATCGTGCATACAAGTGTCGGATTACTTGTTCTGGAATTCTATTCCTAAAAATTCTGCCCCTTCCAGGAATTGCGAGTTCCCAGAAAATGATACATCAGAAAATTGTGGTAGCTTCTTTGACATTTGTTCTCAATTGAAATTCTTAAGAATTCAAAAAAATATTACTAGGATGGTAATAAAATAATATTTGTTAAGATATTATTAATTATATCAAAATGTGTTAAAAAAACACTTACCTTTGCTGACTTTTTATTTTTATTTTTTAGAAAATAATTATTCAAAAAGGAAATAAGAAAAAAATGAGTAAATACTAACCGCTTGATAAGCAGCTGCAGCAGCATCATTGCTTGGAACAGGCACAAGTGTCGGATACATGGTGGTGATACCCTGATAATACTGATAAGGAAGTGCAGCTGGAACTAATGTTGCAGCTTGTGCAGCAGCTGCAGCAGCAGCTTGCTGCTGCTGTTGTTGAACGATAAGAAGTTGATCGTTAAGTGTTGCAGGACTAGCCTGACCGCTGACGACTAATTGTGCTATTGGATTCATTGTTGAAAGTGCAGCAGCAGGAGCTGCTGCTGCTGCATTCTGATTCAATTGTGTACAAATCAAATTTTTAAGAGCCAAATTATTTCGACCATTTATCAGTAACTGATCCTTCAGATGTTGTGGTGGATGCAAATACTTGCATTTTGGATTTTCTCGAGTACATCGACCCTATAACAAAATGGAATGAAGTAGACTGATAAAATTGAATTGATAAATAAAAGCATATAGCTTGCAATAATTTTCTTAACAGCGGAAGAATCTTATCGAAGGAATCAATTATCTTGACGTGAAGTTTATGTGGATTAATAATATTAACTCTATAATGATATATTTCACACATTTTCAAGCAACTGCATTTCCTCATATTTCAAATATTTTATGGAAATTTGATGATTAAACTTCAAATCGTACGTATATGATAAACGTTGGGAGGTGAATAGTTGAAACGTGAGCAATCATTTATATTATTTCTTTGTATTACACAGAAATAATAAGCAAGTTCGAAAAATAAAGGAATCTTACATCATACATTTGTATTCATGCAATAATATTGAATACCGTAATAGAATTAGCTGTTATTGTCAAAAAATGAATTCATCTATTTCATTTCTCAGCTATTCTATTTAAAAGTTTACTTAGGTAGTTATAATTTTTATTGAATTTCTGAAATTCTTTTTCGTTCGCATTTCTCAACTGTTATGTTTACTATTATTGGCAATATATGTTTTGAGATGTTATACTTATTAGAAATTTATTTTAAGATGCTATGACTCATTTCACCATTACTATTCTTATATAGTGGAAGACTTTTTTTTGATGTCACACCTATGGATGGAGCAATTAGTGGATTAGTAACTAGAAAAAAAAGTATAATTAAAATTTATTCTAGTATTTTTAGAACCAGATGTTAAATTTTCAATCAGTTTCACAACAATATACATTTCATTCTAAATTTCAAAAATAAAAATAAAAACAAACCAATTCGTAGTTCGTTAAAGTGCAAATAGCTTATCTTTCATTTAATAGAAGAATTCTTTTGAAATAAACAAACAATTTAAGTCTAATTTTTAATATTTCTTTTATCAATATAATACTAACGAAAATACAAAACCCTAATGTTTACATTTAGAAAGTTTATAGCAAAAGGAGTAAAAATGAAAAAATCAAACACATTTAACGAGAGAAATTTGAGCAATCGATAAGAAAAATAATTCCCAATCTAACCATTCCACTATACGATTTATATCGTTGGTTATCATTCACATCGCCCAACTGGCCATTTGTTTGTTAAGAAGTGATTGATAAATGATCAGTAAGCGAAGAAGATCGAACGGCAGATCAAAGGAAAAAAAAATGAGTTTTGAATAAGAAAGAAAAATAAACCTTAATGGAATCATAACAAGCAGTAACACGACCATTTTGTACATCAACATGTGGAGGTGGGTGTGCAAATTTACATTCGATATCTGATCTCGAACACTGACCTCTTTGAAATTCACGACATACCTGAAATCCAAAATTTTTTAAAACTTAAATTTCTTATTGAAACAATTTTTACATCCCTTATAAATTGCTTCAATTTTTCTATACTTTTTATTCGTCATTTTCTTATAATTTTTCTATATTTTTAATTTATCTAATAGTAACAATTTATTTATGTGAATAAAATTCACTTTTTGAATAATAAAAATACATTAGTATCTTTTTCTTTCAAAAAAAAAGTCAACGATATGCTAAACTTATTAATCTTCTTATAAAATTGTTAAAAAAAAGCCCGACTTTAACTAAAGTTCAATTGAAACAAGAAAACAACTGACATCTTCTATCCATGAAGTTAAAATGAAAAATGCGTTAAAAAAATTCTTACACAGCAAAAGTTATATTTATGGGATTTAAGTCAAAAAGAGACATATAGCAAAATTTTTGAAAAACTTAAATAAGCAATACACCCTTAGAAAAAGCTGATTGTTTAGCAAATTTTTTCTACCATTTACAAATAAATACATCATTCTTGAAATCTTTACCGGATGTGATTTTTTTTAGGGAGGGAGGAAGGGACGATGATTTTTATTCTCGATAAATATTAACATAGTATGAGTAGCATGATGTATCGAGATTTTAACAATAACAATTTACCTCCAACTGTAACCATCTAGAATCTTTGACATTAAGTAATTGTGACATAAGACCCGTTGATGAAGTACTACTTGCTGCTGCTGCTGCTGCGTTACTATTCTCATCGTACATGGCAATAAAATGCCTGCAATAAAACATTAATTATGATAACATCACCTTATCAGTTCAGTAAAAACGAATCACGAAACGTTATCATAACGATAGGATGAAAAAATAATTTACAGTGTCACTTACAACAGAATTAGGAAAACAACCGTATTATCATTATAATACAGCAAGAAAGTAACTGTATTCTTTCCCTATACCATCATTAAGATACAGCAAGAAAATTCTACTTTTTCTCCCGTGCCATCACTAAGATACGGTAAGAAAATCTTTTTTACTCCTACCAAGATATGGTAGGAAAGCAATCGTATTCTTTCCGTTTTTCCTTTTTTTAGGAGAAAAATTATAGATTAATTATTTGAAATGTTTAAAATTCCTCTTTTATCATTGCTCATTTCTTTTTGAACAAATATTTTTGAAGAATAATTTCACTTAAAAAAATAAAAAAACTAAAAAGAAAATGAAATTGTTATTTGCAAACAAATTTATATTATAAATAATGAGTTAATTAATTAATTAATTACATAATATGAATTATTAAAAAGAAAAAATTAAAAATAGATGAATAATAGGTAAGCAATTTACACATCAACAACGATGAATCACTGCAAATATTTAAAAAAAAATTTGGCGAAAAATTCTTCAATTAATTTTTAAATTGATTTCTAATAGAAGTGAAGAAAAATGAGAGAAGGTCACGTATAAACCATATATATATACTTATTTATTACATGACCTTATCATTAATTAATACACAATCCAACTTATCTGTCTTTCTAACTCATTGATGAAAGATGATATCCAATTAAATTTTTATCAAAAAATGACAATTCGGTAACTTCAATAAACATCTAGCAATTTTATAATCCGAAACAACAAAATCACTAATTACCAACAGGTAAGGAAGTAGAGAGGTAAATAGATAGATAGGTGGGCAGATAAATAAAAAAGGTAGACAGGTAGGTAGTAGACAGATACGTAAGTAATTAGGTAGATAAGTAGTTAGGTAGGTAGGTAGCTAGGTAGACGGATAAGCAGATAAATAGATAGGTAGGTAAGTACGTATGTGGGTGGGTAGGCAGGTAGGTAGGTAGGTAGACGGATGGGTAGATAGATAGATATAAAGCAGGGAAGTAGATATAGTTGCAGCTATACCATATATAAGTAAGTCTAAGGTAATAAATGTGTATTGCATGCAATGCTCTTTCCCTTATAGAGCATGCATTAGCAGCAAGCAATACAGAAGGCATGCAATGCATGCACTAGCATATCACTTTTGGTGACATATTCATCATCGGCGCCAAACCCTTCCAACCAGCTGCGTGTCTCCTATCGTCGCACTGTTTAAATAAGCCAGTTTTGGTGAAGTCTTCTCTCTCTCTCTCTCTCTCTTCCTCCCTCTCTTCTGTACGGTCATATGATTGTCTATGCTTATCTGTTTGTCTGTTTGTCTATTCTTTCTTTTTGTTCATCGTAATATTTACATGATTTAAACGATGTCTCTTTTCTCTTTCTTATCCTCTCTGTATTCTTTTTCCGCGATTGAATTGATGAAGTAATTAAATTGACAGGATTTCTTCCAATCATTATCATATAATGTGATTCGTTATCAGTTTAATTACGGAATGAATCCTAACTGATAATTGTATCATTCGATGATAATAATGTTCAATGAAAATAATTCGATCACTGAAAAATATTCCTTAACAATTCGAAAAGATAACGGTGATCAGATGAGAGTTAGATTAGGATAACGAAAAGAATGTAAACAAATAAACAAAGCTGGAGAAAAGACAATGACAAACGCGAATTTTCCAATCGTTTAATTACAAAATCGAAATTATCATACCATTCTTATCATTTATCGATTTAATTTTCCAAATTCTAGAATATCGCTTTTTCATTTATCATTATCGATGATTATGAATCTGAAAATTAAGCATAAATGCATCCATTATTCCATAATATTAGCATTTTTACCGCTATAACGCGGGATATCATTATTCTTATCTTCCATAGGATACTAATAAAAAAATCTTGAAAGGTAAAAGAATTATCCCAATGGAAGATATGTAAAAAGACACATATTATAAAATGATCGTTGATAAGAATGTTTTTCTCGAAGTATTTCTCGAAGGGAATCCAAAAATATGCCAAAATAATTTTTGTTATTGGCCAATAATAAAAATTTGCATTTTAGCCTAGCATAGAAATAGAAAATAAATTAATTTTTAAATTATTCTAATAATTCAATAAATTAATATAATGATATTTCTTTAAAAAAAAAAATCCATAGCAAAATAGGCTCATATAAATTTTATTAAAAAATAAATCATATAAATTTTATTAAAAATAAATCGAATAATAAATATAATCATTTATAGAATAATATATTGTTATCTTTTAATAGTAATCTAAAGGTGAAAGTTCATAAAGCGTTAAAATTCTTATGATACGATACTCATATTGAATTTTCCAACAAATTATAAAAAAAAATTATTATAATGTTGCAAGTGAAATAGTTAAACGATTCTCGAGAATACGAAGTTAAAATTGTTCTCTTGAGATAGATAGATAGATAGATATGTGATTTTTTAGAAGGAAATAATATAAGCATTTACTTCGAACAACTGCCATTCAAAACAACTGTTATATATTTCAATTTTAACTTTTTCTTTTTCTTTTTTGAAAACATTGTATATTTTCGTCTTCCGGTTACAGTCTTACAAAGTATAAATGAACTGAAAGAAATCGAATTTGAATGATAATGTTTATTATCAATTAAGAAATGATATAACTCTCTCCCTTTTTCTCTCCCTCTCTCTCTCTCTCTCTCTCTCTTTAAATCAATAGATAATAAAATTAATATGTTAATTATCGGCTAACGTTTGAATGACATTTAATATTTATATGAATTATTTATATGTAACCATCATTTATAAGAGTTATTTCAATATTATCTAACTGAGCTTATCATCCAATTGAATAATACATTATTGAACTTATCAGCAAAGTGATTGCTATTATTTTTTTTATATGATAAAAGTATTATAACAAATCTGTAATAGCTTTAGAATTATTCTATATATAGGATATATTTTATCAAATAATTAGGTGAGATGACAGGTATATCCACTAATTTAAGATTCAGAATCTCATCTAAAATGATTGGAAAAATTTTTTGTAAGAAATGTTGAAATATTATTATTATAAGATATAGTAACGTGTATAAATTTAGGCTTTAGACTAGAAAAAGAAAACAGCCAAAGCATAGCCAAACATTAGCCAAGCATTTAGCCAAGAAATAATTTATTGGGACAAAAGAAAATGAATGGCTGTATCGTCGTTAAGCATAAACACAAAATTTTTCTGATGTGAAAAATGACTGAAAGGAATTTATCAAAATGAATTGAATCGATTTTTGAAAAAGAAAATTTTTAGGGATGCAGATAACTTCCCCTTCTCTTTCTCTCTCCCTCTCTCTCTCTCTCCCTCTTTTCTCCTTTTTTTTCTTGTCTATTCAAAATCATTCGTCAATTTTGCCGTTTTTCTTTCTTTCTCTTTCTCTCTCTCTCCTTTTCTATTTCTCTTTGTCAATTGAGAGGGACAGAGAATGATATCGGCATTTCTTTTTTCTTTTTGCTCGATGATAATGGGTGAATTTTATCATTTGAAGAGCAATTTTTACCATTTACAGCGATAAATGACGCATATCTCTGCGGATATGAGCTATTTATGCAACTTTACACCTTATTTTATCAATTAATATATCATTATTGTTACACTATCACTACCACTATCGCTATTACTGCAAATTGATAGCTTATCATTACGAAATAATTAACTTAAAACTGATTAATCTGTAAACTAAATAGTCTATAAATTAATTAATCTATCATTATAGACTAATTAAGTTAGAAACTGATTAACCTATCACTACAGTATGATTGATCTAGGAACTAATTAATCTATCATTATCATTATTATAGACTAATTAACTTCCTAAAAATTGATTAGATTTTACTAAATTTTAATCGATCTAAAAGTTAATTAACCTGTCACTGCAAACTGTTTAGATTTATCACTAAAAATTGATCATTATAAAAATTTATCATTAAAAATCTAATTTAAGATTTGAACACACAGACTAATATAAATAGTTTATAAGCTAACTATTGATAGCTTTGCTTTCTATCATTTTCGATTTTTTCATTTAGCATAATCGTTATATCATTACTACTGTAATATTTCTTTTGAAGTTAATTTGATTTTTTTTTAGAATTTGATTCTAAAAAATTTTATGCAAAATAAGCGACTAAATTATAAATATCGTTTGAATTGATTGATAAAATTTCAAAAAGAAAAAAATAATTTTTTTTTAATTAATAAAATGATTAGAATAAACAATCGGAGAAGAACTATTTGACATCTGAAAATTAGAATTCGAAACTAATCATTGATAATAATACAGAAATGATTGTTGTTTGTATCTAATTAATGAAAGATAGATAATTTTTATCGAATGATGAATTTATCGATTATTAAAAAAGAAGAAGGCCGCAATAAATGATAGCGCAATTTATCTGAAATGATTCTCAATTTAGTTGCAAATTTTCAAATTGAACAGAAAATAATTAAATAAACATATATGTAAATAGAATGTTTACTATTTTCTAAAAATATTTAAAAACTGCTAAATTAAAGAAACGATAGAAGATAATGTTATCGTATATTTCAGGTTATTTAATCTATTTTAGGTTATTTAAACAATGAATTTCTTGCTATCTGTGAAATAACGATAAATCTCTTCCATGTGTTGTTGAAGAAGAAATTATGATCTAAAGATATCATTTAATAATCTGATATATATATATATGTAATCTAGTTCGTAACTTATCATTAAACTTATCAATTAAAATTTATCACCAAAAATGATTGAAAATTCTGTTGCCCTCTTTTCCAATCGCAAAATATAGAACGAATAATATAAAAATTCTTTGCAATGAAGGGTGACAATAGAACAATCTAAAGTAATAATATGGTGCCAAGCTCTTAAACTTAAATAAATCAATACTTTTCGATATGCATAAAAATGGGAAGAAGAAAATTAACAATGATATTTAGTAAACTGATAAAAGATTATAACTGTTGGAAGAGTTATTTTAATAGTAGAAATTAATCTTAGATAATTGAAATCTTATAAATATAAATATCGTAAAATCAATTTCAATATTATTCTATTAAGTGAAATAAAAAATAAAAGGTTACAGGGATGACCTATCATTTGATTAGGCTTAAACTATAAGAAGAATAATAAAAGTATTTTTAATTTAAAAAAAAAAGAATATATAATTCAGATTAAATTGGATAAATATGAACGATTATTTTATTATGATCGAATAAGCATTGTTGCTTTTATATTGCAACATATAAAATGAGCTAGGCCATTTAAAAGAAGGCTATAGAAGGCCTAATTTTTTTTTTTTAATGTCTAAATGCTATTCGTTGTTGCCTTTTAAATTGAAATTGAAGAAAGCATTCCCAATGAGACAAGAAATTGATAGGCTATAAGGGCAAAAACGAAGTGGAAAAAAATTTTTAATTTTGTTTCGTTTAATTTTAACTTTTAGCAATTTTTACTAAATGCAAATGAATGCTTACTATATATATTCATATGGTCATAGATCGGAAGACTGTAAGATAACGAAGGTAGTTAATAAATAAAAATAGCCTGATCCTATGCCTAGAACGGATGATGTTTGAGAATGAGAACTATAACAATGATTTTTTTCAAAATATAGAAGTTGTAACTTATGGAAGAAGTTGTAATTTAAGCCTAAACCTGCAAGAATAAAAATTGAACATTTCTTGTGCTACTAGATACTAACTAACTAAATTACTTGGCTAAGTTGAGATGGATTGGATTGGATAGACAAAGTGTTATCATTGGTGGATGAAGGAAAGATCCACACTCCGGATTCCATGTCTCTTTCCTGTCATCTATATCGGAGAATATGCTATGCCTATGACTTATTGCCATGCCTATGCTGCCATGACTATGGTTATGGTTGTGGCTATGGCTATGGCTATGGCTATGGCTACAGCTATGGCTATGGCTATAGCTATGGTTATGGCTATGGCTATGGCTATAGTTATGGCTACAGCAACAACAACTCTATTTAAGCTATTTGTCTTTAAGGCTCTGCCTTCAAAACCTTTAGACAGCCAAGAATAAAAGTATGGAATTATAACTATCGGATGCTAGCCTTTCATTTCATAGATTGGTTTGAATGTTTGTTTCATCAGGAAAAGATAGGAGAGGACAAACTTTTTTTTTTTTGGAAGCGACTCACGACAATATCGAAGACAAGGTCGCTTTTTTTTAATTTAGCCAAGTGATGAGAAAGAGGAGGAAGAGGAGAGGAAGAGGAAGGGGAGAAGAAGGAGGAGGAAATGAAGGATCCTCCTCTTTATCATTAAAACTATCGACTACGGTAGCTAATAATTCTCTTCATCCTTCATCCTTCATCCTTCATCCTTCATCCTTCATCTTTCATCCTTCCATCTTTCCATCTTCTGTCTTCTATCTTTTCTTTCCTCTTCTTCTGAAGCCAAAAAGAATCTATTGTTCTTAAGAATGCAATTGTTGCTATAACAACAAAACAGTTTGGATTATTTTTAAGCGGCGTTATATCGCAACATTTAAAAGTTTTGCAACCTTAATTAAATTAATGAATAGAATATATATATAGTATCGTACGATTCAAATGTAAAGTATAGGAAATTGGAAAGAAAAAAAATGGAAATTAGAATCCATTTGGTAAATCTTCATAATACTTCTCTGCTGTCTCCGTTCTTCTTCCTTCTTCCATCCTTCTCTTTCTCCTACAACACTTCTCTTTCTATGTATAACTTCGAGATATTGTGAATATTTATGGAATGGAGGAGAAAAAAAAATAAGGGAAGAAATTGAGCTGTAATGCAAATAGATTAGAAGTAAAGTGATTTGAAATTAGAAAATGGAATAATTGCGTCAATTTCATCATCATCATCACTTCCATCATCATCATCATCATCATCACCACCATCATCATCACCACCATCATCATCATCATCATCATCATCATCTTCATCATCATCATTATCATCGTCATCATCATCATTATCATCATCATCATCATCATCATCATCATCATCATCATCATCATCATCATCATCATCATCATCATCACCATCGTCACATCGTTACCACCATCAATTATTCATCGTTATCAATTATTGTCATCGCAGTTTTCATCATCAATTATTCGTCATTATCAATGATTATCGTTGCGCCATCGTATTATCGTTATCAAATAAATATTATACCTTATGAATTCACGATAATCATCATTATTTCAATAATGATTATCATTGCTATCATTATTACTATTATTAAATGAACATAACATCATTATTATAGTAAAGTGATAATTTTAACATATCATTAAAGTTCCATTATCTAACAACAAAAAAAAAAAGAAAAAATGGTTAGAGTGAAAATATCAATGTCAGTATATATCAATGCTATTTTTCGATAAGCAATATGTCTTTTATTTTGTGGCCCGCCACCCACAAAATCCAATTCTTCATTGCTATTCTGTTCATTTTCTTTACGAATGTATTGATATATATATATATTATGTTTGCGTATATATATATATATATATATATTATGTTTGCGTATATATATATATATGTGTGTCTATATGTATGTATAAATCTCGAAAAGATGACAATAATGATGACGATGATGATGACGATGACGATAATGATAATGATAACGGTGACAATAATGATGATAATGATAATAATAATAATAATAACGATGGTGATGGGCAATATTAATAGCAATAGTAAACGAAGTGTGGACTATTTTGGGCATCGATTGCAAAATTGAAATGAAGCCCTTCTCATTTCATTATTACTAGTTTGGCTCAAACATACCTCTTCATCCTATTACATTGTCAATACTACAAATGATTTAATCAATTTATACGGAAATTATTTATAAACGTGAAAGTATTAGACGAAAAACGTAAACGTGTTACGTCAAATATGCAAAGATTTTTATATTAATCGTAGTAGCAAATTATAATCTGAGAAATGTTAGCGTAAATATTTACTATGTTTATTAATATTTAGATAGATATATTATTATGCATTGAATTTTTTTAAACGTGAAACACTAAACAAGATAGACGTAAGCTAAATTAAGCTGTATATTTATAACATTTCATATCTATAATTTATATCATTATAGTAATAATGATAATTGATAAAATTTAGAAATTAGAAGACAAACATTGTAAACTATGTTTGTTGAATAATTTCGCTATGCTATTAGCAAAATACGTCCAAAAAAAACGTCATTCGAATACGTCACGTATGTTTAGTAAAAATTAACAAAAAAAAATTGTTATGTAATATGGAATAACTTTAAATATAATTGAAATGGAAACGTTCTAGTGATATTTTAGTTATATTATATTTTTATTTTGCTATTTCTGAATCTATAAGATTCTGCACCTGTAATCTAATGATATCTGTATCTACAATGTAGTGGAGTATCTGTACCTGTAATTTGTTTAAAAATAATAAATTTCAATATCACACATACATACATACACACACACACACACACACATACACGCACACACACAGACACACATTATATATATCAATGTTTATAGCTGTTCATTTTAAACTGCATATATTTTTAATAAAATAATTTCAATGAATATTGTTACTTACATAAGTAAGCTAAGAATTATAACTGATAATGTATCATTATGATAAAGATTAAGATTGCAGAAAACTTGAGTTATTTGATGAAGCTAAAAATCTATAGAAAAAGATCAATCAGTGGATCATTTAATTTGCTTACTTTGATTTGATTTGATTTGATTCGATTCGTCAATTCAACAATTCGAAAATTATATCCATTAGATGATGATGATGATGATGATGATGATGATGATGATGATGACCTTGACGATTCTTTCAAGAAAATTCTTTTATAAATCAAATTATGAAAATTGCATAAAAGCGATTAAAATATTTCCTAACAATATGTTTAAGATTAATCGATCGAAAAGTTTATTAAATTCAATTTGAGAAATAATTTCAACAAATTTTAACTGAACAATTAGACAAATTTTAAAATAATACTTTCAAAAGAGCGGGCAAAATTTTAAATATTCAGCTTATTCAGCATTTTTTTTATTAGGCCAAAAGAAAAAGAAAAAAAAGTGAAGCCTCAGATATATCATTCATTGCGTGCTTGATGAGTGACAGTATTCATTGAATTTTAATAGTAAAACAAGAGAAAAAAAAGCTCTAGACAAATTACCATAAGGCTATTAGAATCATCTCAATAAAGCTATCTTATATAAGCCTAGCTAGGCTTATTACTAACAAAGTCATTCTCTATGAAACACAAAACAACCAAAAATTTATAATAATTTTTTCTTTTTCTTTTTTCTTTCAAGACAAGAATTAAAGGCAAAAATATTGTGCTATCATTAAAATTATCTTATCATTATGATTGTTATCTTATCTCTGCTTTTCTGATCATTCCTATATCTTGGAACTAATTTCTGGATGAGATAACTAACAATGATAATATTAAATTTAAATGTTAAAAATCTCAAGAATCGTTCAAATAGAATTATACTGGAAAAAAAAAATTATTAAAGATGTGAACTGACACGAAACGAAGTGTATCAGTGAGAAAATCATGATGGCATGAATGCATCTGCAATTGATGCAAGGAGGAGTCTGTTCTCGACCTGTTCTGTCTGTTCTCGAAATAATAATAGAATGAACAAAATAGAAATAAAAAAAAAAAAACAACGAAAAGAGGAAACCAACATTCATTGAAATTCTCAAACAATTTATCTAGTTGAATGAAATTCATAAATAGTTTCAAGAATTCGGCCTTTTTTATTTCTATTGAAAACGAATAGATATTTGATAAGTTGTGATAAAAGAGAAATGAAAAAAGAATATCATCAAGTTTAATACAAGAATTTTGTTAAAATAACATAAAACAGGTTGCACTAATACATTTTAAAATTTGAACAGAAGTTACTGATAAGAATGAATGATTAGTGTTTGCTAAAATTTTTATCATTTCATTTTGTTTTTTCCTTTTTTTAAAGATTTTAAAATTTCTTCGAGATTCTGAAATGTAAAAAATTAAATATAATAAATAAAATCTTTTAAAATTAAACAAGTGAATATATGATAATAATGATCTTCTTATATTGATTTGTATGATATATGAATATTTTAATGTCATATAATTCAATGAAGGTTTATTGAAATTGTTAATATTTAATTAAATTTAAATTTCACAGTTACAACTTTTCAAATCTTTTTGTTAGCAAAATTAAATTGGTATTTATCATTCATTTAGCTATGTAATATTCAAATATTAAAATATTATATAATTTTTGAGAGATAATTTCAGAGAATAACTGAAGTGATAAGGAAGATATAAAATCCAAGATAAATTAATCATGAACAACAAATCTCTTAGACAAATAATCGGACTGATAAAGATTGAAGAATTATCGAACAAAAAGATGGAAGAAAAAACATCTAAATGTCAAATGATCATATCGTAATATTATCATATCTCATATTCAATCACTTATCAATACGCAATTATTATGTTATGAATGTAAACTCAACAAATATTATGTGTTTTTTTATAATTTCAAATATTGCACCGATATAGTAATTTTACTTATAAACTAATCATTTTTTTTTTAGATTTAATACATTTTTTCCTCGAGACTCTTGATTTATGTAAATGCTTACGAAATCATTTGATTTTAAAAATTTTAAATTGACCAGTCAATGATTGAAGAATTATCAAAGATATAATATGAACATTAATAAATTGATCATTTTGTAACTTTTATTCATAAATAATTTAACTAAATATATTGGCTAAAGTTGCATTAATAGTTTTATGAAATGCATGAAGAAATAAATTACTAATAAATTTGTTATTATCAATAAAATTAATTTAATGAATAATCAATCTATCCTATTTCATTTATGCATTTCAAATATATACATAAATAAATATATATATATATATATATATATATATATATATATATATATATATATATATATATATGTATGTATTACTTCTATGCAAATTAAATGTGAAATAGTTAATCAAAAATAGTAGACACATTTTATGTTTACATTTAGATTTGCTATATTCTTCAACGAATAAATTCATAAACATTTTTACATATAAAAGCTAGGCCAAATAATATCATATTCATAAATATGCCAAGAGAGAGAGAGAGAGGAAAAGGAGAAAGAGGGAGAAAGAGAGAGAGAAAAGGAAAAAATGAGAAATGGACCGGAAGAATGCTATTAAAAACGTATTTTATTGACATTATTTTTTTTTCGTTTTTTCGTTTTTCGTCTTTTTTAGAAATAAATTTTTTAAGCAAAAGAAAAAGAAAAAAGTAAACTTTTATTTATGCCAAATTTTTTTATTTTTTGTTAATTATAAAATATTTAATTAATTAAAATATCTTAATTGAAATTAAAATATTTATTATTAATCATTAATTTTAATTAATAATTAATATTTTATTATCGTATTATTCTTCCCTAAAAATAAACAAAGAGAGAAGATGGGAAATTTCCTTTTTTTTTTTTCTTTTGCCAAAGTTATTATTTATTATAAATACAAAGTACACAGGTAAAATTTGCTAAAGGTAATAGATGATAGTTGATAACAGTTAAAAATAAGCTGGATTAGAAGAATTTATTTTAAAAAAACAAGCATATATGTTGATATGTGCAAAAATTTGTGTAAAAAATCAGAGAACTTTTGCTTTTTATCATTGATTAATCATCGTTAATTCTGATGATGATGATGATAAAGAAAATGATGATAACAGCAATAATGATGATGATAGTAATCGAATGCCAAAGGCATTTTCAATCAAATATTTGAATTCGCATTAGTAGTTTAGTTATTAAGAAAATAAACTAGTTTCTTCCCGATTCTGAATCCTATTTCTCCCCTATTTCTCTCCCTCTCTCTCTTCCTCTCTTTCCCTTTTTGTTTTTGAATTAGAAATAGTAATTCATAGATACAAAGATAAGATAAATTATGAACAAATATTTTACGAATGAATTAGAATCCTACGAGCAAATAAACTTCTCTTAGCGAATATATGAAGCATCTGAAACATATCTGAAACATCTGAAGAATCTGAAGCAATAGAATCTAATGTAAAAAAATAAGTATTTCAATTTCTATTTTATAATTTAACAAAAGAAAATAGAAGCAAATGAATGAAAGACTATCAAAAGTAAAGAAATTGCGGTAGCAAAGGAGCAAGCGGTGGCGGTGGCGGCGACGGCGGTCGATGCGCCCAAATGCTATGGCATTTTTCAATTTCACTAAGAATGCGAAAGCCGAAGCGAAGTGAACGATTAGTGCAGCGACGATCGGCGATGGTGACTGTGACGCGGCGCTGTTGATCCAATCAACCAACTAACCAACGAACGATCCAGCCATCCAACCATCCAACCATCCATTCATTCATCCATCCACCCACCCATCCATCCATCCATTTATCAATCTATCCATCTATTGTTCATCCATCCGGTTCATGTATTGTCCACCCACACATGTCCTTATGACACCTACTTGGCCGTCCGTTTACAGCATTTTCTTTCAATTTTTACTTTTCCAGTTTTGATTTTTCCCTTATTTATTTCCCTTTCCTTCTTCTTTTTTCTCTTTCTCTCTCTCTCTCTCTCTCTGTCTCGCCTTTTCTCTCTCTTTTCGGCAGTATTATTTCAAAATTATCGGTAACAGATGTGATCGATTTCAAAAAGTTTATTTCTAATTTAGTACGTATACAAGACAAGCAAACATATAAATAGAAAAGATAATATCGTTTATATTGTAAATTAAACGTGGCAAGGTATGCATGTAAATTAAACGTGGCAAGGTATGCATGTAAAATTAAACGTGGCAAGGTATGCATGTAAAATTAAACGTGGCAAGGTATGCATGTAAAATTAAACGTGGCAAGGTATGCATATAATATTAAACGTGGCAAGGTATGCATGTAAAATTAATATAATGAATTTATATATGATTATTACAAATATTACTATATGTTTTTAATTTAAACTTGCCAATTATATTATAATACTCAAATTTTAATATGAAATTGATAACGATTGATTATTTTGTAATAAATTACATCAAATATTATTTATCAATATATTGTTAATAATATATTGATAAATAATTGGAAAAACAATTCTTTATAAACCTAATTTCATATTCATTCACTAAATTTGCCAGGTGGAAAATTAATTATCATTTAAAAATTGCAAAAACGAACCTATCACAACTGACCCACACGTAGTATTCTTTATCATATCAATCGGAAGAGATGTTAACAGAAAATAATTACAATATTTTAAAATGATAAAACATATGCATACATAGATACATGCATACATACATACATACATACATACATACATACATACATACATACATACATACATAGATACATGCATACATACATACATACATACATACATACATACATACATACATACATACATACATACATACATACATACATATACATACATATATGCATACATACATACATACATTACATTACATATGGGGATGAATATATAAATATATATTAAAAAATTGGATATAATATTACTTCATGCGCGAACGTATACTTCACTTTATAATACATACGTATATATATGAGTGTATAGATATCTTGAATACGTAAACATACGTAAGTTTAAAATTTATAAATAAACGCTAATATTTATTTTAAAACTTATTTATAATTTAATTGCTTTCATATCAATAATTGAATTATTCAGATGATAATAGTACCATTATTAGATCTTTTTAAAATCATTCTTGACTTACTTTTTTTTTTTAATAATTCAAAGAGATGATAAGTCGATACGATAAAAGTTCGAAGTACATTTGCACAAACGTTCATCATCGATGATAAAAACTGTGAGAAGATTTGAATTAAAGAAGCGAAATGTCTGAAATTTTAAAAGAAAAAAAGAAGCAAAAGAAGAATAGAAGTTTTTTTTTCGAGAAAAACGAGACAGTCATTTTCTTCCCGATAATGATAAATTTCTTTTTAAAACTATTTATCGTTGTGATGTTGTTTTCTTTCAAAAGGCAAACGAAATAAAATTGGGGACACAATATTAGCGATTCGTTGCGATGACATTTTGCGAGACGGTGAACAATTATATCGTAATTTTTAACATCACCATGAAAATATCAACTATTAAACAATACATATATCTCACTTTTACTTTCATTCTAAAAGAATTGTTATCCATTTGATTCTCGAAGGTCATCAAAATCATTCATTGAAATAACATATAGGATATTTGTAGTAGCAATTATAGTAGTAATAGTAGTACGAACAAAAATTTTATAGCAATTTTAACGATCAAAATTACAACTTTTGAATAAAAAAAAAGAAATTTTTTTTTGATTTTTATGATTATAATTATTAGCGAATATTTCACTGTTCAGTTTGGTGAAAAGAAATTGAGGGAGAAAAAAATAAAAATAATAATATATTTCTTTCCATTAAGAATACCTCATTTATATGAGAATAAAGGATAAAAATTTTTTCATTTTATTAAACGAATTAAAATATTAAATTAGAATATTGGAATTGTTAATTAAATTATTTTAAGAATATAAATAATTAAAAACAAAAATAAAATTTGCATATCTTTACGCATATCAAATTTTATTATCTTTTCTACTAAAAAAAAAAGATTAATTAAAGTAATTTAGTAATTAAATATTTTAAAATTCGAAAAATTAAATAACAAATTTTTTTATTTTTGAAAATTATTTATGTCAAAAATGAATTTATTAATTTTTTTCTAAATTAGCAATAATTTATTTTGAAGTTTTTAATTTAAGTTTTTAATTTGCAAAAAAATATTATTATTGTATATAATATACATTGATTTGATAACAAATATCTTTCTTTTTCTTTCTTTCTCTCTCTCTCTCTTTTCTCAAATTAATTATCAATTTTATTATTGTATTTTTGTAAATTTAATCTCTTTCTCTCTCTCTTTCTCGAATTGCGTTATCAAAATTTTTTAAAATGTCTTTTCGTAAATTTAAAAATAAATTTTTTCACCAATTTCTTTTAAAAAAATTTTTTTGAAATCAATCAAACAAAAAAAAGTTGAAATGATTTGAGATTTTGATAAAATATGTTTTACATTTTTAAAATGATCAGTCAGAATGAAATTTTTTTTCTTCTATTCTGTTCAAATTTTTTAAATTCATTGAAATTACAGGTTTGGTTAAAAATTGCTAGTTATTTTCGCGGAAGAATTACTTGTCTGCTTTTAATTTTATTGAATAAAATTTTAAAATGTTTGAAATTTCCCGTGGGAATAATGGAGCAGTGCTATTTTCCCTATATTTTCTGATTTTTTTTTCTCGAAAAAATACGGAAGAGGAATGTGACGAAAAGTGAATGATTCAAAAAAATATTTGAACATATAGAAAAGTTAATTCAATTACCGTATCATATCTACCATATATTATTATGTAAAAGAATAATTTTCTTTTTAATGATACTATAAGCTTTTTTCTTTGTAATTATAAAATTTATTTACTCGAAAAGGAAAGATTAAATTTATTAATTAAATTTTAAATTGTAATATTTTAAAGTTAAGAAAATTTTTGAATACCCTAAACATCTAAATAATCATTGCAACATTAATCTTTAGTCTCTAAATTTGTTGTTTCAAAAATTTGAATTTTCATTTTTGAATTTACAACTTTTTGGCGAAATATGTTTGAAGGAATTGGCATAGAGAAATTAAAAAAAAGTAAAAAAAGGGAAGAGAAAACTAAACATAGCAATGCTTGCTTATTTGTCATTTAGCGAACTTTTTTTTGCATAAAATTCAAGAATTTTGACAACAAAATTTATATGCAACAGTTTGTTTATTCGAGAATGACTTGTTATCATTGTATGTATATATATATATATATATATATATATTCATTGTTTGACTAGGAATTCAAGATAAGAGTAAAATTTTAAATTTGTCATAAATAATATTATTTATGGCTATGCTTTTAAAAGATTATTTCAATAAAACTCAATCATCTATTTAATTCATCCTCTTCAGGTATGAAAAAATAAATTTTGTAAAATGCCTGTTTTCTGATCGCTATTCATTATATATTAGTCATTTTTGTTTATTTCCCATATATCAACATAAATCACGGCGATGATTCATTATTTATTCCAAAACTAATTCTACTAGTTTTATGATGATTCATTCATTTTTGAAATTGTTGAAAATCATTCACAATGCAATAACATATGATTTCTTCTTATTTAAAATTTCGTCTTAATTAACGAAAATTCAAATTTAAATTTAATTAAAAATAAAGAAATGAATAACTGCTGGAACTTGATTACTAAAAATTCATATTTAAGTGATAGAATTCAAATTTAAATTTAATTAAAAATAAAGAAATACCTTAGCAAAATAATTGATTTTATTTACTTTTTTCTCTCTTTAATTTCATTATAATACATATGTTAATTAATAAAAGGCTTAATTACTACAGTTCATTGTTATGCAAATTAAATAAGCTGTTAAAATGCTTGAAATATGAAAGATAGTAATAATGTGAGATTGTAAATAATTGAAAGAGCTTAGCCAAATTGGCCAATGATATTGTTTACAAAGATTGGATCGAGAATATAATGATATAATTTGGATGCTTGTTAATCAGTGGTCAAGAAGAATAGATTGTAAAATAGATGAAATTAAGTACTTCGCTTTCTTTACAACAACATAAAATTTATATATGATTAAGGACAGATAGATAGATATATGGCCTATTTCAATCATTGATGTCATTTGTGCGTGTCAACCAATTTTGTCATCTTCCTCCGTATCTATATCACTATCAATATATATATACATATATTTAGCAGCTAATCACAATTCGAGAGCAAGTATTGATTAAACCAGTCAAATTGACTGTCTATAGATTTTGGAAGCCTTACTGAGGCTTTGATGTAACGAATATTCAAAAGCAAAAAGACAAAATGAAGCTTGATGATCAAAGAAAAGCCTAAATCACTAGGAATTGCTAGGACTGCTTTCTTCTTGCTCCCTTTCCTCCTCTTTGAAACTGAGCCTATTTCAGATGAAGATATATATATATATATGTATGTATGTCTACATTGGAAATTAAAATCCCAATGGACTATCTGAAAATCGAGGATATATTCAAAAGCAAATGTTGCTAAAAAGCTATTTGCTCTATTTTGGCTATTTAATTTTATCGCTTATCAAAATATATTGTCAAATTGTATCAAGGCTTGAGATTTTTGGGCCATAAATTTAGCTTTGTTTCAAAATTTAAATAACAAGACGAAAAATTTTCATATCGTCTTTAAGTAACGAAGTAAGAAAAGCTGTATTAAAAATTGAAGTGGTGGTAAAGTTGAGAGACTTTAATTTTTTCTTAAATTAGCTATATTTCTTTCTTCCTCCTGAAGTGGATTACATTATATATTTGAGTAAAGAAAAGGGAAGAGAAAAACATAAAGAGTAGTAGCCATATCATCTCGAGAATTATTGAATCGTCAGATGCAAAAATAGTCAAAGATTGATAAAATTAATTCTTTTCTAGGGTGGAGATTTTTTTAACAATTATAGCTAATTTATATTGCATAACTGCACAACTGAACGATTGCACAACTGCACAACTGCACAACTGAACGATTGCACAATTGCACAACTGCACAACTGCACAATTGCGTGCTACTATAAATTGCTTTTTTGCATGCATAAAAATGTTATTACTACAAAATAGGATAGTTTCTTTTTCTTTTTCCTTGCATTTTTCATCGAATAAGCCTTTTTGCAATTGGAGGAAAAAAAGAGAGGAAGGATTGATTAGACAATAAATTAGGCATATATGTCAGCAAAATGCAAATTGAATTATGCAATTGGGAAAATGAGGAAAATGAATAAATAGGAAAGAAAAAAGAAGGAAAAAGGAAGAAGGTTTTTATGTATTTTAGGATGGATACAGAAGGGATTAATATCACTTCAGTGGATGTATCCGTTAATTGAATTTAGTTTTTCTCTTACATCTGATATTAAATCATTCCCTAAATTCTTAATAATTTATCCAGGTTTTACTTCATCCATTTACTTCGGCACTAAATAATTTCCTGAATCCTTAATAATAGATCCAGGTTTTATTTCATCCATTTTCTTTGATACGAAATCATTTCCTGAATTCTTCAATGATTTATATTCAGGATGGAATAATTTTTACCCTTCCGTAGTTTGAGATTATTTCTTTGTAGGGTCTTTTTTATGGGAAAATATTCAGATAATTTTCTTCCATTTTCTTTGATACTAAAATTCTTCATGATTTATTCAGGATGAAATAATTTTTCCTATTGCATAATTTTAGGTTTTTTATAGGATCATTTTAGGTGAATAAATGAACACATATAATTTATGGAAAGGAAAATTTTAAAATCTCTTCAAATTATAGTATGAAATTAATGATGTATCGTATATCAAAAAAATAATTGCTATATTTAGCAACGATATAAAGTTGTTAAATTCCATAAATACAGGGGTTAATCTTAGTGAATTTATTTTCAGGTGTATTTATTGATATAGTAATTTTACTTCTAAGCCTTATTTAGAAAAGTTTTGGAATAACAAATGTTAAATTATGTTTCAATTAATTCACATGGATCCAATATAAAAATATTAACGAAAATATATCACGCTCTCATGTATTAACAACACGGAAATATATTACGGTCTTGCGTGTTGACAACATGAAACACATTACGGTCTCACATGTTAGCATTTGTTTTTTCAGCGTCAAAGAAATACAATTGAGAAATGAAAGCGATATATAATGGAAATATATCACGGTCTAACGTATTATCAACATTATTAACTTATTTGTAAAAGCATTAAGCGAAAAGTTTCTGATGTTGAAAAAAAAGAATACAATAAAAAGATTAAAACACGACGTAATGAAAATATATTACGGTCTCACGTTTTAACAAACACTGCTAACTTATCTTTTAATGTGAGTTATTATATGACGCTAAAAAAAGTGGCCAATAAATAATTCAATCTTCTCTTCTATCAAAGTAAAAATATAATTCAATTTAATTAAATTTACTGAAAATAATCAAATCCTAGTATTAGAATTTCAAAATTTACATAATAATTAATTGAAAATTTAAAAATATAATCAAAATATTTGGGAAAAAATAATTTTATCTTTCGAAATTCGAGAATAAAAAATGTGCAACAAATCTCTTGATGTATGATAGATGATGATGATGATGATGATGATGATGATGATGATGATGATGATGATGATGATGATGATGGTGATGATGATAGATAACGATGATGATGATATTAGTTAATTTTGATAACAAAGTATAGTTAGTGAGATGTATGCGTCGCTTTGTTAGTTTGAAATTGTTGAATCGATGATGGAATTATGTGCCTTCGCTATGGTCGAGAGTGACATCGTATATTCTCGAAGATTGATGCTTGAGGAACCACCAAAATTATCCTTTTGGCAAAATAAACACAATGTTAGTATATACACTTCGTTGTGTAATTGATATTTGCATATAAATATAGCTATCATTACTAAGCGCTATTGAACTTACAATTTTAGAAATGATTTTTACGCATTTTCAAATTTTTGATTTCATTAAATTATTTTGATTTTTACAATTTAAAAAAGATATAAAAGGTAAAATTGATTCATGATTGTCCGATCAGATCAAATAAAAATAGTTCAATGGGAATTTTATTGAAATAATTAGAACGGGAAAGAGAGAAAGGAAGAGAGAAAAGGTGAGAGAGAGAGAGAGAGAGAGAGGAAAACGAGTGAGAAAAAGGAGAGAGAGAGAAACGATCATTTCACTTGCAATCCGATTCGTAAATTGGGAATTCATTAAATTTATTTCATTAATCTCATTTCGATGATCTTTCAGGCAATCTTATTGAACTCTAGGAAAGGCCCAGTTGCATTTTTATGCAAATAGGCCTAGGACAGGATAAGATCACTATTTTATGAGGCATAATAATATATTATTGTTTAGTTAAAATGAATTTAAAAAATCATTGAGAAATTGAAAATGTGAATAATATCATCTAACAATGTTTACCAACAAGTCGAAGAGAAATAGACGATTTAATTTTAAGACAATCAATTCGAGATAACATTTACATTTTAAACTTTTTTGAACTTTGTGAAATTTTTCACATTCCATTTTCTCTTTTGATTTTTGATTTAGAAATTTCGGGAAAAAGAAAATTATTCAAAAATCATACGTTCAAACAGATACATTACTATTTGGAAAAATAAATATTCGACGCCAAAAATATCGTATTCAAAAGCAAATGAATAAACATTCGGATCATATTATTTATTAAAATTGAATAGCTGTCGCCAATATATAAAATTTTTTTATCAGAATCTTCTGTTATGTTAATGAGTTTTTTTAAATTTTTATTTTAAAAATACCCGAAAAGTCTATTCCAGTTGTTATATCCAAAAAAAGACAGATCAATATATCTATTGATTAATGAAATAAGAAGAGAAAATATATGTAAAGTAATTTATGATATGATTTATAGGAAATAAAATTTTGATTTTTTAAATCTAATCTTTGAAAAAAGAAAATATTGCATATTTGATTTCTTTTTCTTTTAGGATATATCATCTTAGAACGTAATTTCTTCAAAACTAATTTCTTCAAAATTTCTGAATCCTCAAATTTTATGATATCGTAGGATTCTATACTTTCTTCATTCATTCAAATTTTCATCCATTTTTCAGTCCAATTTTTCAATTTTTTCAATAATCTCTCATTAATTTATTGCTGTAAAATCATATAATATACAAAATTATGCAAATATGAATATCATACCATTTTATTATATTTTAATTAATATCGAAATTTATTCCATGAAATTAGAGAAATAAATTAAATGAAAATTATGAATAAATTAAATTATATAAAAATTTTAAAAAATTATCTAAACTATTAACAATAATTTCTTAGCTAATAAATGAAAGGATTGAATTGATTAAATTTAATTTAAATTATCAGATTCTTAAATTATTCAAAGATATTCAATAAAATCTGATATAGAATAATAAAATGTTCAATCTATATCGGATCATTTCTTTCCTGCAATTTATTATTAATAAACAATAATAATGATCACTCCATATCAGATCATTTCTTTCCTGCAATTTATTATTAATAAACAATAATAATGATCATCCTATATCAGATCATTTTTATTGTTTAATGATCACCCTATATCAGATTATTTATTATTAATAAACAATAATAATGATCACTCCATATCTAATCATTTCTTTCATGCAATTTATTATTAATAGTTATATTTTAATGACCAAACATAAAATGGCCAAATTTATTTGGAAAGAAATATTCATTTATGAAATTCATCTGCTCCCATTTGACGAAGTTCTCTCAGAAATTATTTGCAAAAAAAAATGAAACATAAATTAAAAATTGATATAAACGAGTGACAGAATAAGCAACATTATAATAGCATATCAATTCATTTTTAGTTGAAATCTAAACAAAAAAAAAACGAAACCCATTGCCAAGTTTCCAAGTCCCATTTATTAAATATTAATTTCATTGGGGAAAAAGAATCATTCATTGGATGATCATTCAGATTTTTTATTTTCATTTACTGTATAAATAAATGAACAAGGGCGAATGAAAAACTGAATTGGCTGTTCATTTAAAATCGAGATATACACCTATCATTTCATCTCATCCATAAAAAATTTCAAATTTTAAATTATACAAACTAAAAGCACTTCGTAATTTAAATTCAAAATTTCGGGAAAAAAATGATAATTTGAATTTCAAGCAACAAAATAATCAATTCTAAAAAATCTACGAAATTCAACTCAATCTAAAATTTTTTGGTATGCATTTGGCATTTAATATCAAATGATGGAAAGGAATGTTGACCAACTACAAGTATCAAATGTCAACAAAATCCTTGAGGGAAAGTATTTTTCTATGTAAAGTGAAAATGAATATTATAATGAGATTATTTATTTTTTTAACCAAATGAAATTGCTATTTCAATCAAAGATAAAATAAATAATGTCGGTAGTGATAATTTGAAAAATATTTATTTTACGAAGGAATTAATGTAAACAAATGCATACAAAAAATAATTTAAATGCTTTTGATGAACATATAAACAAGTGTATGCGTATTACATTAAAAATAAATAATAATATAAAAAAAAGTTTTAATGAGCATGTAAATAAATGCAACACGTGAAAAATAATAGTTCATTGAACGTGTAAACAAATGCATACGTATTACGTGAAAAATAATGATTTAGTGATTTTAATGATCAAAATGATCAGTAAATAAAGGATAAAAAAATTAAAGGATAATATATAAATAGTTTGTTATTTCAGTGTTATTTATAAGAGTGGATGGAAGAGAAAGAGATTATGATGATCATGTCAATATTTCTAAAATATCTTCCCTAATATGACAATCATATGATAAAATTCATTTGAATGAGAATTGATTTCTACATTATTATTATATAGATAAGGATTGTTTATTAATTTGATCAAATAACCAATATCTCTATTATATTTGTTTCTCATATCGAGTAATAACAATATGCCGACATCAACGATAAATTCTAAGGGATCGTAATCATATCAAGCCCATGAATTTTTTTTATCTTAATTGTGTAAAAATTTTGATAGCAAGGATAGACATATCTTTTTTCTTCCTTATATTATAAATCTTGAGAGCATGGCGCATATCTTATTCATGTTTGACTAGACTTATATCTAATTTTGACCAATCAGATCTTTTTTCTGCTTATAGCAATTTCATCATGTGATTATATATCAACGGACGTTAACAACGAATACCTAAATATTTATCTTAAAAAGTCTAACACTTGACGAAGTAGTTAGAATATGAAAGATTCTGATGCAAGCACGAATACGTTATAGAAATTTACATAGTCATTAAGTCAAATCTGTGCAACAAATAATTTCAAAATTATATTCTCATGCTGTCAGTCTAAGTGAAGAAACTGGAGCATACGTTTAAAATATCTATTTTCTGCATTCGAAGATCAAAACTTTGAATAGATTTTTTTCCAAATAAACTCCTTCTGTAACATTTATTGCTAATATATAGAAGTAAAAGCACCAGAGGTAAAAATTTTGATAGCAAAATTTCATCACTCGAAAGTTGCCATTGCTTCGTCCCATGGTCCGTGTTTTGTACTGAAAAATATTTAGAATTGATGAAATGTTGATTAGCAAGAATCAAGAATATCTTGAATCCTAAATTTTATTAAATTTTGATATAAAAATCTGAAAATTTGATCATACCTTTTCCAAGGCTGCATTATCATCAAAATCGATGGGCAAAATAGGACAACAAATGCTAGTACAAGTATATATACGATGCTTATTGAATGGGAAAGCTGATACAGTGCAGTGAAAAGAAGAGGTGAAGAGAAGATGATCAGAATTAAGGATGATTTTGGCCATTTCCTATACAATACATTACGCATTTGTGGCCAATATGAAAAAAGAAGCATGGAAAGAGCCAGAAGACCAAATGCAGACTCATTCGATGATACCCGTGAAACCAAACAAACTGATGCTGCTAAAGAAAGATTAACCGATAATATTGTTGAAACCCTGGAAAAATTATCAATTTTTTCTAATAAATTCTAAATTTAATTTTTATTTTTACTATTCGAAATACTAATAATAATGAATGATATTTGTGTTTGCGTCAATTATTCGTGAATTTCAACTACGAGAAAATCTAAAAGATCGTGTAGAATGGTAGGTTTATTGCATTATTATTAGGGATATCTCGTTCAGCTCTACTTTTATTTCCTCAATCATCTGTTTCTGGTTATTTGGTTATTGGACAAAAAAAACAAACCATAACTTACAATGGTGCAGCCATCGCATAATCATGAAAAATAAAACTTATAAGAAAAAGCATGAAAGACATTGCATATATGGTATCTGTACTAATTGTATCCGTCAATGTCCTCAAAAAGGATCTTTGAAAATTAAACTTTTACTTTTATTATTCTATTTTCTATAAATCAAAACTTTTTTTCACTTTTCTGGTCTTTATAAGTGAAGTAAGACTTTAATTAATAAAAATCATTTTTAGAAGGAATTCCATTTCAAATTTCATTCCATTTCCAGTGGCATAGCATTCCATTTTATAAAAAATAAGTAGTCCTATGAGGAACAATCGATGCATTATAAAATTACAATTAAATTTCAAAAAGTATGGTAGAACAAACCTAATAACAGGTGTCAACACATAGCCAAAACCGAGAAGTGTAATGAGAGTATAGAAATGATCTTGAAGATTTCTTGGTCTAACCATATATAAATAAACGCTGTAGAGAACCAAAGCAATAATGAAGATTAAAGAAAAATGCTGAACGGAACTTATGGAACTGTTCTTGATAGACTCGAATACCAAATAATAAAATATAATAGCATTGGAGTGAAGCATAACAAGACTAGCACCACATACTGCTTCCATAAATGAATATTCCACCACTGTTACTAAAATTAAAATTTCACATACAAAATAAAGTGAATTTTAATAGAAGCTATATAAGGAAAAGCAATTTGTTTTGGAAAATAGAAGATTTGAAATTTAATAAATATTTACTCAGAATTATCTAACAGTTACGATTTAAAACATAAATTTGGAAAAGAAATTTGAAAGGTATTCAAATCATTTGTACAGTTACAGCTTCTAACAAAATATTTTTTTCCGCAGTAGTTTTGTTGTATTGTTCTATCTCATTGCTATAAAATAAAATCTAAATTTGAAAGAAAAATTCGTCCGAAAAGTTAAAAGATTTGAATCAACTGTACAGTTATATCCTCTAATAGAACTTATCTATATTTGAATAAAAATTTTTCAGTTTTTTTGAACAAATTAAATTCTCTTCAATATAACTTGCCAAAATTAGTATTGCCTGTGGACTGTAGTGATAAATTATCGAATGATCAGAACAAAATTCAGAATGATCATAATTAAACCTTTACATTGTTCTTTTCGCTAAGTTGCAAAAGGATCTATGTGAAATGCCAAATACATCTGATGAATTTCAATGGACAAATTTGGATTGTTAATCTAAGTTGCTATAAATACTATGATGAAGTCTTAAGTTAATAATATTACAAAAGTTTTATAGAAGATAAAATGTTTAGAGTAAACTAACTATTCGTCCTTAGTTCCTTCAAAAACTCACTACCACCACTGTATTCGTCTTCAAATGGTTGTCGTTCATATAATATTTTTCGCCATTTTTTTCTTTTTCTTCTTGTACATAACGACCATCTTTTCCTCTACGCATAACACTTGGAAGAACATCCAGATTATTTGTTGACCTGAAGCACGACAATCTCTATCATTCATTATTAACGAGATTTCCCGATCTAAGATATTTCGAACACACAGTATGACAATATGGTAAACCAAATCTCCCTGAAACGTATATATTCCAAGCAATTCTACGAAGTTATAATCCACGATATCACAAAAGCACATGTAAGCTACAGGACATGAAATTCTGCACAACTTAAAGACATGGATATTAGCGCATCCGAATGGTAATTCAAGGGCGGGCCGTTAGGAGTATCGAGTATTGACGTGAATACGTCAGCATATCAACTTGCCTATCGTTTCGTAGTTGTTTGTTTTCACTTCTTTCACTATTGAGCCTTACGTACGCTCACCTGATAAACGTCAACTAAATTCAATGCCAATACATGAAACGCTTCATCTACGGAATAATTTACATGAAAAATCAATAAACGATAGACTCAGTAAGAAATGTAAGTCACATACAATATCCAAAGATGCTGATAATGATGGATAAGATGTACGGTTACAGAAGTAAAGCGTCCGAAGATTCTCGTAATGATGAATGAGATGTGTGAGAATAAGAGATAAGTTATCGTAGATATGTATGGCGATGAGAAATGAAAAACGAGAAGGAGAAGAAAAAGATGTAAAAAATGGCAACAACTTGATCCTAACGCTTACGTCGGATGGCGTACAGAACTATTAGCTTATTTAAAGGATAGCCTAGATGGAAATGAAATTGCTGATTCTCGTACACGTCTGTTACTTGCTATCGTCGCACGTTTACCACTCAATCCACGCTGTGGTTGGTTTCAATTCTTTGATAAAATTTTCTTCATTTTGTAAAATTGTATCAAAGATTTTTTTAAAAAATACTAATAAATTAATAATACAATTAAAAAGGAATATGACTGTGTAATATTTGAATATTTAAAATATAGAAGATAATATTTCGGAATAAATTTAGAATGATTTTAAAATTCGGATGTATTTAATCATTTCATTTATTATTTCTATTACATTATCAATTTTTAACATTTACTAATAGCATTTTCTAATTTAATTGTATAAGTATGAGTAATGTTTATTTAAATTGATATATCAGTTTTGTTCTCAGAAAAGGCCAAGATAATTAATTACATTAGCAGAAATTAAATGAAACGTGAAGAAAATTAGATTATTCAAAAAACTTGTTGAATTTTTTCAGGATTAGAACAACACTGCAAGCGAATAGTAGAAAAGTTGACTGATTATTTGGGAGAATTTTCATCTACTTATCTCTCCAATGAATTATCTTTTTCTGACGCACAAACCTTGTCAGATTTACAATGTAAACGTTGTAATGAAGGTGAAAATATTAATGAAAATGAAAAGAATGACAACAAATCTTGTAAAAGAAAACAGCGAAAGATTGTAAGAAATTATTTTTATTTTTGCCTAATAAACAATGAAAATTTCTATCAAATAGCTTAGAATCGAAATGAATAAATTTATTCCTTTCAGATATATGTTATGATATCAATATTACTAATTTGCAGAATTTTTTAAACTAATCATTTTAGTGAAGAAAATTACACCGTAATTTTCTGGAATTATGTTTTATTCCATAGCTGATTTGATTTATTAAATCCGTTTTATAGAAGACTATTTGGGATAACATTTTTCACCTCGATCCCGAAGATTTTGCGGTGGAACAAAAATCGGCAGTAATCTTTAAAGGTATATATATAAATGAAGCATCAATTATTTATATCGTAAAAAAGTCTGAAGATAATCGATTACAGTCAGTTTGAGAAGTCCTAAAAATGAATTTTAATTATTTGAAATTATTTTTCTAGTACTTGGTAGCAGTTTTGACTTTCAGAATAGGAAAATCCAACTTGTTTATGAAATATTTTGGTAGCAAAAATATTATATCACAAAAAAATAAAAATAAGAAGTTCCAAAAACATTACCTTGAAATATTTACTTTCATAGAATCTTGTTTTTTTGCTTTCCAAGACTTTTTAAAATTTGAAGCATTGATATTTCCATAAGAAAAATGGGCATTCTCGTCATCATCATTCCTTTCCGTCCCTCTTATCAGAAAGTTAGAACATTTCTTCAGAGTTAAAAACCAAATTTGCAATTAATTAATCATCCAATTGCTGAATTTCTTTGCAGGATTTTCCAGTACAAATTATGTGTTAAAGGATGCGACTTTGAAAATTATGTATCATAAACTTGTTGGTCATTCACCTGACACAGTGTCTGAATTCGAAACTTTTGCACATTCACTATCAATATTCGCTCGACTGGTTGAAGACAGTAGCATCTATGGATTTGTTTTAAAGCGACTTTTATCTCATAATTTTTCAAGTTCGTTCACTTTCCTCTGATAATCTTAGAAATAAATGAATATGTAATTATTTCGTTTGATATTATAGTTTTTCCTAAATGAAAAAATTTCTAACATTAAATTAAATTGCGTTTTACATTAGACTTCCACTTACATAATTGATTTAAGATACTGAAATCATAATTCTAATTAAAATAATTTAATCAAATTCTGTGGTTTATCGTGAATCTTTCAGTTGCTGGAAAAAATAAGCATGCCATCACTGCTTGGGAAGTAATGCTCTCTTTACTTATGAGAGGTTCGGTAAATTTTTATATGATGAATTCGGTATCTCAGATTTTCCATTTCAAAGGGTTCTACTCGAAAATATTATTTTCTATGCAACAAAGGCACGTGTGTTTTTTCCAAATACGTGGATAATATATTTGAACAACGTTTTTTAAACTGCAATTAGATCTAATTTTTCAAGTTTCACTATGTCGGTTTTTATGAAGTAGCATTTAAACCTAAATTGAATATAGACATGGCACTGTTGCATTGAGCAAATTTCATGTTTTAGATGAGTAGTAGTCTAAATGCTTATATACATTCCGTTAATGTGAATTTTGAACTATATACTGATAATTGGTATAACTTGCTCGATGGAATTATAAAATATTACAGGTGAAGTGTATTTTCAGTAATCCTTTTTAATTTTTATGAGAAGCATATCTTTGATACATTTACTTTTTAATTTTTATAAGAAGTACACCTTTGAAGATATTTTTGATGAGAATTAAAAGTATTTCACTATTCTATTTGACGAACATTTCTGAAAACTTCACTTTTGAAAATGTAGTAAAACTTGTAGTTCATTTTAGATTGCTGATCACAGTATTTGATATTCTTATATTACTTCTCAAATCAAAGCATGCTCCAAAAAAATATTTTCGAGTATTTCAAATTGTGTTTCGCTATGCAAAAACATGCAGTTCGTTGCATTAGTACGGGATTTATTTATTTTTATGGAATGTCTTCCTTCTTCTTCGTCTCTCGTCGACATTATCACTTATTTCTCCAATTATATTGTGCAGTATTCGAATCGAATTGCTTTACTGAAGAGATCAGTACTGAAGTCAAAACATAGTTTTGAGGTTATTTTGTTTTTAATTTTTTATGCTGCTAATAGTTATCTTTTTGTGCTTTCAATATCATTTCTCACATTCAAATTTTATATCCAGAAATAATATTTGTGAGTGAATTTTGGCCAAACAATGAAATTAAAAATTTTTAATTAAAACTTTGGGAACTTATTGAAGAACAAAAAACTAAAATTAATAAAGAATGAAGAAACTAAATTGATAAAGAATGAAAAAGCAAAAGAGGTGCTAAATATGTGACAGAAATTGATTTACATGAGATATGATTACTGTTTTCACCTTATTGTTTTTTGCTTTGCAAAATGCTTTATCTGTTTAGGAACTTTTCAAAACAT
Organism: Dirofilaria immitis; assembly: GCA_024305405.1. NCBI lineage: Eukaryota > Metazoa > Nematoda > Chromadorea > Rhabditida > Onchocercidae > Dirofilaria > Dirofilaria immitis. The sequence goes on from JAKNDB010000054.1 coordinate 675,455, forward strand.
TATTTGCGAATAAAACAGTACGATTTCTTATTAAGATTAAACAAATTTTGTAGGAAAATAACAAAGAATTTCTTTATTTTGAAGAAATGCGATGCGCGTATGTATTCGTACATGATATCATTACGGAAATTATAAGAAATTGTTCAGAACAGTATGATTTTTTTCAGTTCTTTCTTCATTAAAAAAGAATTTATAGACTTCTGTTTTGAAATTTGATTTTTAATAAATTAGTAGGATCAAAATTAAAATATTGAATTTTATACGATTCTGGAAATTCAAATAATTTTCTTTTGTAACATGACTTTAAATATTGTTAGAATTCTTATCTCTTTTCTAATCAACAAATCAGATTACTTAAAGTTTTGCATTCGAGAATTTAGGTCATTTACAGAGCTGCACTCTCAGGAATTCTTAGCTGTGCTCTCTCTCTACCAAATGAATATTATTCTTTCGTAGATGTTGTATCATTGTTTACAACATTCCTCTCAGTTCATTTGCTGGATGATTTTATTGACCACTGTGTAGCAATTATTGCTGATCAGCAGCATAATTTCGATAGACGGTAATTTTTTTTAAATGAAAATTAAAAGGGCAGATTCTATTCATGTCAGTAGTAAATCTGGAGAGAAAAAAGGGTCTCGTGTTTATCAAATGAAGAAGAAATTATTGTAAAATAATGAATTTCTAAAGCAATTCTTTTAAAAAATATTATTACAGAACTGTTGTGGCGATGCCAAGTGCATTCTTGATTTTATTACAGAAGCGAATTAGTAGCTTTCAAGGAGCAAAATTTATTTGTCTTTTGCAAATACTTTCGTCAATTTCTTCATGTAACTTTTCAATAATGCAAATATTTATTTAAGTTCAGTAAAAAACTCGATTTTAATAAAATTTAAGAAGATCTTTATGATCTGGAGAATAATCGATGAAGGTGGATTAAAATTGTTGAAGTATTAAAACATATTTAAAAGAATTCGACTCGGTTGAAATTGCTGCATTTTTATCTGAGTGACGAATAATGCATGAAATGCGAAATTTTGTCTTATTTTTCAATAGATTGTAGTTTACTTTTAAATAATGCATGATTTCCTTGATATCCTTATCAACTGACTAAGAGTTAGAAGAAAAACTACCTCAAAAAAGAACTGACACCTATTAATATAACCATCTCAAAAGAGAAAATATTTGATTCGAATTCTCACTTTTTATCCACAAATAGAATTTAGAAGTTGAAAGATTCATTTCAGGAACTTGATATGTTGAAATAATTCTCATTTTTCAGTTTTGGTAGTTCAAGATATAGAAATTATCTGTCTAGCAATTTTAAATCGTTTTCAAAAAGACTCATCACTTTCTGAACAGTTGAATGGCAGTATTAGATTGGATGATATTTCAATGCTGTGTGATGTGATGGCTGATTTTCTATCTGAGCATTTAATTGGGCAGAAAGCTGTTGAATTTGCTATCAGGTTTAGTTACTTTTGGGATTGGTTATATCTTAAGCTTTTTGGTTAGCAAATGTTAAAAGAAATTGTAGCGGATTTACATTCATTTAGTATCCAAATAGAACAGAACTATTAGAAAATGGGCTATGCATTTTTTAATTCGCAGTTAATAGTGATATTCGAGATCTTTAAAATAAGCCGTATAAATATTCATTGAGCTTCAGTAATGTGATCTTACCGTTCATCACACTTTTCGAAGCATCTGCTGCATCATTCAGTCTTATATATGTTATCTGCAAACGCTGTATTATTGTTGGAAGTGAGCTGGTCAATTCCAAAAGCGTAAGTGCTTTTATTTTGATAAAATAAAATTCTTTAAAAGTATAAAATTTGTATATTTGAAAGTATTTTTGTCTGCGTTTCTATAGGTGGAAGATTTAGCGAAATCAATAAGCGATCGATTTGCGCGAGAACTAACTTGTGCTAGTGCGGATATCTGGACGTTAATCGGCATTACTGATTTTGCTATTCCATTACTTCATATTGCTGATCTTCTGCTACTGCTATTATCTTGCTGCAGCAAAAAGGTTCAATTGCTATTGTCGATTGATAAGGAGAAATAAGTGAATCCTGAGTATCATTACAATTAGATTAGAATAAATTCGATAAAATTTTATCCTCTAACATGAACATTTATAAATTTTCTTATAAAATAGTGAAATTTTTAGTTTAACTGAAAAGTTATCTTTCATTCTATCTTCGATAGTTACACAATGAGTGTGGTGATTTAATACATTGCTGCTTCTTTTGCGGATTTGTGGATATTTTGCCGTAATTTGCATTCTCAAGGCAGTGTATTTCATGAATTGACTTCAAAAATTTTTACAGTTTTGCCATCTGAATTTCTGAAATGTGTTGAGCAGTATGGCTTAACATCTGTTGGTATTGCCATGGATTGGATGATAGCACCCAGTGAAACTCATTCACATATGCTTCGTATAAGTCAGTTGTTTAGTATATCACTGCGGATTATACTTGCAACGGATATAGCTGAGGTGAATGTTTTTATAAAATATGCTGTATATTTTGTCACTTTGAAATCCGGTTTGTATTATAAATTTAGAGAACATCATATTCAGACAATAAATGAATATGAAAATCTGGTTCTGTATCAAGTTCATTTTTATTTGTTCTTACGGTGGAAGAAGATGAATATACTAATTTGTACTAAATTTAATTTAAATAAAGATTTAGGAAAATCTGTTGGAATGGATGCAATCCAAGTTGTTGAACAATGAGTTTCTTATTTCTAACATCTGGTTATTAGAATGTTTCATACAGATATTGCTATTTACGGCATATTCACCTGTTCAACATAGGCAATTTCAAGATTCATCACTTGTTCCTGAAGAAGGTTAAAGTTAATTTCGAACTTATTTGAATTTTATGTTAACTTTACAGATTCTATACCTACATAGAATGATTTGTTTCTAGTTAAGCTATCTCTTGTCATATTTCTATTTACGATTTATTTTCAGCGACTTTATTTTATACTGCTTTCAATTTTGAATAGTAATAGATATACTATAGTAAGTATATACTGAAAAAAAAAAATTGTGGATATAAAAATCATACCAATCACTCTGAATAAATTTTCATTGTTTTGGTATACAGCTATTAAAACGTTAAAATTTATCCTAAATTATAATTGCATATGAGTCTGCATTACCGAGCAACTTCTGACGTTTGTTTTTCACATTATATTCCAATTTTTAGATGCCAATAAATTTTTCTCGCAGTTGTTTACTATTTCAATACTACTGCTTCAAAAGCACCTTCAAATTAAGCAGCATAGTAGTTCATCCGACAATGAATATTATATTCGCAAGATATGCAATACGCTTCGACATGCAATGATAAATGCTCAGTTTGACGATAGCAGGAAATGTATTCTTTTAGCAAGGTAAGTAATGTTTTAGCTAGCTTTTTCCAACGTTTATGTTGGAATATTAAATTGCTCCTCTGTTTTCAGAATGTTATTCAACAAAATTTTTAATTAATCACTTCCGTTTAATTTTTATGTACAATGAACCACTTGTTTAAAAATTTGCAGTTAAATTGTCTTATCATGAATTTGCTCGAATACTAACGGAAATATCTGTGTCTTGGAATTGTTTTCGAATTTTCCTTACATTCTATTTTGATTTGGCTTCCACAAATCTTACTCCATCAGATATGCGTAACGTGTTTGCAGTTGTGAGAAGTGCTCCTTATTTGCAGGTATACACTATTTAACGTTTTAATAGCAGAGTTTTTCTGTGCACTTTAGCTTGATAAGATTATCAAACAGCTTTTAATATATAAATTGCAATTAATTATATTTGAATAAGTTTTTTTATCTTATTTGAGTAAAACAATAACTGGTGATGATTCCTGTTTCGAAGATAATTCCCATTTTAAAATTATCATTTGATGATAGCAGATAAAAGAAAAAGAGTAAAAAATAAGTAGCTGAACAAATAAAAAATATAAAAATCTAGGTTTTTTCAGTATATTCATAAAGTTTGGATTGTCTCTTATAGTTTAATTTCGGATATTCTCATTTTTGAAAAAATTTATTGTTATTTCAAAGGTAGCATTAGTGGAAGCTCTATTGGAATTACTATTAAACGAAAAAATTGAACCAAAGGACATCTATACTTTTCCACAAGAAGCTTATGCTCATATCAGATTTAAGTGTGACGAAACAGAGCATAATATCGCAGATCATCAGGTAAATTATTAAATACTGCCCATATTTTTTAATTTATCAAGATAAATAATTATTTGTTCAAAAATTATTGAATTTACCTTTAATATTAGTACTACAGTTACATTACTAACAGTTAAAGATTGAAGATTAATTAAGTGCAAATTTCAGATAGGGAAATCATCTCCGTCATGGAATGCTTCATCTTTTGAAAAACATTCTGAAGCAGCATGCAATAGTCAACTATTTTCCGGATCTTTAAGCAATTTGGCAGTCAGTAAGCATGAGGAAGATTCTTTTAATCGATATTGTGCTGCGAAGCTTATTCTTGATTCGTCATTTTGTCTAACTGACGGATTTACTGTTTCTTTTGGTTATTGCCTCGAAAATACGAAAGAAAGGTTGGGTACATTTATGATCTTAATATGGAATTTTCAGTGATCATTTTATGGCATTAATCTAAGAATTTCCAGGCAATTAAATATTATATATTAATTCTCAGATATTTCAAATTTAATTAATTTAATATTCATTCCTCTCTTGATACCATTTATTTATTATCTTCCTGATCAAATAATCTGTTAAACTTAATGTAAATCTGTGAGAATAGAAAACAAATTTTTGACGTTTTAGGGACTAAAATATGCGTACTAGCAATTTCTTGTATTTCATTTCATGTTATTTAAAATTTAATACACGCTTAATTTTTCTTTTTCTGTAAAATCATTCCCGTATGGTATTACTAAAATTTTTTTTAGGGGACTATTGATACTTCAGAACAGATTTATCCAATTTGTTCAATGGATAGTGATAATCTGAGCTTTCTTCTTCAGATATCATCTGATGCCTGCACTTTGCGTATAAGGTATTTGCCATCTAAAGGATCTTTTTCTTTTTTTGATATATGAAATTTTAATCCTAATTTTACTAATGTAACACAAGCAATAAAATAATCATTGCGTAAATCCATATTTTTATGTTGTATGATTTCTGAGGAGCATAATTAATAATGTACAATATTTTTTGAGTTCTAGTCTCAATGGTAAGTTAAGTCACAGTAGATGTCTTCGATCTGTATTGACTGTTGATACCTGGAACCATTTTGTAGTATCAATAATCGCCATTGGTTCGATGCATTTAGTGCATGTTAGTATTTTTATTTTATTTTAAATATTTTTTTCTTTTATATTCGAAGAAATTTCATAAAATCACTGAAGTGTCGAAGTTTTTCTTCTTTCTTAAAATCTTTAAAAGTTGGTTAATAAGGATTTGTAATATAATATTTAATATCCTTTTTAATCACATTATCCAGTTTTTTGTGTTATGGCTCTGTAAATTATAGATTTGGATTAACTCGCAACATTTTATTATGCGCATGAAACATAATTACACAAAATATGTAGAAAAATTATCACTTGTTTTGGGCTTTGGTGCACTTCATAAAGATTTGACTTATACGAAAACAGTTTATGAGTTGTCATCAATTTTGGGATTTAGAGGTAATAAATCATATCGCGACTTTTCGAATCGTCGGCTTTCTATATCATTTAAGTAATCTCGAAATTTCACCTGTTTTGTTTTTCTTTTCTCCCAGTCGTCCATTAAATTTCATGTTGGAAAGATTTTTCTTAATCTTTATTTCATTACATTACAGATTCTGAAGCACTTATTAAAGTTAAATTATATTTGAAAATTATACGGTGAAATATTTTTCAATTGTTCTAAAATTTATCCGTGAAAAAGATTATGAAAAAAGCTTATTATTCAATCTTTTTCAGGTTCTTTGAAAACTTCACAAACCCTTATTTTACGCGCGCTTGGCCCTGCTTGCATTTCTTTAGCAGCGTGTAATATCACTTTTCTAATGCTGAGATTAACGTCATTGTTATCCTCGCAGAATTTTTTCAACAAAACGCTGTTCTTGAGCTTTTTGCTGATGTTACAACAGCATTTGCTCACCTTCAGCAGGACTTTCTTTTTGTCATAAGGTGCTTTTTCATTTTTTTTTAAATTTATTCAGTTCAGTTTTTTTCATTATACAATTATTGCTTTTTTGATCGTATAAAATAAAGATATATATTATATTATTCTGAAGCTTTTATACTATATAGAATAAAAGCGTAGTAAGATCGAGATATAAATTTTTTAAGTCCAGTAAGCGAATGAACAAATTTATAAATATTGCTGATTTAGGGATCGCGTAGCATATGTACAACGGAAATCCTGCTCACAAAACAACGCGAGGAAAGTAGAACTAGGCCATTTACCTCCTGCGGAAAGGCATCTATTAGAATGGAACTGCCCGATGGTGAAGCGACTGGGAAAAACTTCTGTCAGTGATTGTTTGTTATCGCTTAGCTCACAAAATCTTTTCCTTTTTATGTTTGCAGAGGTAACTCTTTTATTGGTGCTATATACTGCTTTTCCTCAAAAAAATTATACTGTTTAAAATGTTGATTTTATAAACTTGTGTACATATTTGAAAATACTAAAAAATTTTTCGTAACTACATTAAATCATATTAATCCTCCCAAATTAATTCTGGTTTTAAAATGGAATTAAGAATAATTGTTTTCATTTGTCCTCTTTTCATAATTTTTGAGATTTTAATGGAAGAATTTTGGCTTTAGATCTTTCCAAGCTAATCTGCATTTTCCAGAATCTGTCGAAAAAAATTGCAGGCTATCGATTTAAAACACAGCGCCTACGAACAAGCGCTTACTCTCCGACTACTGCTATTATTTATACGACAAGCCAACCCTTTCACAAACGAATACACGCTTTCAAGTGTATATAATTGCATAATACGATGTCTTTCATCATCACTTGTCTATCTCGATGCTCAAATACTTCAGGTGTTACATATCACCTAAATGCTAATAAAAGTCCGATCGGAATCATTGATATTTAATTATTTTAATTCAAGAAAAAATAATTTACCTAAAAAGAATGATTTTTCGTTTGCACACACTTAAGAAATATTCCAGGAATTTCGAAGTACATTTATTTCGTTACCATTCGGCAGAAAATTTTCGGATGGAAGGTCAAAAGAATGGTTAATTGTTGATCCAGAACTCATAGTATGTTTGGTTTGCACTCCTTGGACATGGTTTGTTTTTTTTTTTAGCTTGTTTATTGTTTTAATATTATTACTGGTTTTGTTTCCTAATAATTTCTCGTTATTTCAGCATTTTCGCATGCCATAAATAAATTGATACGTGAATATCTAATATGTTTCTTAGATATTAATATGACAGAGACTATGCCAATAATTCTTATTTTTAACTGAAATTGGCATATTGCGTTTAAAATATTATAGTAACATTTGGAATAGTCAGGCGTTCTTCAATTTTAATCTATCAATCTTTCAATGCATCATTTATTTTCAGGAAAGGCCGGGAAAGGATGCTGCACTGGTGTACTATATTAAAAGATATTGCACATTGCATTTCGGAGGAAACAGCAGAATGCTCTGTGTTTAATAAGGAACAGTTGAACCGAGTCAATTTCCTCAAAAAATTTTTCAGGTAACTAAGTTCGAATCTCAACTTGTAATGAAAGTAATGAAATAGTGAAGAAAAAACAGCGTGATTCACATCACTTCATTTTAAAATTTAAGTTCCTAATTTGCAGTTGATACTAATCGATAGTAATTATATTTTTAAGCTTAATTTCAGACCATTTTGGAAATGCTTCAAGATGATAAAAGTTATCAAATTGAGATACAAGATGTTGCACCATTGGTTGACACTCTATTAACGATTATCCATATACTACTAGGTTCACTAACAGTAACCGAAGGGATAATTTATTTATGGAATTTCATATTCCTTTCTCATGCACCTGCTCATACATATATCACTTATGGCCACACCGATCATTTCTGTTGGTTGCAACAGGGTCCATTATTTATAACTTAATTTCATGTTTAAAGGAAATTAATGAACATAATTTTTACGGTCGATGAAATTTAGAAACTCAGTCCTATCTGATTTTTGTTTTGATTATTTTACTCTGAACTAACTGCTAACTGCAAGCCATTAAATTTTTATCATTTCCAAACAAATATGATTGCAGAATTGTTGCAAGAAGAAAATAAATTCGATTTATTAAAAGATACTGATTTAGTGCGTCGTTTGAAAGATTATGGTGACATTCTTGGAAAAAGTTCGTTTAAGTTTGTTTAAATTCTAATTTTATTACGCTGTTTCTAACAGAGCATCATTATAATATAGATTGGATAGAAATTCGAACTTTCGTCAAGGATTTTGATGAAAGTTATTTATTTAATCGAAATCAATTTCTATTAACAATCAAAAATTTTCAAAGATTTCAGAAAATCTATATATTTTTTCAAAACATTACGGTCAATATAGCATCAGATAATCGAACAGTGGCAATAATTAAGGTAATGATTGTTAATTCACCTTATTATTGTTTTGGAACAATATTGCAGATCGCATTGTTGAAATTTGGACCAAGGAACGTTCGGTAATAAAATTACGACAGATGTACGAAGCAGCATGTTTGGATGGAGATTTAAATGCTGAACATTCTATTAATCCCAAACACTTTGTTGCTGGTGAGAAAAGTGCACTCGATTTGGTTAGTGCTTCATTTCTTGAATTTATCTTCTTTGTTGTCATGTTCTTATATTTTTGAAATTGATAAGTGTTGGGATTAATAGAATGTTATTTGACGTGATATTCTCTTTCAGCAAACTTATTTTTTTATTTAATGGTCACTGATCTGGACAGTTTATGATTTTTTAAGTTTATAAATTGCAGAAAGTTTCTGAAAATAAAACAATAATTACCATTAAATAAAACACATAAGTAGAACAAAATAAAAAAAAAAATATAGGTTTGTGATGTAGAAAGTGTAAAAGCAAATCAAATGAATGCAATGGGGATGAATTATTTATTGCAAAGGATGAAGTGAACTGGTTTTGTAATCTTCGTTGTAGTAAGTTTTCTCTTAATTTCCAATGTTAATATCATTTGCTGGAAAACTGACGAGCATTTTTGAAATTATTATTATTAATTCGTGAATTGGAGCAGTTGAATTAGAATGTTTCGAAAATCAGTGCATTATCGTTTCGGCTTCTGGTAAATTTTGGCCACATTTAAAAATATTTTTTATTAATTTTATTTTTGCCAGATAATGAACATGTTCCAGCATGCTTGGAACAATTAGCAGTCGTTGTTCAAAATGCTCCGGATGCATCTTTCGATGAAATTGTAAACAGGATATCGTGGCAGGCTGTAGTAGTTCTATTAACAAATCAATCTAATGAACGCTTTCGGGATCATGTGTTCAGCTTGCTGAAGCGTATTTTGGTATTTTATCTTCCTTATAGATCGATATTCTGGAAAAATTCATTAATTCATTATTTTCGGTTTTACAAAGCATTTAATTTTTGTAACTATAAATCTATTTTAGCTTCGAGCAGATTCGAAAATGCGATTTGATTTCATAAAAACGATGGATTTGAATTACTTTCCAATCAAATGAAAGGTTATCCTGTAACAGATGAAATAGCTTCATCATTATTCTCCTTACTTTTTGAAGAATCAATTCGTTTCAACGACGAGTGAGTTTATAATGAGAAGTTGTAATAAGAAATAGATGGAATTATTTATTGATAAAGTTAAGTTCGATTCAGTAATTCTAGATCCACTGATTCCTTTCTTTTATCCTACCTTTATTCCGTTGTAGTTAATTCTAGGTTGGATGTGCCATCTTTAAAAGTAAATCAATTCAAATGCCTATCATTGAAGGCAATATTTGTTTTGTGGGAAGAAAGCGTTCGCCATTCGAGCCTATATATCTATTGGAATATTTCATCCGTATTGATAACGGTTAATTTTTCATTACATTAACTCAATCGTTTACGAAATATTATATTTTAAAACGGATAATATAATGAAACGATTATTTTAACGCAAGATTGATTTTTCGATAGAGAATTTAAATTAGTTAAATTGCCTTAGATAACATTTGTTCCTCATGTACATTTGTGTATGAAAAAATGTTTCATCAAAGCAAAATATTACAAATTCTTGAAAAGATTTTGGTCTAATTACCAAAATCTTTTTCAGTTATTCAATGAGAATGAAATAATGATGCAAGCAATGATGCATGTTGGCTTATGCACAACTGTTGTTTCCATTCTAAGGAGAATTGCAGCGCTTCCTCTAATGTACACCATACAGTATTATGTTTTATAAATGATCTTCATGAAAAACTAGAGATTATTTTTTCAATATTTTTCAGTAGGCGTTCCAGACGTGCTTTATAATGAAATTTTTCTGTAGAACAACCGATTTGATTCATGTGAACGCAACAGTCCCGTTTATGGAATGTTGGTTTGGTGTCGTGAAAAGAATTATACGCATATGTTTGCCTTATCGGTAAGATAATTAAAGCTGTTAGAAATGAAATGTAAGAAATCATATGATGTTATGTTGGATTTTTAAGAATTTTTTCCTTTTTCAATCACAAAATTTATTAAATAATCTTTCCAGCAACTCACATCTATATAGAATGTGTAAAAAATGCTATGGCTGCTGCAGATGGCAGCTCTGAACACCGATATTCAATCAGAAAAAATCATCCGTCAGGGTCTTGCGTGTGTATATGGCTTATGGTTGTCAGTACTGCAGGAACTGTACTTGAGTAATGGTGAAATTTATTACCGAAATTACAAATAGTATTGGAATTCTACCATTTTCGAATTCTAAAATTTTTGTTTTTAGTAAGAATTATAAGTCAATTAGTTAAAAGCTAAAATGTTTATTGTTTTAATTTATGCACAGAATGGTAACTATGATAAGGCTAAATTCTTCACCACATTTTAAAATTAATTTTTACAGTTAGAAGCGAAATAGCTTTCACTTCTTCAAATTTGTATGACCTTCTAGAAATAAAAGATGATTTTCTGCTAATAGGACTGTCGAAGTTTTTTTCCTCGCTTTCCAGATAAATCAGTTTGGGATTCAATGAATGACTTATTATTTGCCGATGAGGAATGTACTGATGATATGGCGGATAATGGGATTCAGAGTGACATATCTCCTGTCAATAATTTTCTCTCTGGAACGCTTTCCGCAGTACTTGAAACAGTCGCTGATTTTCGAGATTGTATGTTTTTCATTCAAAGATGAAATAATAGTCATACCAAAATCCATTTTTTAGCCTGAAGAATGCCTAATATTTTATAAAATTTGAAACTTCATAAAGTCTGAGATGTAATTATACATTGTGTACTGCAATATTTCTTGTAAATGATTAGGATATTTTTTGAAAACAGCATAGGAGAATGTTGGACTGAATTATCAGGAAATATGAAATACATAACGGTAGGCTAAGGGATTCATTTGGAATTTTAATCGAAAGAAAAATAAGTTATTGATATTTCAGACTGGAAATGTCCTTTCAAAAATAGCTACAGCAAACGGCTGCCCTCGATGGATGAGTGCGCGGAACGTCTGATATTTTGTATCACCGAAATTTCACATTTTTTCACTAATATACCAATAAAATCATCTAAAGCTGTTACAAATCAGGAGATGAAGTTATTTGAATTATTCCTGTCATTTCTATCTCTAATTTGTAAACGAGTAAGGTTTTCATCGTTTTATTCGAATTTTTTTGATAATTTAAATCGGATTTTATTTTACTTTGTTCGTCATCTAATATCGTATTCTTTTTGCTTCGAAATATAGATTCCATATAATTTTTTGTTTATTTTAATTCCGGTTAACGATGAAATAGATATTTTTTAAGGATGATACGCGATTAATAACTTTTGAATATCTTAACAAAAAGATTATTTGATAAATATATGTCGCGAACGTACTGGACATTTACTTGGTCCACTTATTGCTTTTGTGCTTTTTCCGGCGCCAGCAAAAGCTCACAGATTATTCTCTACTGCATTGGTTAGAGAAAGAAATGTTAGTTTTCTCATTATGAAATTATTTCGAATCTCTTTCAAATTGTTTGAGTTTTTTAACATAAATAAAGTGAGTGTTATTTGGAAGAGAATTTTTTTGATTATATTTCCTTCTTAATTTATTTTAAAGGGAACTTTTATATCTTTTGATGCCAAAAACTTCAATTTGCATATCAATATATTTTCAGGAAAACGACTGGGAAATAAAGAAACGTTTGATGATTGTAAAGATATTAGCGTCGAACAAAAACCATCTAAAATTACTTCTTGATGCCAATTTGGTTGGCTTTGAAATTTCCTATTCTAGTATCTATTATGATTCTGAATCTTAGTTTCAGAATTTGCTAGTAATATTCATTCATGTATTGAGTTAAATATCAAGGATTTTTCGAATTCCATTTTCAAAATCAAAATTATTTGCATTTTGTTTTAAATAGGAAAATAATATACCTAATAAAATTATTATTATTATTCATTATTACGGTTTGTTTAAGGAATATCAATGTGCCCTAAACTTGTCGTTGTACGAAATTGCATTATTGGATGCTATCAGCGATTCTAAAGTTCAAAAGATATTGAAGATTTAATTAGATTTTTAAGAAAATTACAAATTGAATCTCCTCTGACGACTTTAGATGCCGGTATGAAATATTTTTCCTGTAAAGAATGCCTAATGGCATTCAGTTTTGCTTAAATTAAAGTTGTTATAATTTGAGATACTGAAAAGACCCACTTATAGTGTTTTGCTGAAAAAGATTTCTAATAATAGAAAAGATGTCCGTATGATATTATCAAAGGAAAAGAGCAACCTTGAAACCGAAGCTAGATCTTTTCATGCATTATTGAAGTATCGATTAGTGCTATTAATCTAGCGCAACTTGGTGTTGGACAAATTAATTATTTTTGAGCTTCTGTTTTCGTAATTCACAATAATTGAGCAAATTATTTTTTGATGATATTTTACAAGTTATTTCCAGATCGATTTGCATCTTTGAATATGGATGAATCATTGGCTATTCATGGCTACCTGGAATACCAGAATAAATTTTTAGCAAAAGCACAGCAAAAAGCAAGTCGTTACATTGTTGAAGAAAAACAACATGCAAAGAATCGAATGGAGGTATATAATTTTTCTCTATCATTTTAGAATTATTAAGTTGATCTGAATAAGTTAATTTTAGGCAGTTTAACTAGGTTATTAATTAAGTATTTTGGTTCAAATACCAGCTTCCTGATAAATATTATAATTGTGAATAAAAAAATAATTCTTCGGCATGATACAATATCATATCATATTAAATCAGATGTAGAATGCTATTTATCAGCCATGCTGTGCTATTTTTCTCAGTATTTATGTTCAACCAAATATGTCTTATTTTTTTATTTCAACACATTTCGCCTATTGTTGTATATTGCAGATAGCAATGCAAATGACATGTCGAGTTGTAGAAGATCAAAACTTGCTACGAAGAAATTTTCTGAAAACTTGTCGAGAATCGGAAACTAAGAATATAGCTGCTGAAATGTTTTTAGACGGATTATTGGTAATTTTGTTTAATATATCAACTTTTGAAATTTTCCGCTGATGATTTTTTAAGAGTTATCTTGATAATTTTTACAAACAAATGCTAAATATCGTTTCTGCTTTTGCTGTTTTAATATATAATACTCTTGTCAGCATTTATTTGACCACTGATGAATTTTTATATTGTGATTTTAAATTATCAAAGAAGGCAACCATAAGACGGTGTTATATTCACCACTTGATATAGGCTATATTTTCAAAGTAAAGAAAAAATAGTACATAGAATTTTTAAATTTCTTGATGCTAGAATTTTTAAATTTCTTGATGCTTCATTCTATTATGAAATACTGCATAATTAGAATACATAGATTTCTCAGAAAGTCTCTTAATTCAATTATGTAGTTTAAATTAATTTTTATCGACTTTCTTACAAAAATTTTATTATTACAGACAGATCTTTGTCATCCAGAAGGTCTTTTTCACGATCCAGAGGCATGGCCCTCAAGTTGGGCACTTGATCCCACAGAAGGACCAAACAGAGAGCGTCGTAGACTGATATCTTCACATCTGTCATTCGACATCAAATTTTTACGGCCACAATCGAGAAACAAAATTATAAAGCGCGAAAAATCTCCTCATTTATTTTATTTATTGGTTGGTTCAATAAATAATTTCGGCAAACATGATTGAAAGCTTATAAAATCCCGAAACGGTTTTTTAAACAAAATTATTTATGTAGTCTTTGGTGATTGTCCTACTGGTTATAGTGAATACGTTTAGATGATATCATTTATGCTTGCCCTGAAATGTTTGAAATTATGTAGCTAAATATGAAATAAGTTATATGTAGTTTTTATTTATAATTTTTATAGAATGATCTAAAAAGAAATATGAATGAATTGAGTTTGGAAGATGGTTTGGTACCTGGTGAACGCATCATTTTATCATTACCGGCCGTGGTTGTAAGATCGACAGTTGAAAGTAGTGGTGAAATTCTTGCTGGCGACAAAAAATTTTACTTTCACAGCGATTACACAAGATCCGTGCAGGTTTGTTTTTCGTTTATTTTGTTAATATATATTTATTTATTGGTTACTATCTATTTGTAAATTGATAATTTTGCATAAAAACATGCATGCGAAGTATTCAATATTGCTGTTGTTTGCAGTTATAAAGACTAAACAGTAAGACAAATTTTTTATTGAATTCTTGTAACTTTACCGTATCTCATTATGAATATTATAAGAAGCGAAATCATGTAAAAGGATATTGCTTTTTTTTTTTATAAAATATGTTAATTTTCTTCTTGTTTGCAGCTTATATGATATGAATATTTTTAATCATTTAAATTGTGATATTTCATCTATTAAAAAGTTTCACATATAGAAGAGATTAAGTCGTGCCAATACACTATTTATTCGGTGGAATTATGGAGATCTAGTGGAAATTTACAAACGGGATCATCTTTTGAAAGATACCGCTTTGGAGATTTTCTTGTCAGATGGTCAAACTTATCTGATTGTTTTTGAAGAACAAACAGTAAACACTTTCTATCTACCAGTAGGATAAATTTCAGTAGTTTTTCTAGCGACAGTCTTTTTTTTTCTTTACTTGAAATTAATTTTATTTTCCTAACAAGACGAGATATTTGTTTTTTCATGGTCGTTGTAATTTTTTCATCGTAATTTTCTTTGATTAGTTTAATTCCTTTGATGGAAACTAATCTTGTCGGGATGTTACTTAAGGTAATTGAAAAACTTTATCCTTGAATAATTCATTATCTACAAAAAGATGTGTTTCAGAAACGTGACCAATTTGCTTTGCAAATACTCTCATCGAAATTATGTAAATTATCCAATTTTTCAAACACGTCTATACAATCGGCTACACAGTTATGGCGAGAAGGAACGATCACTAATTTTGAGTTAGTTATGATATCACAGAATTTAATCTTGTTCACCATGTTTCTGTGTGGTCCATGTTGATTATTCATTGAATTCAAGAACTTTAAACACTGACAAATTTTATCTTGTTTTTCAAAGAATGTGCTATCAATGAATAATGTTTCAAAATTGGCAAGACGAAGCCATTAAAAATCAACTCAAACCATTGTAGACTAAATTCTGCACAGTTCTGAATAAAATTTATCTTCCAGTTTAATTTTCTCTGACAGAGGAATCAAACAACATGGACTGCTTCAAAATGATAAAAAGTTTCATAAATGGATTTTTGAATTTGCTTAAACTCTGTCATCAATCGTTCAACTGTTTTGTCGCGGTGATCATTGCGACCATTGCAGATACTTGATGCAGCTAAATAAGTTGGCTGGTCGTTCATATAATGATCTCATGCAATACCCAGTATTTCCATTTGTTCTGTCAGACTATAAATCCAATGTATTGGACCTCACCAATCCAATATCATTTAGGTTTATTTAAATTTTCTTAAAAGCAATCACTTAAGAGCTGATTGTTATGAATAATGTGAATATGAATCACGTTTAGGTTTGATTTGCTTGGCGTTACAGTTGTAAGGTTTTCAGATAGCTTCCAGAAAGTGTAGTTTATGATGAACCTTTACTTGATAACTTCAACATGTTAATTTCATTTAATATTCAGTTAATGTCGTTTGATAGATCTTAAATGATATTCCATCACGCTTTAGTCATCTTCCACTACAGGGACTTTTTATCCATAAAGACTTTAGAGTTTTGATCTAAATAATACTAAGAGGAATCATATGAGTCTAATATACAATGATTCTGATGTATATCGCAGAATGCTGCTTAAAATTTCTTCTTATTAGTGTTATTTATGCATTGATGGAATTATGATGATCTGAACTATTTATTACTTTATTTCCCCATACAAATATACAGAAATTTGCAGGGATTTAAGTCGTCCAATGGCAATTCAGGATAAACGGCTGGAGGAACACTACCTCCGAAAATACAGTTATCTGGCTCGTGAAGAAGTTCGAGCATTGCCGGTACCATTCACGCTTGGGCCTTATCATTATGGAAGTCTTTACTCGAACATTGGCATTGTTGCACATTATCTTGTTCGGCTTCCGCCGTTTACCGAAATTGCGCTTGAATATCAGGGTTTTTTTTTTTTTTTTAAATTTGTGATTTCTTGAACAATCTTCCAAAATCAGAAAAAGAATTTATCTTCCTTTTTTTCATATTACTCTATATCGAAGAATAGATTTCAAATGATTATATCGCTTTTATAATTTAATTAAGTTTTTAAAATCTAAAGAAGTATTTAGAAAGCTATATTAATTCATCTTTGAAAAATTTCCAATCTGTAAAGAAGTGGCGAGCCTTTCAATTGAAAGTTGATTAAACAATGATCATTAAATGCTTCAATTAACTGTAAAACTTATTACCGTTGTTGTCATTTTACAGATAACAATTTCGACATTGCTGATCGTTTGTTTAATTCAATTGAAACCACATGGCGTTTGGCAAGTTTTGATTCGACCACTGATTTCAAGGAACTTATTCCCGAATTCTTTTATTTACCGGATTTCTTGATGAATAAAGAAAAGCTAAATTTGGGAGTACGCCAGAATGGCGATCTTGTGGACCATGTTATTTTGCCGAAATGGTGTGGAATTTACATAAATTTATAAATTTTTGTATATCAATTAATGGTTATTAAATTTAACAGTTTGTGAGATCTTGAGAACATGTAGATGTTTGGTAAATCGTATCTGATCGAATAACATCCATTGACAGGGTCGTCAAAATAACGGGGAGCACTAAGATATTTTATAGTTTCGAATTTCTAAATTCTTGTAATACTTTTTTCTTATAATGATTGCATTGGATTCAACATCATTCCCGTTCTTTGAACAGGATATTGGAATATCATTTATATTTTAGTTATCCTTGGCTAATTATTTTAGGTGTCAAGGATCAGCACGTTTATTTGTGCTTATTCATCGACAGGCTCTTGAATCCTCGGTTGTTTCATTAATGCTGAACCACTGGATTGATTTGATTTTTGGCTATAAGCAAACGGGAAAAGCTGCGATCGATGCAATCAACGTGTTTCATCCCGCGGTATTTTGTTTATCGTCTTGTAATATTATCATTTTTATCTTATCTGACATTGGTTGAAAAAAGGGAAAAGAGGTATTTTGACGAAGTGATTACTGATCGTTTTTTTGAATTTTGATCGTTTTTTGAATGTATTAACCGTCAGTTTTGATTAGTTATTGTCAGTGGTAACACAAATAATCATTTTCGTGATAATATTAACAGTCTAGCTGGTTTAATGTCACACCGCTTATCAGCAACTGCGAGTGATATTAACTTCATTACTTTATGCAATTTTGGATCATAACTGCAGACATTATAGACATATAGAGTGAATACAGTGAGTGATATGAGTGAAGAATCCGATGAACTGTCGACCTCTGCCCTGCGAGCTATGATACAAACTTATGGACAAATGCCGTTGCAGCTTTTTCATTCACCTCATCTTCCACTTTTATGTAGTAAAGGACATCAAAATATTCTCAACACTTCATCGGTAAGGTTTAAAATTTTTTACTGGATTCCAAGGATTTTTTTCGATAAAACTTTATCCGTAAACTTTGAATAACTGAAAATTGCTGAAATCACAAATAAAGCTTTCAGCAGTAAAACTAAATATTGTATCAATAATTGCCCAATCAATCAATATATTGTTAATATGTCAATGACTTTTCTTCACTGAATGACGTTGATTAATTAAAACAAAAATTCTGACGTAATTTTTAGAGTCCACTCGATACCGTCAAAGGGATACGATGGGGTGAATTTGTGGGAAGTCCGGTTACCGAATTCGGAAAGTTAACAGTTGTTTTTAATCAAAAATTAATGTGTGCTGGTCAGCTTATTCTATTCTCTGAAGGGAATTGCTTTGTATTTCCGAGCAATACATGTTTTATTTATAAGGTTTAAAATAATTCGTTACTATGTTATTACAATCCATTTTTTCAAGGTGAAGAAAGCGTTTTTTTTCATGAGAATCTTTCGAGAAGATAATGTTTGGCTAAGCCAGGATCGAATATGTCTTGTTATTTCAGAAGTATACTGTATTAAATAGTAAAACAGCAATGATATGAAGGCTGAAATAATATTCTGAAAAAATTTAGGTGTTTTATTAATGTTTATTGATTAAGAATATGAAAGATATTTCCAGTACGGAGAAGCAGTTCGACCGCGAGACCTGTGCAGTTATGGGTTAGTAACGTGGCGCCACAATGATGGAATGCTCCGATTGCGTCTTCATGAGCCAAGCCTGTGGTGGGATTTGGTCAATTATCATACTTATAATGTATGTTGATTTTTTGCCACAATATTTCTGTATTTTGTTTTTCTTGTTGAAACTATAAATTTTACAGCTTAAAATGTTTGGATAACCGGCAAAAACAGAAAATGCTTATTTTATTCTTCTTTTTAAATTTAATCTATACTAAATAAAATGATAGGTCTCGAACTGGACAAAGTAGCTGTACTATTCTTTATTACTTATATCTCCCAAACAAAAACTCATCCTTAGATTTCAGTTTTTCCTAAGCTCTCATGTCCCATTTAGTGTTGGCAATTAAGCTGATTTGTTAATTTGTTTACTGAGTTATGATGAATACTGGCTTTCACTAATTTAATATGATTTAAGTTTAAAAGTTTAAATAGGGGTGTAAAAACTGAAATGTTTAATAAATTTTCCTTATTTAACAAATATAAGCAATAAAGAATAAGTGTTTGCTGAAGGGTCGTCTCGAGACTCCTTTTAACTCAAATAGCAATAATTCAGTTTATTTCTCTAATGCGAAATATTCAATTTTCAGGTAGTAGCAGCAGCTTACTCTGTTTCATTTGATTTGCTATTTGTTGGTCTTTCGTGTGGTATTGTACTTACTTATCGTATACTGTTGAGTGAATTTGTAGGTTTATTAAATTATTTGTGGTTCTATTTTTCTATTTTTTATTTGCTTCTCTCTAATCTTAAATTTATTAAATGTGTTTTACTCATTTATAATTCTGCTTTGCAGGGCGTAAAAGATTTTGCACTTCTAAAGGCGTTATACGCCCACGATACCGCAGTGCGTGCCTTAGCAGTTTGTGGTAATTTTGCTGTCGCAGCCAGTGGTTGTGATATGGGTAAAATTTGCATATGGGACCTAAATCGTTTATCATATGTTCGCACGCTTGTTCCGAGTAATGGAAAAGAAGTGCAGTTCATTTGTATAAGTCGAACCAGTTGTGACGTAGCTATTGTGACCTATTCTGGTATAATTTCTCTTTTAATTTAACATTTTGAAATGGGTTCACCCAGTTGTTATAATTCGAAATCTTAATTTTAGATTCTATGACTTTTCTTAATTTTCTTGGCTGTATAAGTAGTTTTTTTTTTTTTAATTAACTGATGGATATGACTCTTAAAACTCATTTTGATCGTATATATGTCGTCATTTTTTTTTAATGACAGCATGCTCATCTTCGATTATTAGTTTCCATTACTGTGTTCCAGACTGACAATCGGCGATTGATGGTTCTAATAAAAAATTAAAAAAATTTACGTTTTTGAAATCAAATTGTTTAATGCTATAACCTTTTCTTGATGTTTTTTATTAATCACATAAAACTGCAGGTTATGGAAGCAACGTATCATTGAAAACTATCAATGGATTAGAAATCGGCAGTATCGATACCGATATTGTTGTCACTGCGGTTGCTATGACATCGCTTTCAGAAGGAACTGCTGTAAATTGTCTTTTTCCTGGGGATGCAAAATGGCGCAATTAAGTATGAAATTGTGAATTTTCCTATTTGTAACGCATGTTTAGCTAGTGGTTAATTGCTAATACATACTTTTTTGATATATATTTTTCTTAGGATATAACTGAATAATTCACCAATTTTTCGTAAATTATTGGAGGAAATTATATTTTTTAAATTTGGATAAAATAAATTCACACTTTAGAGATTTCTTATTTAAGTTAGCTTATAAAAATTTTTATTATCAGTTAGTTTTCTTTAATCGGACATCATCATTTTTGCATTTTGCTGTTGGAATTAGCAAATTCTCTTAAAAACTTCAGAATATTTGATATGTGGACGATGAGATTTGTACGTGATATCGTCGATTATCAGTTTCTCGAGCCTGTTGTCAGGTTTGCTTGAACAGTTATTGTAAAAAATTGTGTGGATCTAATTGAATCGTATAGTCAACTGATTGAAAATCTCATCTTTTCCCATGATGACACTTGTATTTTTTATATTTAAAATTAGTAAAATGATAAGAGTACAAACATATCAGCAAAATGATTTTATCACTGTCCTTCCTCCTAATGTTTTTCTTTTCCAGCATTGGTTTTTCAAACCGATGTACGAGATTGTTCGTTAATTTCGCATCTGGTCGAGTGTTGTGTTGGCAAGGAGAGAATTTGCAGCCGAAACGACCTCCGTCACTGAGGATTATTAGCGACAAATGAACTTTTTGATATTGTTATTCTTTCTTTCTTCAATATTTCATGAATTGATTATTGGCTTTAAATTAATTTTTGCTTTTTATTTCTCTCTGAAGTTTTAGTTCCAGTTCAAATTTCTATCAATAGGGAGAATGAATATTGTCCAAATTGCCTTTGCCTGCTAAATAGAATTTAATATTTAAATGGTTAGGACCGATTTCATCCATTTTGTTGTCTTAATAATATAATTTTTGTAATTATCCAAATCATATTTTACTGTTTGGTCAGACATTTTTAAATTCATTTATTAATTTGAGTTTACTATCTCCAGAAGATAGTTTATGACATTGCAGTTTCAACGTATTTACAATGTTATGTTGTAGTAGGATAGATATTAATTATGAGAACACACTATTCTGTTTTAGATTCTTATATTTTGCAAATATAAATAGTAATCTAAGTGATTTTTCCATAATTAAAATAAAGGATAATTACAAATCAGTATCTTATAAATCTAAAGTTATTATTTAAAGTTCATAGATCAGTCCAGTCGATGTCTCACTTTTTCATTGATTTGTGAAGTTACCTTGTTTTATATTACGATATTTCTAGTCTTTTTTATTTGTTTTATAATATCCTTGCCGTTCTTTTGTAAACTGTATTCCTTTTATTATCGGGTTTAGCGTGAAGCTTGCTCAACTTGTTTTTCTCATGCATCCCTATATCTTCCACCTTTGTTTTCTTTTGATTAAATTATTTTGTTATGAGCATCCCTAATATGTAATTTCTTGAATTATTTAGTTAATTCATTAATCTTTTTTTGTTTTATATTATTTGGTTAAACGATAGCTTTCTGGATTTTTACTAATGTGCTACTAAAAATTTTTCTGCTTTATGGGAAATCCTTTTTACAAATAAGTTTAAATGCCACAATAGAATATATCTTTTTTTCTGAAATTTATTTTCGAGGAATTGAAATACCAGGATCTATTCTATTTTATCAAATTATTCTATCAAATTTTTTTCTATTTTGCCAAATTATTTGGAGCCTATCAAATTTCCATGAATTCTGCTCATTGTAATCAGTGTTTTTTTGAGTGTTGGAAGAATTTTATTATTTTCAATGATTTATGGTTGTATAATACTCATTCACTTCGTTATATGTCAAATTTTTTTCAAATATTACTGAAATTTTTTCCAAGATAAAACAATTTAAGAATTTGTTAATTTTCGATACTGGTGAATATTCTCATTTAATCATTCTGGAATTAATTCTTTTAAATACTCCTATTTGGATAGCAACTGATCTATGGTCTTTTATAGTAATCTAAAATATAAAGACATTTTTACATTATAATCATTCAGAGACATTTAAGGCGACAAATTCTCGACATTCGTTTGATAATCAATGGAACAGATTTGTTAGCGAGAGAGCTTGGATCATTTTTTCATTAAAATTTGTGTCCCTTGTTCTATTATGATGACTTATTCGAAATAGCATCATTATACCGAGGAGAGAAAGCACTTAATTTTCGCATTGGCGTGATACATTCTCGAGATGAAAGGATTGAGTATGATTCAATTAGTGTGTGATATTTTGGATTATGTAATTTTTATCATTACAAATCTACCTATTATTTTACTTTTTCATGTTGTAGTCTTTTTTTTCCTACTTTAAGGATACTAACGAATTGAGTGGTAAAAATGCTTATTTTTAAGTTGCATATTTAACCACTGATAAGTTCTATTGGTGTCACATTTCATTATTGTTTTTTCTAAAATATTATTTTGAATTACCCGTCTTTATTATGTGTTGATAATATGATGATTTGAATAACATTTCAATTTATGCTATCTTCATATATTTATTCAAAACGTTCACATTAACTAAAACAATTTTCTTATCTTGAGAAAGACTTATAATAATAATAATGATGATGAATAATATGTTTTATAATTATTAATTTCAATTATTACTAATTAACAAATTTGATCTTGCAAAAGTTGACAGAATTCTATTCATTCTTGAAATTATCATTTTTAATTTAAGAAAAAGAAAAGAAATATCAGTAGTGGAAAATAATCTACAATAAGCACATACAAACTTATACAATAAATAATATTAAGAATTTTATCATTCAACCGTTGTACATTTTACAAATGATTTTATCGATTGTCGTATTACCAAACGTTGTTATAAAAACATTCGTTCAATTTTTTCAACACTTATCGTTCGTAAAAGTGGTAATAGTAGAAGTAATCGGCCAAATCTACAAATAGCTTAACTTTTTTAGATAAAATAAAAATATAATTTATAAATTGTTAATCTATCATATACATATATTACTATTATTATTAACATACATGTAATAGTAATAATAATAATTTTAGATGGCTAACTTAGTTTCAAAAAAATAATTTCATAAATTTATTTGCAAAAAAAGCGAATTTATTTATTGCATATAAAGTTTAAAAATAAATTATTCGAAAAATTGGCAATATATCAATATCAACTTTTTAAATGAAATAGAAATATAATTTATAAATTGTGAATTTGAAAAAATAGGGGTGAAAAAAACCTTGCCGGTGATGAGTTCATTGTATGCCTTGCCAAAGTTTGTTGAGCCTGATCTTGCAAATCTTCAACTTGAGATAAATTTTTCAATCCTCTTGTTTCTAGAATATTTATTAATTTGCAAATCTCATTAGTTAACTTATGAAACGAGAAAATTGCAATTAGATATAAAAACATTTAATTACTATATTTCTAATTCATTTAAAAGAAAAGTTAATTCAGGACTTAAATTTTAATTCATTTAGATATAAACGTAAGCTTTAATTCAATTAGATATAGAATGAATTTTTATAATCGACTATTTTGTTATTTTCATTTATTCTATTTTGTTTATATTTTTAATTTAATATAATTTGAATATTAATTTTATAATTTTATGAAATAAATAATTGACGAAATTATGAAAATAAATTGCATAAATTTTGAAAAATATTTTTTTGGCAAATTTTACAAAATAACGGGAAAAATTGGCAGCAAATAAATTTATTAATTACAATTATTAATTGGAATTTAAATAAATATATATTTATTAAAATTTAAATTATTTGAAACTATTCTTATATTTGAAAAAAAAAACATTATCGATATGAAATTGATGAATAATTAAATAAGCATGCTGGCAATTTTAATCAAATCTTAAGGGACTTAAGTAAAGTATAGAATAGACTATACTAGGCTAGGTTAGGATAGTTTAGGATAGGATAGGGAAAAAGGGAATGGATTTTAATTAGCTTTTACTTCCATCTTTTCTTTTACTGTAGCCTAGGCTGCCGCTTCAATTATCTCTCCATCTTCCTCTCTCTTTCTCCTTCCTTCATCTTCATTCCTTTTTCTCCTCTTCTCTTTCCCTCCCTCTTCTTCTCCCTCTCTCTCTTTCCTTCCTTCTTTCTCTCTCTCTCTCTCTCTCTTATTTTATTTATCAAATGATTAAATGAGTGTACTAAAATTAACAACCATCTCATCTTGCAATCGAAATCAATCTAAAATCAAATTTCCACCACTAAATTAATTACACTTTAATTTATTGTTTACTTATGAATTATTTATAGGATAGATACAGTAATTGTTAAATAAATGAGAAGTGCTTCTATCTTTATAATAATTGTCCGTTGAAATAAAATTTATGACACATCCTAACAGAACGAGCAAATTAAGATCAAATTATTTCTGTTGGATTTAAAAGCCAAGCAAATTAAGTTTGGATTACTCGTAAGGAACTTCAAAGTCAAGCAAATTAAGTTCGGATTATTCATGAAGAACTTAAAAGCCAAGCAGCTCAAGTTTAAATCTTTTCTATGGAATTCAAAACAAGACAATTCAGAAATGAACGAATGATCAAAGTTTTTGAAATATGGAAAATAGCAACATAGTAGAATTGCTGCATGATTTAAAACACACTATAGAAATATTTCAGGTATTTTATATTTAGCCAAAGACTTGCAATAAAAATAATGAGCCAAAACTAAATATAAGTTGGCTACCACAAAATTACGGCTGATAAAGATAACAGAAAGTAAACATTCGTAATTGATATTGCATTGATAAATGATAAGACAAGAAACTAAAGAATCCGAATACATATGTGTAATCTGTATATCATTTATTAAATTTTTTTAATTGTATAAGTCAGAAATAATCATAGTTTTTTTCAAATAAAGATAACGAGGGATAGAGATTTATAATTTGTAGTGTACTGATAAATGATAAGATAAGGAACTAGAAAATCTATCGATTAGATTTTTAATTATTCGATACGGCGATAGATCATAGTTATTCTAGGTATGGAAAATTTTTTCAAAAATTATTTCTTATCATATCTAAAAACTTATTAAATGAATAATATTAAATTCAGAATTTTAATTGAAAAATTCAAAGAATATTTTTCAATTTTAATTCAGAACTTTTAATATTATTTAAAAATTATTTTCTATACAGTAAGAGAATTTTCTTTTTTTCATCTTTTATAAATGGCAGCTTTTTATAAACGCAAAAAAATGATTTTCCATAATTGTAAATTTCTTGCATAATTTGATAAATGTTTGATTTTGTAATAGCAGTATTCAACGAATATAAAAGAAAAGAAATAAATGAATTGAAAATTAAAAAAAAATTTTTTTGATTTGCTATTTCTAAATGTGCATTTATCATGTTATTTTAGTATTATTATTTCAAGTTTATCATTTTCTTTGACTTGAAATTTGATTACACTTAGAGAATTATTAAGGTAAAATTTAGAAGATAATAAATTGATAAGAAATAAGCTTACCTGGCCTAAATAATACTAAAGCTTTTAAGCAAGCAAATTCGCCATGATCGATGCTGTAAGTACGAATTCGATGGAATAAATCATTGAGATAACGAAAACTGGACGGGTCAATTTGTGAAGCATTCAATAATGGACATTTTTCCATTGGTAATGACCATTGGAATATACTGAGAAGGAAAAGGTCACACCAATTTTCTTCCAGCAATTTTAACTAAAGTAAACAAAGATTAATTGTTTATTTTCATAATAGAAAGCAATTTGTTTAATGCTTTATTTGATAAATGATAAAATTGATTAGACAAATTTAGTTTATCTTACCTGATCACGAAATGATAATGATGCAAATGATGGAAGATTTTTGGCCCATTTAATAGCCAAAAATAAAAGTCTTGATGAAGCCTCATGAACATTTTCATTTTCAATACCACGCCGTATTTCTTCAATTTTTTCGCTACCAAATGCCTGAATGATTCAGACGAAAATTTTCAACAAATGTTTCAGATGCATATTGTTAAATTCTCAACAATCTCCAGAAAAAACGAAAAAATGATACATCGAATATAAGTTTGAAATGAGCTAACCTCTGAAGAATCTTGTTTTCCGGAATCACTAATCGGTGAACAGTCTTTTGTTACTGATGCGCCAGAAGTGGAATCAGGTATTTCACCATTCATACGAAGTGCAGTCGTTACCGTACTATCATATTTACTAATTAAGCATATATATATATTATTTTAGAAAAGAAAATCCGAGATTTTAAATTTAAACATTGCAAATTTAGCAACTTTATTAAATTATTAAGTTAAAAATTAGTAGAACAAAACTTTTCCCATTTTCTTCAAAATCTTTGAAAATTTGAATAACAAATATACAATTATAGTATTTAATTATTTTAATAATTATTCATGAATTGGATAGTTATCGAAATTAAATGATTTTGATTATTTGATTAAAATATATTAATTGAGAAATAATCAATAAAATATTCACATTAAAAAGTTTAATTGATAAATAACAATAAAACAATATTTATTAAGACAGATTAAGAATGATTGCTGCCTCATAACTAACAAATATTAATTAATATAAGCGATCAATAAAGTACTACTTACCTGTAAAAGTCAGAAGATGTTGTTGAAAAATCTGATTCATTTTGAGTACGAATTGTCGCTGTATTACGTGGTTGTCGCTCATTTTGTACAGCTGAAAATGTTACGAAATTCGTAAAACTTT
Organism: Dirofilaria immitis; assembly: GCA_024305405.1. Classification (NCBI taxonomy): domain Eukaryota; kingdom Metazoa; phylum Nematoda; class Chromadorea; order Rhabditida; family Onchocercidae; genus Dirofilaria; species Dirofilaria immitis. The sequence continues at coordinate 702,672 of JAKNDB010000054.1, forward strand.
TACGACATGAGTATTTGCTTTTGAAATAATTTGAAATAAAAAAAAAAGGAAAAATTTGATACCATCTTTGTTCATTCCTTTGCTGAGACATTTTTAAGTCTACAAGCTTGACATTGATTGCGATGCGCTTTATCAACAATACAGGTACCGGTACCTGCTTGACATCGATAAATTAATCGACGTCGTACACTTCGTTTAAAGAACCCACTACAACCATTACATGCTAGAATTCCTACAAAACAGTATAAACCTTAAATCCTTATATATCTTTTCAAGGAATCACTTAATTAATCTAATTAATTCACCTTTTATGATAAACCATATTTTGGTACGTCGATTCAAGAAATATTAAGCACAATTTTTCTTCAACTTATTATAACTTAAGCATTTAAAAACTTTCTTAGGTAATTTCAATCAAAAAAAAGCCGGAAAAATGCAGATACAAATGAGAGTTACCGTAATGTTTACCGCTCGATATATCACCACAAACGGCGCAAGAAAGTGCAGGTGATGTTGGTGTTGGGCTTTGTGTTGTATTCATCGAGCAAAATGAATTGACGGAAATCGTTGCCGGATCCGATTCCACTGTATTATGCATCGGTGATCTTCAAGCAAAAAAAAGATTGTGTAAAATTAAAATTTGTTTATTTCGCTTTCAGTTCCAATTTTTTTCAAAATAAAGTAATTCTTATCGGTCGCTGGACAATTTCATCAAAAAATTATTTCAAATTTAATTTATTAGAAAATTCTCTGTAAGGGAAAGTTTCTCAATGTCAATATGAGCTTTTGAAATTTCTCAAATATGAAATTCATATATTTTGCTTACAATTGATGTGGAAGACGATGTACCGCAGCATTCATCGCAGCTGACATCGCAGCTGCGGCTGCAAATGATGACATATATGATGATGGTAAAAATCCTGGTGTCATAAATATCGGTGGTTGATAAGTAAACAGTGATCTTGGAGTCGGAGTTGGGACTGAAACTGAAGTTGTACCCATGCCAGAAGTTGTAGTATTACAGTGACTATCACTACCAAAATTGTGCTTCTCAATTTGTGTGGAATCTGAAATTTCAAATTTTTATATAAAAATAAATCACTATGCAAATCAGCTATAAACTTTTTCTTAAACTTGGCCTAACTAGCTATTAAATAATTGGCCAAGAATGAATTTTAGATGCTTGAATATTTTATCAAAAAAAAAGACAAAAATCATATCTCCATCACATCTACACACCTTTCCAGGGTGTTGCTGCTGTTGACATTGTTATATTATGGGTGGAATTAGTTGAAAAATTCAACGGTTGTTCTTGAAGTTGTTCATCAGAAGTTTGTCGTGTTGAAGACTCATAAGAGTTCATAATTATTTCGAGAAACTTTAGATATTACAATTTTCAAAATAAAACTTTGGAAAAGATAGAGATAGAAATTACGAAAAATGAATCATTGATATTTAGGCAGATTTGGCTGAATGAATAAGATGAATTATAAATTTTAAATTATGGAATGTTGAAAGTCATCGCATTCATGAAATGCAAGCAACAAGTTAATAAGTTGAAATGAAATGTAGAAAAATTTAAGCATGAAACCAGTACGGATGAGTCTTGGCTGGTGAAAATGATGCTACAGTATGATAGGCCTAGTTCAAGAGCAACAAGCAAGAAGTAAGGAGCCACAGAGCAGAAGTAGAGAGCAAGCACTATGCTTGAGAGCGAAGGTAGGTGGCAACATCGACATAGCAGAAGTGAACGCCATCTAGCTCCTGTCATATCATTGGCTGTCATAAGGCACGGAAGCTAGTAATGAATGACCACTCCTTGTATTTGGCCAAGCGTTTCCAATGCATCGCTGCTGCAAGAATAAAAAAGAGGGCTGCACTTTTCCAAATGGTATCAAAACTTCGCTTGGCTTGATCGAAGATAATGGTAAGTTGAAGTTCCGTAATAAATAAGTCTCGACCCCTCGAGAATAACTCTCATACTAATATCATTTGCTTTTTCATTCTACCGTATTATAACAGATTCTATTGTCCCAAGCTTGTTTCATTTTATAATTCGAAAATTATAGTTACTATTTTTAATCCCACTGGTGAATAGATAAAAATGAATTTCTTTTCAAGAGTTGTCAAACAATTAGCGACTAAGTATATTTGTATAACTGGGCTCTTTTAAGTTGGCTTATTTTGTCCTTCGCTATAAATTTCATAAATAGATGATTATTAAATAATAATTTTATTATTATTATATGATTGAATAAATTGTTGTACTAAGCCAATAGTTAGTATAATGAATTTTATATCACCTGGCCTAATTTATATTTCAGTGGGCTTTTTCCAAACACATAAAATGTTTTGTACTTTTATCTAAAAATAAAACGAATAAAATTTTAACTCAAAAACGATATACACTTTTAAAGTTATCACTATCAAATATCGAATTCATTAAAATTAAATTATTGCTTAAATCAAATTAATATTATAATTTAATGATATAATATAATATACTTATATTCACATTTATCAAAACTTATAATATCATAATTAAATTTTAAATAATGTTATATTAGAAGAGATATATTTGTAAGAGAATTCATAAAATGCTATAAAATAATAAAATTTTTGAAGTATTTTTAAAATTTTTCGAAACTTTTTTCAAATTTCTCGATTTGTCTATTATAAAATATAAATATATTTGTTGGCTTATTTCGATGATCCTTCTGAAAGCCTATCTATCTTAATCAAATAAAAAGTTTATTAAATTTTCGGCAAAATTCGACGATAATAATTGTACGCTAAACCTATAATTTTAATATTAAGCTGCGTATTTCGCATTTGTAACCAACCAATCGGCAACAATAATAAGATGTCAACTTGGCCATCCTGTAATTGCATTATTTGAATGCTTGAAAGATGGGATGGAAGAAATGAAATGATGTTTAGGGCTTAGGTTCAATTCCTCTTCAATTTATCATTCCCATCCTTTTAAGTTTATCCCTAAATTACAAATGATAATCAAAAAAGAAGTTTATATATAAATTGTTAAAATTAAAATTGAAAAATTACTTATATTCAACCATTTTGACAATTTCAAAAGAAAAACATAAAAAAACAAAAAAATTACTTTAAAATTTCTTGTGATTTTTTCCTTTTTATTAAAGACATAAAAATAATACGAAGTCATCATATCAATGCCAATCTTTATGAAACTTTTGTAATTTGATAAAGCAAACATCATCTTAATTAATGTAATCATTTTTATCAATGACAATTTCATTTCATATTATATTTCTACCAATCTTCACACATTCTTTTTCTGCATCTGCTGTTGATATTTTATTATTAATATGCAAATTTTGCTATCATATCTTATCATTCTATTCATTACTAAATTTTAATTTAACTCATAACAATTATCACTAATATATTTAAAGTGATGCTATTATTATTAAATTTACATTATTAATACTATTATCATTAATTATTATTATTAAGGATAATTGTTATCATCAACTGTTATCATTTTAATCATTATCGAAATGATCATTCTATATCGTTTGGGCAATTTCGATGATATTAGCAAACGATGGCCAGAGAAGATGGCGTAAATTGTATTAGAGTTTTATTGCTTTCGCGGTGTCGATAATTGAAAAAGTATTCAAGCATTACATAAATATATTTATATATTATTTCTTATATATAATATATATCATATATATATATATATATATATATATATTAGTGATAAATAGACTCTATAACAGCTTAATTAAATGAGCCAAGGATGTTGGCCAAATGGGGAAGATGCTTTTGCTATTCTTCCATTCAACAACAAATCATTTATTCATTCATTCATTCATTTATTCCATACTTTTTTCTCTTTCTCTTTCTCTCTCTTACTCTCTCTCTCTCTCCTATAAAATTTATTATCCTAAAAAGCTATTTGAAAAATATCAATGAATGATCGTAACCCTAATACACCAATGAATATTTCTATATTATTATCCCATCAAAATCTTTTTTTTCTCTCCTTTTCTACAGTAGGAAAATGAAAAAAAAATGAAAATTTTATTTATTTATTTCTCTCATATCAAAAGCAATTTAGTAAAAGGAAATAAATAAATTCATTTATTAAGTAATATATTAATTATAATAGTTATAGTTGAAATAGCAGTTAAAATTAAATAAATAAATGAAATTAATTACTAATTATATAAAATAGAAGGAATGAACTCTTTTTAACAATGAAATTGATTAATTGAAACTTTTAGTAGTTAAATAATAATCGATCTTGATAAATATTGAATGGAGAAGTGATAAGATTAAATTTCAATTACTATCCTTCTCAATGATTAATAGATAGGGTAAAGCCACGATATTGCGTGTAATCAGAGTATATAAGCAATATATTTTGTCAACAATAACGGTTTAAATTAAAGAATTAAGATAGGAAATTTTAATTCTCAATTGATCTTTGTATTTTATTATTGAATAATTTTGGATTTATCAGATAATCAAAAAGAAATAGTAATTCTTGTGACCATCTGGAAATGAAATTTTTATAATTTTAATGAAGCGTAAATGACCTTGGCTGACCTTTTGAATAATCCTCTTTCTCTCTCTCTCACTCTCAGTTTCAATTCAAGAACATTTGATAAAAGTTCTTTTACTGCTTTTGTTATCAATTTGTAGTGCCGACTTTGAATCATTAGAAGCACAGATGGTATCTGTATTGATGAATAACAATAACATGGATATATTATATTGTTTCTCATCGATACTGCTAATGAAATCTCGACAGCTCGATTACCACTTAAAGATGCATTGGTTTAGTAGAAAGCATTAGGATGAAGGAAATGCCGAAAATGGAATCATCCGTGATTTAATAATCAAATAGATATTGAAGTTAATATTGTAATCGTTATCATCATCTTCACCACCATCATCATTCTTGAACGCATCGTAGCGTATTACTATTATCATTTCCTTCCTTATCATTGTTCTGCATTAAATCATTATCAGGATTTTCTTCATTATATGTTCATGAATGATAACGCATCATATCACTATTATCTTTTTTATTATCATTACTTTTGAATATATCATAGCTATATTATCGTTGTATTTACCATCACTAATTATTCTCGAAAATATCAAATCATTATAATTATCTTTTTCAGCATCGTTATTTTTGAAGTGATATATCGCATCACTATCTTCATCACGTTTCATTTTCATCTCTTTTATTATCATTATTCTCGAATACATTGTAATCAATCGCAATTATTATCATCATCTCTTTTGTTATTAATATTCTTCAAATTATTTGTTTGCATTGTTTATGATAGAGTAAGACTAAATTTTAGAATTTTGTTACTGATTTAGAATCTTATCAATGAATTTAAATTTAGGAAAAAATAACATGATAATCTGCCTTATTGTTTTCATCTATTTATTGTTGTTATAATTATCATTATCATTGCTGCTATCAAATTCTTTGTCATTATTATTGCTACATAAAAAGATAATCATAGTAATTATTTTTATCATTGATAGCAAATTGTTTTGAAATGTCTTAAAGATATTTCATTGCATAATTTTGCTTATATTCACATTTTACTAATATAACGAAATTGTTCATATTGAACATCTTGAATTAAATCTTAAATGATTATTATCAGATTTTTTTGCCATTATCATATTATTATTATTATTATTATTATTATTATTATTATTATTATTATTTATCACAGTTAAAATTATTTTGTTACATTATTGCTATGTGATTATTAATATTATCATTATTATTATCATCATCATCATTATTATCATCATTAATAAATGGGAAAGATTAAAATTATTATAATTTGAAAAGAGAGGAGAAATGTCAGCAGAGTGGCTTAATCAACAAGCTTTTTAACATGCGACACATTAAAGCTTTCCTCATGAGATTGCTCTTTTGTGTATTTCAATTAGACTCTTTCTCGACTAATTATCGGAATTCTCGATGAATTGCTGCGATTGACAAGCGACTCGAGACATGCACCTTACATGTTTATATAATAATGCATTAGAAATCACTAATATTTCATTGATTTAAGAAGGAAATTGGCGATGTTTTATTGATAATGATTATGATAATGATTAAATAGTGATACTAATAATAAAGCATGTAATAAAAATAATAATTATCAGTATTTTTCTGCATTTCTTCATTATTTACAACAACTTCTATTTTTCTTTTTAATAATTTAAATTATCATCACCTGTATTGTACCAATTATTACAAATACGTAAAAATAATTTTAAAAAGAAACTTTTTGACTTTCAAAAACTTGGTAACATAATTGTGTACCTTTCACGTAATAATTTTTACCTCTGTAGAATAAGTAATTTAATAAAAAAATAAATCTCGGAAGGATTATAAACCCACATATAACTTGATATTTATTTTTAGGATTATACAAGTGTTAATAATGATAAGAGTTGCCTTTTAAAGAATGGAATGTACAAAAAGAAATTTTGATTTGTTAAAAATTCTATCAAAGCAGAATTTAAAATTGTTTCAACTTTTGTTCACAATTGCAAAAGTTCTAAATTCATTTCAAATTTAACATCCCGTGATTTCAGTTCTTAATAATTAATTTGAAAAATTAATATCCATTCATCAGAAAACTGAAAAAATTCAAAATATGTTGAGAAATTGGTATACGTGATCAGAGTATTAAGAAAAATTCGAGAAATTTGAGTACTTTTTTGCAAATTTTTCAAATTTTTAATTGTTTTCGAGAATTCAAGATTTCAAACTTTTTTTGGAATTTCAACTATTAAAGTTAACTATTTATATACGTATAGTATCGTCTTTATTATGTGATCAGAATAAAGTTTTTGTAAAATTTAAAAATTTTCCAAACATTTCGAAATGGTTCAATTCTAAGACATTAACTTCTTTTTCGCTATAATAATATGAAATTTTTCATTTAAATTTACAAATTATTATATAAAAATTATTAAAAATTTTTATTTATTATATTTTTATACCATTTTTTAAGCTCAAAAAAATTTGTTTAATAATTATTATATTCGGTCGAGAATTATTCATATTATTCTTTTAGAAAATTATTTAAAGATTGATAAATTTAAAAAAAGTTTAAGAAAAAGTTTAAATTTAATTTTAGATCTAAAAATAATTGCACTTTTATTTGTTTTTAAAACTTTAAAAATTTATTAGTTTTTAATTCAACAAATAATATAATATAATCTATTGATTTTTATGTAATTTTAATTTAATAATATAAATATTCAAATGTTCAATAATATCGATAGAAGACATTTTAATCCGATCAATTTTTCCAGAAAATGATTAATCAAGAAATTTAATATTTCCGATAAATCAATATATGAAAAAAATGGCCGCATTTTGTTGCATTTCTAATACTATTTTTTTATTAAATATATGAAATTTTTATAAAAATTATGAATTCCTCACCAATTCAAAATCAAAATAACTCCGAAAAAAAATCGAATAGTTTCACGTAAATTTGAAAATTTAAAGTATAAAAACAATTCAATCAATAATTCATCGATTATTTTAAATAAATATAAAATCGATATTCTACCTGGAAGATACTTTTTTAATGCTTTCCGCAATCAAAGACTAAACTATTAGATAAATTTCAATTTTTTACTTTTTTAGCTAAAAAAAACTTTAGAATTCATAGCAAATTATTCATAAATCTTTGATGAATTTATACTTCGCAAAGATTAAATTCATAAAATTTAATTAAAAAAATCATACTTATCAATATCGAGAATGATAAGGCAAATATTTCGACTAATAAAATTATTTTTTATTTCGGAAAAATTTTTGAATGATTTTTTTATTTCATGCTTATATATGCATGTGCAGTATTTTTAAAATATTATTATTTAATTTTATTTTAATTTTTATCAAATTTATTTATTCAAAAATTAATAAAAATTAAACAAACATTTTTTTAATAATTAATGTCAAGGACATACTTATTGAACCATATGAATCAACCATTATGTACTAAATGAAAATAATAGATTTTAAAGAGGAAGGAAAAAAAAAGAAAGAAAGAAAGAAAGAAATTATTCAATAACGATTAATTGATTTGACCTATTTAATTAATAAGAAATAAGCGATACGATTGAATTTTAAAATGAACTAAGCAATCGTTTCATTTCGTATCTTGCTGTGACGAAAAAATTTTTTTACTTCATTTTTCATAAAACTTTTAAATGAAATTGTTTCGTCATTTTTTCATTCACATTTTATTTTCTCGAGAAAAACTAATGAAATATTAGGAAATTATTGAGGTTGAGGTGATCAGGGCAATTGGCATTGTTAAATTAAATATAAATTTATCGTTTTTATGATTCTTTTTGCTGAAAAGAAAAAATTTACTTAAATTTATGTAAATTATATTATCATAGCGAAAAATGCGAAATCAATAGGATATATTAAGTAATTATGCTAACTTTTGAGAGAATAGCTATCTGAATAATTAGAATATCAAACACGATTTTATCAATAATGATATAATTACTAAAATATGAAATACGATTTTATCAATAATAATATGATTCTCAAAATGTTCTCAGAATTTTAATAACACATTTTAATTTCTTATATTGAATAATATATCAAATAATCGGAAGTAAACGAATGTAACGAAGCTAATAATACATTTAATAGAATTAATTTATAATTTAAATTAAGGCAAATTTTTTTTCAAAATAAAATTTCATTCATTTTTTTATTTTTGTTTTACTTCAATAATTTTTAACAGTTTGAAAATTTGATTACATTGATAAATGATTGTAAGCATTGATTTCTTAGAAAAGTTTTTAATGATAAATTGATAAATTTTAGTTTTTTATTTTTATCTTTTATAGATGATAACAATGCATAATGATGATTTCTTTCGTTTCGTTGCAATAGGAAATGTTATAATAAGTACGGCAACAATTGTTAGTATTATTTTTTTCATTCCAATATTTATGACAAAAATTGAGAAGGAAACAACGGAAACACAATTATTAGTTAAGAAATTTCAGGTTAGTTGTTTTTTGTTTTTTAATTTTAGGAATAAATTATAGCAACAAAAAATGTGATATAAAATTGTTTGGAATATTTTTATTGATTTAATTTAAATTTCTTTTATTCATAAATATATTAAAATTTATGAGAATTTATCATTTTAATTAATTATCATTTAATCAATGATTAATTAGTTAATTAAAATTTAGGAAAGAGCAAATGATATATGGATTAATCTGAGAAATATTAATATACCGAGAAATCATGGAAATTTCTCGCATTATCATCGATTCGTTCGATCATTCTCCGATAGTGTAACATGTCGAGGTGAGTGATTTTCTATTAAGGTTATCATCAAGAAAATTATTTAAATTGGTATTAGTAAATAGAGCATAGCAAATTTAGGATGCTATTCGTTGGCATGTCCATATGGACCAACTGGACCACCAGGTCCTTCAGGTTTAGACGGTATTCCTGGTGATGCGGGAAAACAAGGAAGACCAGGAATTGACGGTTACGATGTACAGCTGGAACCGGAACCTGATTTCCATGTGTTATTTGTCCCGCTGGGCCACCGGGACAACGGTAATAGAATTCGTCATATTCGTGAAAACTTTCAATTCATTTTTTCAATTAACAATTACAATAATAAATTTGACATTTTTATTTCAGTGGTCTACAAGGCGAACGAGGACGACCAGGTGAGCCAGGACCAAAAGGTGAAATTGGAGAACATGGAAAGCCTGGTGTGCAAGGTCAAATTGGAAGGGTAGGAGTTGAAGGAACACTTGGAGAGAAAGGAAGACAAGGACCTCAAGGACCAATAGGCGATTCGGTTGTTGCAGGTTGGGAAATTTATTCGTGAGAATATTTATCGTTTATTAGTTCTTTAACTCGTATTGAATATATGCTTTAGGTACTGGAATTAAAGGTCCAAAAGGACCAGTAGGTGCGATGGGTCCTAAAGGCCCGATTGGCATATCGGGAAAACCATCAAAAGTGCCTGGTAAACCTGGTAATCCAGGTAGTCCTGGTGGTATGGGTCCATACGGTAATACAGGACGTAGAGGAGACGAAGGAGCATGGGGACCACCCGGTGAGCCAGGTAAATGAATTTAATTATCATACATTGCAAACATTACCTATTCTTTATTTTTCTACATCATTCTCTCTAGTAATTAATAAATTTTCCGAATTATCCAACAAATTATTAATTCATAATTAAACAACGTAATAATTTACCTCTCCATTTAGTAATATTAATTTGAGGTATTCCTGCCGAATATTGTCCATCAGATTGTGGAATTTCCAAAATTTATAATTCCGCACTTGAATCCAAGCAAGAACAAGCTTCATCAAATAAATATAGTAATAGACAACCACTTATATCAGATAATTGGCCTGAAGCATGGATTTAAATTGTGATAATTAGGATAAAAATTCGAAAAAAGAGGAAACTTCACTTAGCATAAAATTCTCATTCTTCATATAATCCTAATAATTCATGTATCAATGATGATATAAATTCAACAAAATTTATTCTTTCCTCATGTTCCTTACTTGTATTGGTTGCCTAAAATTACTAATTACAAAAATCTTTTCTTGCAAAAGTCACATTTCATTTGTTATGATATATAAATTGCTGAAAATATTTTCTTATTACATTATTACTAATAAATCAATGAATGGAATTTGTTATAAAAAGTAAAACTTGTTTGAGTCAGCTAAAACTACTCGTTACTATTTCAAGAAAAAAATAATTCCCGAATGGTTACTTTCTCGAGAAAAAATGCCCTTCTTTCCTCGCTCTTTTTACAATCAGTGTTACATAAATCGGATGACAATTTATTGCAAATTTTAATACAATTCTTGGAACAAATTTTCAATACAATGCCAAATTTTTATTAAAATTATTAGATATATATGTATGAAAAAAAAGCTGCAAACAAAAATGAAAGCATATAATAAATATTTTCCATTTAGTAATTAAATAGTGTGTTAAATATTAAACAGTAAACATATTACTAAAACAAAATTAGTAAGTTCCAGAAATGACTGAAAAATGATTTGGAAGTTATTCTTAGAAGAAACTATCAGAAGTTTAGGTAAGACTCAAATTTATTACTTGCTTTATATAGCACAAAATAACTCTAGAACTTTGTAAATCAAAAAGCCTTGAAAGATCTAAAACAGATCACAAACAGAATAGAAATCTTTTCAAATTATAATTACATTTTCCTCACAAACATCTGAAAATTATCGCAACCAGTCAAATTCAAATTTTGAGACACTGTAATGTGTGTACTTTCTTTTCCTGTGTTCGTCATTTATTCCGACGAATGTCAATCTTGTTCTAATTCTGTTTAGAGCAAGATCATGTCAAGAGAAAAGATTCAAAACCCAATGAAATTATACAATTCTTATGATGAAAATCTAGGATTGACAATAATCAGAGACAAACGAAAGGGAAGACATTGAAATTGAAAGATGTGAAATATGAACTAAAAGATTAGATACAATATATTCATATATTACAATTAACGTGAAAAAAATGAACTGAAAATGCTTTTAAATATTAATTGATAATAAAAAAAGATATAATAAAATATGTCGCACTTTTGATGTACAAACATCCATAAAATGAAATAATTTTGAAACATATTTTTAACAAAAGAAACAAATGAAGATAATACAAATCTCAGACAAAATAGTGAATTGCACATTTTTTAAAATAAATAAACTTTTGCTAATATACCAGGAAGAGATTAACTCTATAGTTTAATATAAAAATTATATTTTATGTTTTTTAAAAGCATTCTACATGATTCGATGTTAAAAATTTCCACATTTTAACAGTCAAAATTTCACATAATAACAAACATTCTTAATTTTTGTTCCAATCTAAATTTAAGATTAACTAAGATTAGGCAAACTGTAAAAATAATGCTTTGAAATAAACAAATTTGATAAAGAAAAATCAGTCGCGCATCTCAACTCATGCTTCTCTCTGCCTCAGCATGTAGAATGCTAAAAATTCAAAATTCACATGAAAGAATTATCGCGATGGCATCCAAAAAATAAAAACGATAATAACACATTTTGTATCAAAGCTAATAATTGTAGGAAAGAAATAAACTAATTGAAAGAAAAGAAAGAACCAAAATTTCAACTGACTGTTTATCAAATAGGTAATTTTCTGAATTCATTTATAGGCTCCCGCTAGTTTACCTTATTTTTCAGGCAAGATAAAACTGTTTTCGATATTTCATCGTCATTTCAGACCTCAATTCTAACAAGTAAACATTTCAGACCTCAGCTCTAATAAGAAACATATACTGGCTATATAACAATCAATAAATAAAAACCAATAGCACTGAACTTTGAGCTAATGATAAACAGAAAATATATACCACTACATTACAATATTTTAAAGATAAAGTGTGAAACTATCAATAAGGATAAAATGAGAAATAAAGAACAAACCTGGAACATTATGGAAAGATCAAAAACAAAACGTTTGTTGAGAATAAAAGCTGTAATATTCCGCTAAACTACAAGCAGGAAAAAAATGTTATTAGTACTGAATTACTTTAGTTTTTTTATTTTCGATCGCATCTAAAATTGGTTGCCTTTTGGTCTGATAACGCGCTTGTAATTCGCGCAATTCCACATCCATGTCCGTTTCCAAATTTGCTTTTCTTCGCATTAGTTCTTCTAGTGGAAGTTCAGCTAGCTAAAACCATCTCAAAAAATATTGGCGTTTTTCAAGCGGATATAAATTATGAAAAATAAAAAGATTTCAAAAAATGAATTATAGTTTTAAAGAATTTATTGCAACAATGAATAGATGATTTGCGTATAGCATGTAGTCTAATGCTTCTGAAGCAATAAGTGGTATTTAGGATAAAAGATGAATTTCTATCGATCTTTGGAAATTATAACTCAAGACTTTGCAAAATTTATAATTTCATTTGTGACCGCTAATTTTTAATACACATAGAGATTTTTCTTGAAAATGAAAAGTGTATTATAATACAGGACATTCATGCTATATTTAAAAATATATTTAAATCTATTCAACTTATGTTTTCGGCTTGAAGATTTCAAAAAAAAAAGACGACTAACAAAACTATAGTCGCCATCAACGTATGCTTTGTTGAAATGCTGATCGATATAGGAAGTATCGTAAGATGAATCGGTGCTGAAGAATGTTTGAGGCATACCAATACCATTCATCATATTTGCATCACCATAATGGGCACCACCATTCATTGGAGGCATATGACTTTGCTTTTGTTCTTCCATCTTCTGATTTACATATAGCAACTTATGATTCGGTAATTCTAATGGCTTTTCTGCAATAGCATGGGAAACACTGCATACGAAATCATTTTATTTTTCAAATTGTCAACAAATCAAGAAAAAGTTTGTGCGAAATTCTACGACAACTTAGAAAATAAGATTAAGTGAGCTGATGCCTAATTTAAGCAACAATTTTTTTCTAATACAACAAAATATACCTCCTTCGGCTATTGCGTTTGCTTGCTGAAGATTATGTACATAACCTGTGTCACCTGGAGAACGAATTTCATTCAGTCGCACAGAATTTATTTGGCGTGCAATTGTTTCTGAATCCAATATTTTTGAAGGATTTCCTGAAATTCAACTTTCCAAACATAAATTCAAACTAAACAGAAAATTTCAACATTTCCATTCATTTCGTTCTTTTTAATTACGAAGTTTTTATGTTAAAATAGACAAGACAAGCATAAGATGATTAGGGATTCATGAACAACAATGAAAGAAAATTTCATTAAAACGAAACCTATACATACTAACGAAGATTTCTAATTTTCGAAACGGAAGAAAAATGACACAAAAATATACCATTAGTTGGTGTTGATGGGACATCATGTCGTATAAGTGTCATATCTTCCATTTCATTGGATTCATCACCACGTATCTTTTCGCGCATTAGAGTTGCATCACTTGCTTCTTCGATCGTACGTTCCTGAATTAATTAAAAGATAAAAAATACTACTAGAAACTGAGATTTAAAAAACTAAATTCAAGAAACCTGAATTTCTTGAGCAGCAGAATCAGCGATAACGCGAGCTTCATCAATCATATTCAATAAAACGGATGATGGTGGTGCATTAACCACAAATGGATGCTTAAAAAGCTCGAGTTGCATCAAAATTTTTGAGTACAACATATAACAATTAATTATTTAATTCCTGGCAAACATAAAAGATGCTATATTCTCAAGCTCTCCTCCCTTTTTAATAAATAATTGATGGAAAATACTACTTCATCAATTAGAAAAAATGATAATAGATATCCCATTATGTCTGGAATGCAAATAATTGAAAATTTCTTGTTTTCTTCCCTATTTCTTCAACATTCATTAAAAAATTCATAAGCTTCAATCTTTCGTAACATTAATCATTCTGCTGTTCAAATGATATTTCCGTACCTCCAGCAAATCATGGGCAGATTTCCTCTCATCAGGATTTTTAACTAAACATTGACCAACGAAATTTACAAAATTTTGCGACCAGTCAGCTTCAGATTTCAGCGTTGGCGGTGGTTTTGTTGGAATCATAAAAATTGCCTGCAATTTTAAGAAAGTATTCACAGATAAACAATGTAATTTCATCCAGATCGAAATCATTTCCTCATTTTTAATCGGTGAAATTTTTAGCAACTATGAAGATGAATCATAATGAAATTTACAACTTCAAGCACATAGTACAAACCCTCATTGGATGAATATCAGCATGTGGTGGACGACCTTCAGCCATTTCCATAGCTGTGATTCCGAGTGACCAAATATCAGCTTTCATATCGTAACCAATTTCTTGAATCACTTCTGGTGCCATCCAAAATGGTGTTCCAATAACAGTATTCCTTTTAGCCATAGTATCCTGCAAAGAAACAGGACAATCTGGAATTTTTTAATTCAACACTCTAAAAAGGATTTTTTTGACTATGTACCGTCAACTGGCCCGCAACACCAAAATCCGCTAGTTTTCCATGACCTTCTGAATTCAGCAATATGTTTCCAGCTTTGATATCTCGATGAATCTTTTTAAATCATGTAAATAACGTAAGCCTTTCAAAACATCCCTGAAATAAACAAGGGATTCTTCAAAATCTTCGCAAAAATTTCATTTTGATTAATTATGTGGAAACTAATAAAAATAAGAAACTTAATTACCTAGTAACAGCACCAATTTCTGCTTCATTCAATGTCTTTTTCCGAATTCTCATAATATCAGAAACTGAGCCAGCACCACAATATTCCATAACAATCTTCAAGCATAAAATCTTGAAAGACATAAATTTTCATGTAATTTTTTTTCTGGTTTAATAATTTATTGTTTATTTGCTTTAAAAATTTTTCAGCAATAATTAAATCTATATGTTGGCAAATACTACGCAGTATTAAGAACTATTTTAGAGGAACAATAAATTTCTTCACCTATATAATCCCTTTGATATTTCCTTTTAGAATGTTTTCAGTAACTAAGCACAAATATGCAAAATGAAAAATATTTACCCAAAGATCGGAGTTTTTAAAGTATGAACCATAATACTTGACGACATATTTACTGTCGCATTGTTGCATTATGCTAATTTCTTTGATTATTTCCTGTAAATCCGTGTCCACAGGTACTTTCTTAACAGCCAGCACATGTCCCGTTTCCTTATGAATTGCTTTATGCACTGATCCATATGATCTAAATAATTTTTAAAAATTCGTGAAAATAACCGACAACATTAATTAAAATTTCCTATCTCTCCCTATATATATATTAAATGACATTATATTTGAAATGAAATATCAAAAGATCAAATGTACAGTTTTGCCTTTAGGATTAGATTAATTTATGCTTCTAGCAATGTTACTTCTCACTTATTAAAAACATTTATAAATATGAAAGATTCTAGCCTTTTAAAATGGCTACTAATTTACTAAAGCCTTTCCTGCTAATCATTTCAGTTAAAAATTTTAATCAAATATAAAAGTAATGACAAAAACCAAGAATGACGAGAAATATTTTAGAGCACGAACAATATTTTCTAACAAACAATTATAAGAGATCTAGAAAAAGTTCACAGATATAAAGTCAAACCCTTCTCCAAGCTTCCCAACAACGTCGAATACTTCCTCCGGCGGCTTGTTCAATGAAACTGCATCCAATTTGAATCGATCCCTATGAAAAAATGACAATAAAAGAAAATAAAACTTTAAATAGCAAAATTTTAAAAACATTTCTCGATAAAACATCCAAAACAATCTTTTAAAAATTCATCTATAGTTTATCCAAATAGGCCAAATAATAAGTAGCCTGATATTAGCAAAGATAACAAGTTCAATTTTACCGATTATTTATTAAATCCAAAATTATGTTTTAATAGAAGTAAACAAAAATTATTCAAGTAAAAAAAAGACGTTGATTAAATAATCATTTAAAATACAATCACCTGGATATTTCAGAATTGTAATGATCCTCATCTAGCGACATTACTATATTGCAATCTTCATTAATCTTAAGCAGTTGCCTGCCTGAAAAAAAAGATTCGATTTCTTGAATTATTCTAATAAATAAAATTACTATCATTCATGAAGAAATAATTTTTACTATATGTTTAAAAATTACAAAAATTTTTATACAAATGATCGCTTAAAAATATATCTGTTCGACAAAAAAAAATTAATGCTTGAAAAGAGAGAAAATTAATGTCAGAAAATTTTGTACAATACATTTTCTAACATCAACGTCATAATTTATTCAAAAAAATAGTACGTACAAAAATAATGATCAATTCTTATGAAAATACATCCGTCACGTAAACATTAATTAGTATCAGATATATTAAACGATAAATTTGTTGTCATTAACGTTACAATTTTATTCAAAAATAGTACATGCAAGAATCATCAACAGTTCTTTAATTTTAATTACCAAAACTATATAAGGTAGGAAAGAAAGAAAGAGAGAAATAGAATTAAAGATCAGCGATCGAATCTAATATGAATCAATGTTGTGCTAGACCGTATCATTAGGAATGTTAAAGAGAAAATGTGTTTCTCTCTCTCTCTCTCTCAGATAATACCTAAAAAGAAAGAGAAATTAAATATAGGAGGGAGAGAGAGAGAGAGAGAGAGAAATTAGGATAGGTTTCTCTGAATGTGAGGCAAAAAGGAAAAAGCAAATGATTTATCATTGGTGGTAAACAATTTTAAATTAAATTATCTCTTACTCACCTCTTTATCCATGATATTTCGCTTTCTCTATCTCCCATCTGTTAAATTTTTCTTTCTTTTTCCTTTTTTTTCCCTGTTGTTTCTTTTAAAGAAAGGAAGCTTAGCAGTCATAAGCTATTTCATAATGGCATAAGGTAAAAATGAAAAACAGGTTTCTTTTTTTTCAATTCATCGTAGAAAAAAAGAGATCGTCCAAAAAAAAAAAAAGGAAATGTTTGCCTAACATTTTCATATTTTTACGACTTCGACTATTAAAGTTGAGATGATTCATATCAATTGATGATAGTATTAAAATTTGAAATCAAAATTTCTAACAACCAGTACTCAAAATCAATCTAAAATAAAATTTCAGTTTAGTAAAAATTTTAATTATACAAATCGAATGATTAATTGTCATTTATATTTTATCTAAGAATTCATTCAAAATAGTACAATTAAAAGTTTATATTTTGAAAAGATTGTAAATTGTATATCGAATAATTGATAAAGAAGTGAAATTCCACTAAAACCCACAAATAATTTCCATACGATGATCAAAAATTAAATAATATCGTAAATATCCTTTGTGGGATGCACCTTGTTGCACTGAGTTCACTTGCAATCCTATACACGGCCTCCGAGTTACGGGAGGAGTGGTTTTCCGTGCTGGCAGGTCATCATTTTCCGGCGTGCGACGTGCGGCTTGCTCGTCTAAGCGATATTATTATTCGAGAATTTCGCTTCATATGCTGTGCCAGCTTGCGGTTTTTTTGCTGTTTATTCATAAGTTCGTACTAAACATCATTTTGTCAAAATAGGTCGCTAGTTTTAATACTATTTTTTTACTAGGATTTCAATGATATTCAATATTATCCATATATTCACTCACATAATTCATTCCTAATTCGTCTTCTTCTACAATTTAATTTTTCGTTTTACAAAATTACTAATACTTCTTTTTATTAGAAGATTTAGAGCTGAAATGATGAGTAATCAAAGGAAATAGACATTTTGAATAGCTGAAATAGTCAATGAAGCAATGGAAAATTTTGTATAAGTATCATAAGGTTATGCATTAGTTGGAAATGCCAATGAAAAAATTGAAGAAAGTTTAACAGACTTGCAACGAACAAAAATTGATCTCTTACTTCAAAAGATTGATAAATTTAAGATTAAAGATAGTACTTTCATCCTTTCGTCTGCCTAGCAACTCTTATCATTCTTTGAAATCTTTTAAAGAACTCTATAGGTCGATGTAATATTTTCCACTTACTTGCAACACAACAATTATTTTTGTTAAGTTTTCTAAATCCTGCATAGTATGACACACTCCTTTATTTTCTACATTTAATTCATGAAATACGATTTTTTTCATAACTCTCAAGTCTGCCTTATATTTGGTTACTTCTGAAAATATGCTATTTTTAACTTGTAATTTAAAAATAAATTGCACAAAAGTATACCCATGGTTTACAGTTAAGTTGATCAGAAGACTTTTGTTTAATAGTCGTCACTTTCTTATTTTATCAATTTTCAATTTTATCATCACTGAAAGTTCTTGTAGGCAGGATATAAGATAAATGATACTAACTTCGCGTTTTAGTTTTGTTCACTTTTTCTTTCGAATTTTGCTTCAGAGAAAATCGTTTTTGTTGAAAAGTAATTAAAGTAAAGCACGGATCGTAATCACTTATTGATGGTGTTTCTATAACAGTTTTCATCTCATCTGATAAAAGTATGAAAATCAGAATCATACTATTTATATAATTTTTTTATGTTCATGGCAACAATTTTTGCTTTTCATGTCCTCTTTCACATTTCTTCACTGTTTCTTCATCATATGATCTTGTTTATTTTTCCCTACGTTTTTATTCCTAATATGCATTGTGCTACCAATAATTCCTGTTTTTCATTTATTACATATCATCAAAATATTTCAATTTGCAATTCAAAAAAGTGGAAAAAATTAATTGGATGAAACTGGAGCTATTTTGCCTAGGACATAGTAGACTTTTATAATCATAAAGCTAAATTTCTTCAGTAATTTTTGTAATCGGTTCAGTATAGGTAATGGAATTTTACTTCATTTTAAGGAATGTCATCGCCTCGTTTGCCCTCAGATTGTACAGTGCAAGGGCCATCATGGGATGAATTTGATCGTTCGGACGAGCTAGATTATAACAGTGGTTCAGATCATGAAACAGATGAACAAGACTGTCGTTCGAGGAACTTTGACCTTGTTGCTCCACCAGGTAATTTTTGCTATTTTTTTGTTTGATGGACTTATCAATGGGGTATTCATTGAACCTGCCTTTTCAAGCCTGCTCAGGCCATATTTTTTAGGGTTTTATGCAGTAACAAGGCGAATTCAAGTAAATGCAAATGAAGCACCTCTTACTCAGAGCAGTAGCTCACTTTCATATCTCGATCAGTTACCAAACAGTGTGAACGAATTTGGTAGTACATCATCCGCTGATCAACAGCTATACGGTTAAAATATTTTTTTAATATGAAATTGATAAAACCTTGAAATAAAAATAAAAAATGAGTTTGTAGTGAGTAACCTTGAAACTATTTTTTAGGACCTTCTTTACCTCCGGGCCTTACGAATAGCAGCGAAGAAGATGATCCAGAAGATCCTGGAGACCCAGAAGATCCCGATGAAGGCGATTCTCAGCTTGCAATGCCAAGCATGTGCTCATTTCGTAAGTAAATCTTAAACGTAGCTAATACATCGAGCTTATTTTGTTCATTGTTGCCTTGTTTTTATTAAGTAATAATTCTGACTAAAAAATTTCGGTTAGTCGAATACTTGATTTTAAATCCTGTTGGATTTTATATTTTTACTGAACCCTATTAAATTTGTATTTTTCGAAAATTATTTTAAATTTTTAGATTTATTACATAATGAGCCGTGAGTTTTGCAGTGCAATTTCCGATATCAAACAATGTTCCGTCTTCGTCCTCTCAACTTTCCTCTTTTGGTCCAACTGTGCCAAATTCATCGGAAATATTTGCACCTTCACTTCCAGAAGAAGAAACAAAACGTTCACGAGGTAACATTTATTCTACAATAAATTGGATCTTACATTTTAATTAACGTATTTCAAGATAAATATTCGTATTTGTTTTCACGACCAATCTCGATCAATTCATTGCATAATCTTGATTGTTTTGTTTTAATTCATGTGACAAGTAAATTAATTTATCGCCTTCCCTGTTTTACTTGCTATAGTTTCTTTTTATAGAAAATTTTTATTACCTCCTCCGGAACCTGGGAAACACATTCTTCGAATGTAGACTACTCGTCGAAAAGAGTGATTGGTCCGTCAATGCCAGATCTACTACCGACAGTTGCCAATTTAGGAGTTTGTTTTTAATTCTAATTTTTATTTCTTCATATTTTGCGAAAATTTCTGACTTTCTGAATTTTCTCTATGTAATTTTTGTTACAACATATAAATGAGATTTAGTTTCAGAATGATGATGAAGAGGACAGCAGAGATGTTTACGGTCCAGCAGTACCTTACGATTTGCAAAATAAACCATCTACATCTGCTGAGAAAGATTTCGACGTTGAAGTACCTATCGATGATGAGACATGCGGTCACGATAATGATACTGATAATACTGGCATATTCGGTCCGATCTTTATTTTCTTTTTCATTTAATTTATAAAAATATTCCTTTTGATCTACTTTTCAACAGATTTCCCAGCGCTGAACTGAGATGACTAAGATTTTAGGTCCAGTTCCTCCTTGGGAACAGAAAGGAAATACAGACGATGAATATGCAGAGAGATTAGTACGTCTGGAGATGCTACAAGCGAGCAAAGTAATAAAAAGTTTTATCAAATAAATGTTAAAAGTTGGTTTATAATTTTGATTTAGTAGTGTATCTCCTTTTGACCTGCGAAGTTCGACAATTTTTTTAGAAATCTGCATGTAAACGACCAGAATGGATGACTCAACCGCCAAAGCGTTTAGGCGCTTACGGTTTGTCAGCCAAAACATTTTCATTAGCGAAAGATTCGTCCGCAACAGAAAAAGCGGTGCTTGAGTGGACAGAAACTCCAGCAGAAAGGGAAAAGCGATTGGTAACGATTATTTAGTATAAAACCTCTTTTAATGTTTGTTCCATCCAAATTTTTCATTAATTAAATATTAATAAACTTGCTGGAATGGTTATCATCCTGTTTACTGGTTTCTTTTGCTTATAAATATATTATTTATTGGGATTTGAAATTTTTATCATCTTATGAAAATTTCTGAATATATTGGTAAATGAGGATTTATGTTTACCAAATTTTTTTCTTACAATTCTTCCATCTTCAAGGAGCAGGGTGATACATCAAATGCTGGACCGAGTCGGCTGTCTTTTGAAGAGCAATGTAACAAGGACGCTGATGTCATTCAGTCTCAACGTGTAATAGCTTTGAAGTACGTCTATGATTTTTAATATTCGTCTTCTCATCTATCTTGATTTCTGTTAAATCCTTTATAACGAACATTTTAAAACATCTTTTTCATTATTTTAATGTTAGGTTCTATTATATCAAAATTTTTGAGTTGTAATGATGTCTACTGACTTCGCCGCTTTCAGAAAAATCGTGTAGAATCATTGCTGGATATTCATCGAAGAAAACGAAAACATGATACTGACGAAAATGTATAACTTTTATGATTATAACAAATAGCACTCAGAGGAGGCTTAATTTGACTTTTGTATAATTTGATTGTGTTATGCTTTTCTATGATAAAAGCAAATCAGTTATTAATATATATTTTGTTTTCATCAAAGCACCATATTGCTTTATATTACATAAAGTTACAGTATATTCGAATACACTGTATTCAAGCTATATTTTTCTAGGGTCGATTGTACCAGTACGGCGGCCATTTGATCGAAATAAAGATTTGGATGTACGTTATTTTTGAATTCTTTTTCTCGAATCATTTATTTTCACTTCTATTATTTGCTTCAAATCTGCTGAAGAATACAAAAATTTTCCTTTAAATTAGTTTTCAGAAATAATTTTTATGTCGTTTGCAGAATCACAGTTTTGGACGGGCAGGAAATTTGAATGCAGATACGATCAAAGAGCGTTGTGGACAACTTAATTCCCGTTTTGCTTCATCCACTTCACGAAAATTCCTTTGAAACGGACTGTACTGTCTGTTGTATTCAGTACTCTATGACCCTTATGTTTGTAGGGAAATGGTAGTCTTACGTCTTATGTGAGGGTATGAACAGGAACTACTGTTCACATTGGTATTTTATGGTTTAATATTTTTTAATGTGAATACCTCATTATATAAAGATCAGCGTATATGTTGTTTTTTTTTTTTTTCTAGAATTATGTTTTGCCTTTTAACAAAAATTTGTTGTGCTTCAATTTGAGACTGCAAGTATTGCCTTGAATTGATTAAACATACAGTTTGAGCCGAAGAATTTCAAGCCGTGATAGGGCGTAATAGCTTATAAAAAGAAACATACGGCAAATTATATTGCATAATTTTTTATTGACTTATGCAGGCTTTGCTTATATAATGGATGGCCCATGTATCGAGCATTATGCCAATTTTTTTAATGTAAACTTATGTACTTCCCAACCACGGGAATACAAAAAAGAAATAACTGTTTATCAGTATATAATCATGACGCGATAGTTCTTGTAAAGTTTTCCGAAGGGACGAATATATTTCGACATCTTCAGAAAGATATTGATAGAACAGTGCGAGTTTTATTGTAGGTGCCGAATACCGTCTGCTGTGCTAAGATTTTTCTTCAATGTTTTACAATTAATTTAAATTTCCATCCCAAACACATGCTTATGTCATGTCATCAAAATTTACGAATTTGGCCTTCTCCTTAGAGGATACAAAATGACGGTGCATCATGTTCACTTGTTAATACCGGGAAGATCGTACGCTACGGATATTGCAAGAAATGTATCATTTAAATGAAGAAAAGTTTACTGTAGTACAGGAAGCCATTTTCTATATTCGAATATAATGATTAGTAAGAATAATAAAAATCCACAATTAATTTAAAAAGAAGTGGAAAGAAAACGACGATAATGCGATACATCAAGCAAATAAGCGAGTTCAACACATAAGCAAATTTTAATTTTCCTTTATTACCTTGATATTTCTTTTCTTGGATATTTCATACGATTTGGTTATTGAAAATATGCTTCAGCGAGATTATTAAATAATTGACGGTGGTGGTCTTATTCAATCAATAAATTGAAATTGCTGGTGTTTCTATGATGATTATATCAAAATATCCAAGAATTATATTATATCAAAGTACTTAAAATTTGAATTTATTTAAATGTTTTTCGAAGAATCGGTATATTACGAACACCATTTGAACTTGTATCATCATTTCGAGTTCCATCTTGTTTGTTGGGTAATGAAGCACTATCCTGAAAACCGCTATCTTGTCTGGATGATTGGCTGCGATAATCATTTTTGGATTCCGAACGATATTCCTCATGCTCACGTCTTTCACGGGAATGAAATTCTTCTGAAATTTCAATAATTGTGATAAAACTTTTGCTATAATTCCGACTTTCCAGTTAAATTAAATTATTTTTTTTTTTGGAAGAATTTGGTGAATTTGTTTTGATGAAAATTACAACAACGAATTTGCTTAATTTCATTCAATAAGTTTTTTTTCCATTAAAAATAATATCTTTGAAATTTAAATAATACATGAATTGGTATCATGAAATGAAGGTAAGAATAGTGGTACTTTCATTCATTATCTCCTAATTATATTTAAATTTAATTTTTTGCGGTTCATTAATTCTTGTAAAGTCTTTCGTTTAAACTTTTTTTTTTTGTTAAAATATAATAACCATTAGCTCTTCTTTCGCTAATTCTTGAGCTTTTTCCGGTTGAGCTTATTCCGGTTGAACTCATTCCGGTTTCAGTAATTGGAATACTATGTTCACGATAGGTACCACTCGGTGAACCACCGGTAGTTGTTCGACTATGCTGATAAGAGTAGGAGCTGTGTGATCGATGATTAGGTATTGATTGTTGATGCATACGTGAAGCATATGAACCTAATAGAAATAATAAAAATTCATTAAATGATCTAACTGAACTCTCTGTCTATTAGTTCCTGAAAAAGATCATCTAAAATTTGATTCATTTAAAAAAAATTGAAAATTTCTTTTTTTTCTTTAACCCATTTCATATATACATACTATGTGTATGGAAGAATAAATTGATGAAAAATGTTTTAAGAAAGTTTAAATTAAATTATAAAAAAAAAAAATTAACCAGAATCCTCACGACTTCGTGTATTATCACTTCGTGGCATATGAATATCACCAGCACGGCGTGATGAACCTTCTATTGGAATCACACGTTCACGTCCTTGAATTTGTGGCTGCTTTCTTGCTTCAACCATTAGACGACCCTATAAAATTTTTAATTAAAAATCGAATTCATAAATTGATAAACTTATCATTTTATTAATTCATGAATGAAATTTATAATTATTCTTTAAAAATTAGCAAATTGACTGACCATTTATTGCTTTTAAAATTTGTTATTTAAAATATTTTTCATTATCACTTTTATCATGATAATTTTATCCAATATTTGATTATTCATTGGTTTCGTTTGTTTGTTTGCTTGTTTTTATATTAAATATAGGATTGGAATTAAGCCAAAAGTTTTGAAATCTCTCGAATAATATATTTCATTCTATATTAATTGATAATCAGAAAATTAAAGTATAGTAGATCAATTGGTGATAAATAACTTGGAGAACTGACTGTACTATCGATGGTGCTTGAAATATCACTGGGATTTACATCCAACGGTAGTTGATATTTGCGCACAAAATACATCTTTGTGAAATTATCACGATCACGAACATCTTCATGTCGACCTTCGATCAGTAATGTATCATCTATTGTTTTCACCTCAAATATGTAACATAATTCAACTATTATTTTAAAATCGTTAAATAATTTTCTTTAAAAAAGTAAATTTATTATTATTATGGAAATTTGAAGTATTATGCAGGATGATAGGATGGGAAAAGTTAAATGAAATAGCGTAGATTCAAAAATTTTAAATGAAACCAAAAAATAAACCTGTATCTCTTCTGGTCGAAATTGATATGCGTCAATTTCTACGGCAAAACGTGACGCATTGTTTGTAATATTCGTACGAATATCAATACCTTCTTTAAAGATTGGTTCTGCCCAACGAGGATACAAATCACGCCAAAATGGATCGGAACGCCAATTACGATCCAAACGATCGAGATGTGAGGAAAACTGAAAATTTCAAGAATTTAAATGGAAAATTTCGAAATCAAAATTTTATTCAACTCTTAAATAACAGAAAAAATAATTCTCAGATTTGTGCTAATTCATATTGTCATTGTATTGTCGTAATGAAAGAGAAAAGATACAGGAACGTTTCATGTTTCACTAAACAAATCAAATTCCAATAATAAATTATTGGTTGAAATTAAAATTGATGAAAAATTTGACAAAAAAGCTGTATGTAATCCATTCCAAGTTTCAAAACAAAGTTAGTATATGTTTCTGAATAAATGAATATTTTTATTTACTTTAAAAAATTGCAATTTAAAAAAATAGAATCCTTATGATTCAGATTCATATGTTTATTTATGATATATTTGATTTTCTTCTCTTCTTCTTCTTCAAATTTATTCTTTTCAATGCAATAATTTGTTATTTCTAGTGAAAAAATCAAACAACCATTATGTAAACAAACATATAAACACATTCCTGATATTTGAAATTAAAATATAATAACAACATACTCTTGGCATTACAGCATCCATTCGAGGCCAATCAGATGGCCAATCCCAGAATCCATCTCGATCAAAATCAGATCTCCACTGCAAAATATATCATAAGCATTATAGGAATTAGAGAATTCAGAAATTAAGATTCATAAATGAATAATATGAAAAGGCATAAAAGTGTTAAATGAAAACTAGTAAACAATGGCTCGTTTTCTTATCTTTAACATCTAATCATTATGAATTGATAAAATAAATAATATTAATGAAATTATGAAAATAAATAAAAGTATACTTCATCATACTATTACATAAAAATACATAAATATGTAATTACTAATTATATTTAGTAAATAATTAGAATCATCTCTTCCAATAAACTATACTCTATGATATCAAGAAATTACATAAATTATCGGATAATAATAATATAACTTATTCGAATATTTAATTCATTTCAACATATGAATTAAATAAATGCCATGTCGGCTTTTCTTTTTTCTTTCAAAAAAAAAGAAAATTTTACGACAATTTTAAAATTTCTATCTTTCCTCAGCAATTCCACTTTTTGTTGGAAAAGTGGCATTTTGTAATTTTACGCCGAAAAGAGTTAATGCTTTTTAAATTGTTCTCGAATAAATATCCGGTTTTTTTTCTCTTATCCCGACTTTTTGATTCATACAGTTTTTTCTTCTTTTTATTTTTCAAATAAATATTTCCTAATTTTGACTATGTCAGTACTATCCTAGTTTAGATATATATATGTCGGGAAGTATTTATGTTAAATAATAAGCAGTAAATCAATTGCAACTTATCGAGAATAATTAGCATGTCCTAACCTTTGCTCTTTGAAGGAAAGGAAATAATTTTCAGATATGATAAGTTAACTTTTCTCGATCATTTACACACCGCAATTGCATTTTCCGAGAGATCTTTTTATTAAATAATAAGTAATTAATTACAATTAACCTAGAATACTAAGCATATTCTAATCTTTGCTTTTTAAAGGAGAGAGAGAGAGAGAGGAGAGAGAAAGAAAGAAAGAGAGAGAGAAGGGGTATACGTAGAGAAATAATTATCAAATATTAATAAGTTACTTCTCTCTAGTGATCAATTTTTATAATAAAATTGACAAAAATATTATCATTAGCTATCACTATAAACAAAATGTAAATGTGATATTATTATTATTATTATTACTATTAGATTTTGATAATATTATTTTGAATATTATAATACCGTAAAATATTAACATACAAAAATTAATTCATTGAAAATATTATGATAGATAAAATTAGGTTAAAATTAGCATGCAAATATTATATATGAATATGAATATGAAAGTTATTATTATTAAATTATTATTTAGAAAGAGAATGAATCAAATTTGGGGTAAAATGATATTATTAAAAGGTTACAGGTATAGAAATTATTGAAAGATTAAAATGTATATAGAGAAGAAGGATGAAAGAAAGAGAGAAGGTAAGAGGCATAACTATGAAATTTTGTACCAAACAATCTCTAACCATCTCTGTTATTATTATTATTATTATTATTATTATTATTATTATTATTATTATTATTATTGTCATCATCATCATCATCATCATCATCATCATCATCATCATCATCATCATCATCATCATCATCATCATCATCATCATCATCATCATCATCATCATCATCATCCATCACAATCATCATTATCATCATCATCATCATCATCATCATCATCATCATCATCATCATCATCATCATCATCATCATCACAATCACCATGTCTTTTCCTGATCCTATGACAATTATAAAATAGGTGGAACGCTTCTTCTGTCCAAAACTTTCCAAGCACACGCGCGACACATGCGTACATATACAAAATCAAAAAATATAATTTGCAGTTTTGAAATTTTTGAAACTTCTCTTAATATGGAGAGAAAGAGAGAGATGGAGAGAGAGAGAGGAGAGATAAGGAGAGAGAGGGAGAAAGAGGGAGAAGGAGAGAAGTAGAAAACTCTCTCTCTTTTCTCATTTTAAATATTTCAATAAAAAGGGATTATTTCCGCTCATGCCGATGACTGATTTAACATTTATGTTTAATAATGAGAGTAATATTTGGTTTTTATAATTTTATAAAATAAAATTTATAAAAAGTGAAGGCTCTAACAGACAATTTTATTTAATCCCAAAATATTTTTAAGAAACTTTCTTTATTTTCCTTAATTTCGATAAAAATAATTTTGAAATTTAAGGGATATTGTTTTAAAGAAAGAGAAAAAAGGAAGAAAGCAAAGAAAAAGATGAAAAATTAAAATTTATCAATGAGATAAAATGATTGTATCCCTATGATTAGTTATTTTATCTCATTATTAATTATATATATTAAGTTATTATTTAATCAATAAAGTTATTTCATACAAAAAAAAAAACTTTCCAGGTCATTAAAAATTGCATGTTGAAAAAAGCACTTATTTTTCACGGGCCTATTAGATGGCGCTAATTTTCGAGATATTTCTTAGAACAAAATGAAGTTGTTTGGTAATTAATTTTCATTTTAAAATTCTCAAAATGAATAATTGTATTATTACTGTGTCAATTAAAATCTTCAGTCATCTTTACGAAAAAAAAAGAAAAAATTTGGTGATAAAATAATCAGAAAAAAGAAAGTTTTTAGTGATAATGTAATGTTAATGGAAAAATTGTTAACTTTTTTTGTTGTTTATTAAATTAAATTAATTTTCTAACATAATTTTAATATCGTTTTCTTTTTATTACAAATTCTTTTTCCTTTCATTGAAAAGTTTTTGTTGTAAATATTTTAAATATTCCTTAAAAATTTTATTATTTTAATTTTTATTGAAAAAAATATTACCATTTATCTTACTTTGTTGACTGTCGCTTACTGCCTTTTTTCCAATTGTAAACATGAATGATAAGATATAATGATAAGCGTAACAATACAATAATACCACCACCTCCTCGGTATCTTATTTTTGAGAAAAAAACTAAAATCTATAAGAAGCAAATTTTCATAAAATTCAATCCAGACTGCTAGCTATGGAAAGAAATTACAAAGGAATATTTTAGAATTATACAAAGAATATTTTGGAATTGAAGGAAGAAAAAGCTTTCAATTCTTTTCGTAACATTTTCATTAAATGCTTTTATATTTCATTCTCGATTTATTTGCGAGATTGAATTGAATGAATCAGTGATAAATTTGAAAGCATTTAGAAGAGAGAAGGATTGAAACAAATAGAATGATAGAATTTGAAATAAGACGAATTACAAAATTTGATATTTTCTATCTGTAGAAAATAAACTAGAATATATTATTTTTAAACTTTTCCCCGGTTTCTGAATGATTTTTTTCTTTACTAGAATGGACGATTGTAGAAGAAGTAAATAAGCAACTATGAAGTTTAAATAAGAATTATTGATAGGAAAAAAATTTCCAGAATTTGCAAAGAATTATAAAGTAAATATTCATTGGAATTTTTACAAATGAAGAAATATTGGATGGAATAAATTTTTGGAATATTTTCATTAATCAGGAAATATGTACTCATTTATTTTAAATTCTCGATAATTTAGAGAGTTTAATGAAAAGGACAACATTTGTTTACCTTTCATTGTTTACAATTTATTTTGACAAAAAAAAATGATTCACTTATTAAGTTGTTTACTTATTTAATATTGATTCAACATAGTGAGAAAACTTTTTACTTCTCAAATTTCTTTTTCTTCATTTTTCTACAAAATTAATGTAAACATAATGCACGTGAGAAGTTAACACGAATCAAAAGCTTCTACATTGTTTAAATATAACTTTTGAATCAAATATTGACAATAAGAAATGTTTATTTTTAGGAAAAGCAAAAAATTTACACGTCGTACAAATTCTCCAGGTCGAGGCCAATCCACTGGCCAATCATCCCAATCACGATACCAACGATCGCTATCCCAGAATGATTCTCGAGAATGCAATCTTGTACGATCATCTCGCCATTTATTTTCTACGATTGCCATTTTTATGGTTCCTCTAGAAAATAGACAAAAAAATATTGATAATTGATAAGTAGCAATCACATAACAGCAAGCACATAAATAGATAACAATTCAAAGATATGGAAATTATTTTTGTTATCTATCATTTAAAAAAGTTGATTGATTTCTAATTTTTAGAAATTTTTGCGGAAAATATTAAGTTTGTTAGATGATAATTATTTCTTATATAATTATATTCATTGATAATAATAGAATCAAAATAATATAACAAATAAATGTTATCAATTAAATGGCAAGAAAAGGGAAAGAAATATGAAAAATAAGCCTTAAATGATAAAATAAATGATAATATTTGATATTAATTTAATTATAAAATAAATTGAAATATGATAAAAATGAAGAAGGAAAGATTAAATAAAATTTTATTGAAATTAAAAATAACATTTTAAATTTTATTATTTATTGGAAAAGTATGAAATCCTAAATATCATTAACTTGTTGACACACTTCCTCCTATTATCACTCCTCTTTATTTTTCATTTTACCATCTTCCTCTCTCTTTTCTATCTGATCTTCTAAATAATCGATTAAATTCTCGTGAATTGTGCATACAAAAATCATAGGAAATTTATGTCAAAATATTTCGAAATAAAAACAGGTCTCGAGAAAGTATTTCCAAACATTAATTGTTTTCCTCCTTGAATTTGATTAATGTAAATATTGTAGGCTAAAAATTGGATCGATTAAGTTGTTATTCATTATTAGTTCGAAATTTGGTATCAAAAAGAAACATGCATGGGTCGATTATTGATTATTTTATCAGTTTTAAATTTATTCATCAATACTTTTCAATATTTCTAAAATCTAAGCTGAAAACAAAAAATATTTTATGAATTTTCATAATATTCAATAAGATATTTCAAAGGATATATAGGTTATGACCGATTAGACTATTCTCGTGATAAAAGAATTCATTAATGCTCGATAATATTATTTAAATCTAAAATTTAAATTTAACTATCCTTCAATTTAATTATCTTGACAAAATTAAGGAATTAAATTATAAAGCTTTTCGTATGAAAAAGAAAATTTAATTTTATACTTTTACTAATATAATAAAATTGAATTAATTCTAAGGCATGCAAGAAAGCTTATTATAAAAGTTATTCACATTAATCGAACTATTTGCAATAAAATGATTTTCTCAGATAAATAGGAAATTGAATACTAATTATGGGAATCGATTTTTAAATTGGAATTCTTTTGTTTGAAAAAAAATTGACAGCATTCAATACGGAAATGTCAAAATTTCCACTTTTTTAACTTATATTTTGATAATTAATTTAATGCACTTATATAAGTACATTGCAACTTTTGATAAATGCAATTTCAATTTTGCGATATTATATTCGTTTGAAATATTGATTTTAATCCAATCAATACCATCATTCTATATCATTGAATCAATTTTGATGAATCAAATTATTAGAATTAATAAAATTCAAGGAAGATTAAATTATAATTCTTATAATTAAAATCAAAAACTAAAAAATTAGAAATGTCTTAAAAATAATACGAGCTTTCGAATGTCAAAGAAATATTTTGGAAAGCAAAGAAAAAAGAAAATCGAGCTTTCTGAACTTTGAACTTTTGAATTTTGCACTGATTCTATGATGGTCAAGACAAGAGTGTTAAAAGGCTGATAAATTAGAATGAAATATCAAATATTATCTTTATCACATCAATTTAAATTAACTCAGATATATGTAAGCGAGAAAATAGAGAACAAGTATAAGATAATAAGGTGATTATATGTGGAATAACGTTATCATTGTTTTCAGAATATTATGAATTTATTCATTTGAAATAGAAAAAAATCAGACTTGATTAAAATTGGATAAATTTTCTTCGGTGAAGCATTTCGATGCAAGAAAATAAACGTTAAGCATGAAAAATACACGTAAAACGTCAAAATGTCAAGCGTGAAATATAAATCAGTATATCTCAACTGCCATCGGTTGGAAAATAATGCCGCTTAATGTGCTGGTCCCATTTAGAATTGACTGCGCTTTTTTTGTTTTTATAGCAACTTAACTAGGACATTTACAGTAGCCAATACTAAAGCGGAGGCATTGGCTCAATCAATAAGCAGCCAAATCGAAATATTTCAAAGCTTTGTCTTCTATATATATATTCTAAGCTTTCATGAACTAATAAAAAAATTTATAGCTGAAAATTTGTTTATAAGCCTATCTATCAGATATTAGCGCTTAACTTACTGTACGTAATCAACGAAAATTTAACGTTACCATTTTATTCACTGAGAATTCCTCTACGTTTATATACAACTTTCAATGAATGCGTAATTGCGTAATTGCGTAAGAGAAAGACGGAACAAAATGACGTGTAGAATATGGGAAAAGTAGATACCGCCCAATTTAAGTCATCTATTTTCAACTTTTTTTGTTTTTTTGGAATTTCTTTACTTCACAACTTGATGACTCATTTTAGCGAAATACGATTTAATGTTATAGAAAAATCTATAAAACTTTGTCTACTGAAAAGTTTCTTTCGTTTTTTTATTAAATACCTACTTATCATTGTACTTTTTCATTTATAATGAATCATTCAATTTTCTAAGAAGAAATCAATCCATTCCAAAAAGTCAAAACAATTTCAAAATTTTATTTTTTAAATGTATTGGAATTTTTTTTGATATGATTTAGTATAAAATATAAAAAAGTGGTTAATCATTTTTTTAGGAAGAAATTTCTTCTTTTTTTGGAATAATATTTTAGAAATATTTATCATAAATCACTTATCAATTCATCCATTTCTCTCTCGCCCTTTCTCCATATTCTTCTCTCTCTCTCCCTCTCTCTTTTTCAACTCTTCCAAAATTTCGAGGGAAATTTTTCTCTCTCTTTCCTCTCTCTCTCTATCATTCTTTCCCTCTCTCTCCCTCTTTTCTTGCTCGCTTGAAATTATCATCGCATCAAAAATGATATCATAGTAAATGAATTAATGAATTCAAGGAAAAAAAATCTTATCAAAAATTATTTTTAAATCTTATCAGAAATTACTACTCAATGAGCCGCAATTTTATTTTTTTGCAAATTTTTCATTTCATTAGTATGTGCACTACTTAATATATTACAGTTTTGACTTTTTTCAAAAATTTAAAAATACTTTTAAACAATTGCTATTTTTATTTTTTAACAAATATTAAAGGAATAAATAATAAACAATATATATTCTTAGATTATTAATACAATTTAAATTTTCAATTCTTACAATTTCATTCATCTGAAAATAATAAATTTTTATTGGAAAAAGAAATTTGTCAAATGAAAATAGCACAATATGCATATGTTATAAACTTTTAAATTAACTTTACTTTCTTTTTTCTTTTTAAATAAAATATAATTTAATTTAGGAGAGATGATGAGATGAAAAAGAATTAATTAAACCGATTAATTATGCAAATTTTTACCATTTACTTTTTTTGTATATTGAAAAATTATGATATGTTTATTGATTGATTGTGTAAAGTTTAAATATTTTTGAAAATTATAATTTCAAACAAATTGATTGTTTCAATTATTATTGAACAATTATAAGTTTCTTTTTATTATATTAACTATTAGAATAAAATCTTCAATGGAAAAAACTTTATCACTAAAACTGATCAAACAATAAACAGATGATTGTTCAAACAAAAATTTTAGTAATAGTATAAACAAAGAGACGCTCGAGAAAGATAAATAAAAGATAATTGAACTGATTAGAAGAAGAAGAAAAAGCGATATTAAAATTCTTGTTTTTGTAAATAGTTCAAAGTTTCCATTATGATTAATATCAATCAATTTTGTATCGTAAAATCAAAAAATCAGAGTTAAATTGCAACCTAAAAATAAAATGAAAATTTTGAATTATTCACTTCAGTACAAATATAGTTACAACTTCAATCTTATCATTATATATATATAGGATGAAAAAAGCCAAGAAGAAGCCAAGATAGGCTCTCATATACAATTAGTTGACGAATAGTAACCATGGTATTCTAATGAATTTATAGAATTTCCGGAAGATGAATGAAGAGACGAAGAAAATTGTACCAATTGAGAAAATAATTGAAAAATAATATTTTCATTTTTGAAATTTTCTTATTGATTTTATGATGAAAATAGCGTCTACAATGATATGGTCACTTATGCGACAACATGTTGCAGCATCTGTCGCTACCCAATCTCTTGTTAAATACAACTTATGCTTATTTACATTTCTTTTTACCATTCTCGAAACAGTTTAGATCAATACTGCTTAATAGTTTTGTTAGATTCAAGAAATCAAGAAAGTGCTAGAAGTAGAAAATTTTAAATTGTGTTAGAATGAATCGAGAATTAATTTAATATCTTAAATAAAACATACATTTATTTACATTATCATGCTTAGAACAATTTAAATTGGTACATTTAAAAAAACTGATATTTGATAATTTTGTTATATTTACATATACGAAAAGAAATCAAATACTAGAAGTCAAGAATTAATAAGAATTTTGATTAAAATCTGAATTTTAGCTATTCATTGATTAAAATAAATTATATTAATATTGCAATATTAATTATATTTTATCAATCATAATAAATTTTAATTGTTTAAATCATTTCAATAGTTTAAATTTTAATAAACATTCAACTCAAGCATTTATTACTGCATCCAAAAATAATTCAATTAAAAAAAATATGAAAAACTTTTGCTATTAAAATTTCAATCGATGGAAATAAAATTATTCTTTCAAAAGAAAATACAACAATAACCGATTGTTATCGTAACTTTACAATAAACGTAAAATTACGATAACCGATTATTCTCGTAACTGATTATTATCGTAATTTTACATTTATTGCAAAATGGGAAAAAAAGTTGTGCAATTTTAAGAAAATTGAAACGCAAAAATTGCAAAAGTTTTATTTTTCACATTTGTTATTTTTTCTATTTAAATTATATTTTGCAAAATGTATTATATAATAAAAATTTAGATTAACATAAAGAGCTTTGTAAATAAAAATTTCTTTCTCAAAAAAACGTGAACTGACATATTTTTCAAAATTGAAAGACTTTTTTCTGTTTGATTTTATCGATTTTATGAGAATTTTTAGGTCAAAATTTTCCAATAAATTCGAGAAACTTTTACAACAATTTTCGAGGATTTGTAGTATTTTTAATAAAAATAATTAATTCGAATTAAATTTAATTGTAAAAAAATGCGGTAACAGAGCAAATACTTTCGTATCCCGAATTTGCTTATCGCAATATCTCAGAAAAATTAATTATTGCAATATTTCAAAGATATCAATTATCGTATCGCAGTATTTCAAGAAAATTATTTACCGCATAATATCTCGGCAAATTTAGTTATCGTAATAAATCAAGAATGTCAGTTATCGAAATAATATATCAAAGGTAATTAGACAATTTTCATAAAAATTTAAAAGATTATCATGATTTTAATATAAATTATATTTAAATTTCTTGGCAAATAATTTTTTTGAGAGCAATAAAATCAAATGCTAGGCCAAATATAAATTTTTGCTTCTAAATTTTATTGGCACTTTTTTTTTGTTTTGGCATTGGTTATGTCTCATAGTTTAGCTTCGTCGATTTATACTATTTAATAATTATTAAAATAATTTAATATCGAAATAATTAAGCTAATAAATTAGATATGATAGTTTTTATCTTAACTAATTTATTGATTTTGTCTATAACAAATTTATTTTATTAAAAGGCGAGTGTTTTCCTAATGAAATTCAACAAAATCGACGGAAGGAAAATATCGGAAAAGAAAATTACTTATAATTGTTATTAGAAGAAAATTTTCTGCTATTAATTTTATGTTAAGATAATATCTATCATCTATTATGTATTTATTGACTAGAAGAGATACGAAATTTTCAATGCGATTAATGGGCAGGAAATTAAAATCGATGTTGAAAAAGAATAAGTATCGCTGGGACATAATTACTCGAATAAGATTTGGGATTTTAAATTGATATCATCGAAACCAATGGAATCGAATACTTAAAAATTTTTCATTTAGTTACATTAAAATAGTGTGTAGTACTGAAATATTAGAATATTTCAAATATATTATAAACACAATTATTTTAAAAGCAAAGTACATCTACAACAATGACATCTGCGCCAAATTATGCAATATAACATGCTGTGCAATTATTTTAAAAATTTAATGGCATATCCTTACCTATGATTATATGATAACATTTGCGCTAGTATTTTTGTCAAATTCTAAAAGTACACTGGAATGATAGTTGTAAACAGTACCAATGACTTATCTCCATTTCCAAAATTAAAAGTATTTCATTTCAATTACAATTATCATCGCTCATTATGAGAATATTTCGCTGCTAGTTATGCACCATAATCAATTCTGCTATTTGCTTTTATTGATTAATTCAATGAAACCAATATTACTTAAAACATTTTAATAAACTAAACGATTTGCAAACATACTGAATTCAGATACATTTTGTACTTTCATATATATCCACAATTTATCTATGACAAAAAAAATTTCGACATTCCACATAACTAAAAATAAATATATTTAGAATACATTGGACCTGCTAGCAATACACAGTGCTTCTTTCATGATCGCCCTGCTAAAAGTCAATTTTGTTATCGTATTCGTGTAAATTTCAGCATTAAGTTGATTAAATTCCAAGTGTTAACAATCGAATTGGGAAAAATATTATTAATAATAGTCCCACTACTTAATTAATCTAATGATTTTTATTGTATGTTAAAAATTTTCTCAAGTATATAAGATTAGGAATGTCATTACAAATGTTCCGGCAGCATACTGCGACAAGTATAAAATTAACGAACTCCTTTTTCTTAGGAACTTCACTAATTCTGATCCTATTTTATATTCGGTATTTAATTTGACAATTAATAGAGTACATGGTATTGTTCCATGAAAAGCTTGGTTATTCTCATGAAGTTCTACTGAAAGACTACCAATGTATCTGCTAAATTCTACTTATTCACCAATGAAAATTGGTTTAATTGTAATAATAGTATGGTTTTTTTTCTCATGTCGCTAAAACTATATCAAAGTAGTCAGGAACTCAAGAATTCTCGTAACGCTAACGTATTTCACGCATTACAACATTAAAATCTTTTGCAAAATCAAATCAATGTAAATATGCAGCAAAGTAAAAATATCTCTTCTCAAAAATATATCCTCACAACTTATTGAGGGTGGAGGGTGGACCTACTTTTTTATGGAATGATAATGACGGCTATAAAACAATTACAAAGTAAAAATCGGAAAACAAATTATGCAGATTTGCAAATCAATTAGCAATATAAAAAAATAGGATTTAATAAAGTATTTCCAAATTTTCATGCTATGTAACTAGACACATTGGTATAGAAAAAAGAAAAAATGAATCGATCCGAAAATTTTAGATGATTGCTTCTCAATGAACAGAAAAATCATTTTACAACAAATTTTTGAGATAATAAATAATGCAGTTCAAATATCATTTTCCGGGCACGTTTTATCGTTACAGATAGATAATAATAAATGTATGGTTATTGATTCCCTCCACTGAGCAGATTAAAATGTTCTGTCGGGCATTTAAGCTGTTGAATATTTCTCTGCAAGAATAATTTCTGCCATATTTTAATTAAAATTGCAAATTCAACCTAAGTTTAAAAGATTAATACCAGAAAAATATAGCGCCACAAATTATTTTATAACATTATAACATGTGCAGAATAAATGCAAATATAAAAGTTCAAAACTAATAATTTCAGGATAGAAATTAATAAAAATATCTAACAAGCATCAAACTATTCATAACCTAAATTTTCCTCCTCTTCTTCTTCATAAACTTCTTCATACTGTTGTTCTTCGGAAAGCTGATCCTGTCCGGCATCCTAAATTACACCAATCCCATTTGAGGTAAGAAATTTAATAAGTCAAAAAATTGCAGTAGAAATGATGCAAATAGAATTCAATTAGATGAGCTTTCTGAATACCTAGTGCAGAGGAAACCTTCCAATATCTTTAAACGAACATATTGTAATACTGAAAATTCCGCGAAGTTCAACACCTCAAATTCAAACTATATTAGTAACAATAAAAATGGCCGATATCTCTAATGGAGAATTTTTCTTTCAAGAAAAATTAAAGGATATTATTTAGTGAGAAATTAAATAAAGTGCTTGATATCAGAGGGAATTTCGAGAATATAGAATGTGTCAAAAAAAATACCTGAATGGTATAAGCAACTTGTCTGTTTGTGTTAAATGCTCTTTGTTGTGTGTTTCCGGAACTTTCCTGCTGTACATTATAGCGCTGCACTGGTGCACGAATAGTACGATATCCATTTGAACTTGTCATATATTTCTCAAAAACAGAAACTATGATGCCAGATGGATATTATTAAAAACATATTCCTTCGCATTCAGTATCCTAGCTTATTTCTCACCAAAAATCGAAGGTAATGAAAAATTACCGAATCTGAGTCTGTTTGAAGAGTGTTGCTGCCAGCAACTATAGATCGTGGAAGAACAGGTGGAATAACTCGAGCTGAAGATGACGTTAAATGCTTTGGTTGATGATAACCTTGTGGCATACTCACCGTCGACTGTTCAACGCGCGGAGCCGAAGCTATGGCATAAACAGTTCTGAAATTCGAACCTAGTTTTTAAATCTCGATTAAATGAAAAACATAATTTATCTACTGATATATGCGTATAAATTTAGAACGAAGTATGTAAAAATAATGAAGTACGTACAAACACAGCAAAATGAAACAATTTAAGCTTACTGCTTACTGTCCTGTGATGCGTTAACAGTTGAAACAATATTCGATGAGATATCATAAGCGGCATTATTCCATGTACCTATAGAAGAAGTTTGAGTAGAATAAGTGATCACTGCTATATTTTTTTATTTAAATGCTTCATATTTTTATAGACTAAAAGTATC
Organism: Dirofilaria immitis; assembly: GCA_024305405.1. Classification (NCBI taxonomy): domain Eukaryota; kingdom Metazoa; phylum Nematoda; class Chromadorea; order Rhabditida; family Onchocercidae; genus Dirofilaria; species Dirofilaria immitis. Next base: position 741,828 of record JAKNDB010000054.1, read on the forward strand.
GCATGAAAATATGATTAAAGAAAAATATAAATTGACATGAATTTTGGCAAAAATCTAACATCAAACAGATGTTAATTTCGCTATGTCATTAAAAGATTAGAAATTTTAACAAACAATCAGGATTCACTGTTTCAGTCCTTTAAAACTGAAAAAATTTACCATCGACAATCTGATCGACATAATCGCGGAGACAAAGAGGCAAATATGATTTAATTTTATTACGATCAACATCGCTAACTTCACCGCGGTCTAAGCCATAAGCAAGTCCAAGTCTTTTCAGCACTTCGATATCATCATGGATTTCGAATGGTTGATCAAAATTGAATAAATATTCAGTCCTCAAAATATTAGATTCTATAAATATTAACTCTAATTTACTTATATATCGAAATAATAAATTTCAGTAACAGCGGCGTTATCAAAATAACTGAACAAAATTACTTCTTTTAAGAGAAATAAAGGACATGTAAAATTATAGATACTTATTATAATTTAAAATTACTGATAACAAGCAAAAAAGTAGACAGTCAAATTTTCGAAAGAAGATAAAAGTTTGCTTTGGACAGATGGATTTCAGGAAATCACGGACGTAAAACGCTAGATTTCAAAACTGAAGAAACAGTTCTTCTATTTTAAACATTATATATTATGCATATGAAGTGTTCGTTTGAAAAAAAATGCATCGCCTGCTCAGTATTTTGCGCAAGATGAATATAGATAAAAATTTTGTTAATAAACAGTACAATCAAAGGTGAGGATAATTACCCATATTTTTTACATATTTAAGAAATGAGAATTTTAATTTCAAATAAGTAATCTCAGGAAAGTGGGAGACCACATTTTACCATATTTTATAATAATTCCTATTAAAAAAGCTATGAACAAACTTGTCATGGGAAATGGCGCAATCAATGAATGTTTTCTTTGCTGTGTTAACAATGATGAATGGTAAATAGAGTATTGAATCTTCTCTTGGACGACCGTTGTCGCGCTCTAACTCACGATTCTTCTCGACCAAGGTTTTGTAAGCCACAAGCTAAAATTGCACTGTTTAAAGTTAAAGAAAATTTCAGCATCAGTATGATAGGTAATCCTATGCAAGCTCAAACTAGGATAAATTTCATTCCGCCAAAAAAAAGTTCCGGTTGTTATTACATTTCTTAAAAAATAATTATTAAAATTTTTAACGAGATTGTGAAGTATACAGTGTCAAAGGAGTAGAATTACACCAAAACTTATGAGCTACGATGTCAGCAACCAGTAGAATCAGATTTATATGCCATAATGGAAAAATCAATTAATAAAGCAACTAATGGTAAACGGTTTACCTGTATTATAAGCTCCTGCAGTTGGTCAGATTTATGACGTATTCGCTCCTGCCGTTTCGCTTTTTCTTCTTCTAACTTACGACATTCCTGTACTGAAGATGTTGGTAACCCAACCCAACGAATTTCTTTCTTTTCTTTTTCAATGATATTCATCGCCATCAGCACATTTAATGCATCGTAGACACGACGCCGAATGTTCTTCATATCATATTGCTGCTTTTCCTGAACATTTTTGGAAAAAGTTCATATAATTTATAAAAAATGGAATAAACAAATATTATGAAATAAGCCAGAAATTCCTAAACTATGATAAATAATTCTAACAATTACTGTAAGAAATTACAATCTTGGAAACCCTACGTTCTCATCATAATTATTTATCTTTGATCAACGGACTCTTACTTTCATTTAAATTTGAAACCACTTTTTTTAATTTGAAATTCTTTATTTTCTTCCTTTTATCACACACACTCATAATCTACTCATTTTCAGAGTTAAGGACATCGATAAAATTTTAAATTTGTGGAAATTTGAAGTATTTTATCCAAAGCTGAGTTTCCCTTCTTGGTTAAAATATGCAAATCTGACTTTTCGAAAAGTTACGTCGGCTTTAAGACAAAAACGTACTGTATCTGTAGGTTGAACATCCGCCGAATCAAAGTATTCAGAAACCAGTTCATCAGCTACCTTAGAAAAAGAATTCTTTAAAGAAACTATGGAAAAACGAAATAAATCAATAAAAATTTTTGAAAATTTAGAAAAGTAGTTATAAAATACAAGTAATTTTAATGAGTCATTACTATTTAACGTTCATAACTCTACGTTAAATTTCATATTTCAAATGAAAGATATTGCCTCAGAAATATTTTTCTAAAATAGTAATAAAGATGAATAAATAAAAAATTATTAGAAAAACTATGATTTAAGGAAATGAATTTATAAAATTTAATAAGAGAGAAAAGAAATAATAGTCATCATGCCTCATTATAATTCGTATGTCCTTTTTCCTTCACTTTCTCACAAACTTTGGTACTAAAATGCCGCAACCCTTTAGATTTATCGGTACTACGCGGAAATTTTCGTATTAACTGAAGATCACACGTATAATTGCTTGATAAGGGCCTTTTGGTGGATACAGAGAAGAAGTGCCAGCGGGATTTGTACTTATACGAGTGACTGGAACATAACGATTCGGCACTACCGTAGTAACTGGAATAGGTGGACCACATGAACCATGTGTCGAAAGTCGTCTTACTGCTCCGGCTCCCTGAAAATGATGTATAGATGAATGAGCACTTAAAATTAATTAAATAATTTCCAAATATACAATAATTTAATTTAAAAAGATTTGAAAAGAGTGTTCTTTATGAGATTTTAAATAATATCTTAATAAACATCTCCCACCAAGAAATCTAAATAATTTTGGTAATTTCATTCAATCATCAATTATCTATTTTATCTATCTATACTATAATTAAACATACAGCACTATAACTATTTTGACCAGATGACGTGACAACTCTGCGTGTTAGATGAGTTGCAAGCTCTGATGGCGTGCTACTTGTTTCATGTTCATCCATTTAATCCTAATATAAAGAAAGCCAATTCACATTCAAACCATAAATAAATCTATCAAAAACGTAGTAAAGCGAATAAGTAATGAAACGATGAAGATATATTATCAATTAAATGAGCTCCACTGAAAAAAAAAAAGGTGATTTGGGAATGTTATAGAGAGCAGCAGGAAAAATGGGATAATTATCTGTTGTTGGAGGAGTTATTATTTAATGTTCTCAAAAATGGTCAATGATCTCCTCCTCCCTTTAACCTTCTGATTTGACCTTTAAATAATCAAAAAAAAAACTTTTCTAACAAAAAACCAATGGAAAATAATGTCGAAAGATTGAAAACATGTATAACAAATACATCATAAAATTCGTCCATCTTTAAATTAGGTTTAAGCACGAAACGTGAAAGTAAATCTTCAATACAAAAACGTCTCTGCAAACGCATACTGTAATGATAATGATAATACTATACAGTACTGATATTGATACTGATAACAATAATAATAAAATATCGAAAAAAAGAAAACAAAAGCGCCATGATATGTAGCATAGTATATTTTCATCTAAAAACATTCCCACAACGATATATACATAGGATATAATAACGATAGTACGACGATACATAGCACATAATATTGAATATATTACGTCAAACCACATTGATAAGTTAAAAATATTCCCGTAACATTTGCGCAGAAAAATCTCGAACATACAACTTGCAAAGAGAAAAGAGAGAGAGAACACAAAAGAGGAGAAACAACAACTTGTTCAGCATTCAATGGATTCGACTTGCAGACGCGGTAAAATTCAAAAAATCAATTCGTCAAAAGCCACGACAATAGTTGAAGCAGAATAGTCCAAGGATTATTGTAACCAGTAATCGAGAATGAGAATTTGGAGGAATTCGTTTCAAGAGCGGTATTTTCGAAAATTTCAAATATGTCATGATGAAATTTCAGTACTTTAGGATTCTGAATCTTGAGATTCTGATCTGACTTATTGCGTCATATAAATTCAAATTATTAATTTCAGCAAGAATACTTGTTGCTTTTACTTGAACATCAAGATGCTGATGATTACAATATCGAACTTACACAGTTCATCATCGTATTGATAATTTCATTATGGAATGTTTGACGTACGCTATTGACAAAAAAAATTTTTATTTATGCAGCTATTAATTTGAGATTAAAATAAGACCATAAATATGAGAAAATGATAATTATTACGTCATTTTTAGTATTTTAAGTATTATAAGAGGTAGTTCGTCTAAGCTTCATGTATTACTACTAATCACAAACTTCACTATAATATCACGTAAATCATTTATTATATCATAATGTATCAAATTCATATTTTAGATTAAAGTTATCGATTTTTTAAAAATACATAGTTTTTGCTACTATTATTTTTCTTTTAAATTTTAATATTAGCATTAAATGATTTAAATTAATTTTTCATCAATGTTATATTAAATTTTTGATCTTTTCTTATTTATATATGAATTCATCATCGTATTGATATAATTTCATTATGGAATTATTTGATGTTTTATGAATCAATGTTATTAATAAAAAGTTATATTGAGATTTCTTTAAAATAAATAGAAAATTTTGAATAATAATAAAATCTAAAATATTTGAAAAAAAATATTCTCAACGATTTATTTATTCATTTGAATGAAATTTTAAAAATTTAATTTAATAAAACATTAAAAATTATTAAAAATAAATTATATATATATATATATATTGATAAATAGGTAAAATAATAATAAAATATTTAGTTAAAAAAATTAATTCATGAGATGGACGAACAATCAGAAGGAGAGAATTCATCACAAACATATGATACGGAAGGTGGTGGAAATTCAGGAGCTGAAACTCTTTCAACATTGGAACATTTGAGGGAAATTTTGGAACATCGTGAATCAACCATTGATGATTTGCGACAAACCGTAGCAATGTTAAAGCGTAACGTTGCCGAACAACGTGACGAAATTATTCGCTTAAAAATTTAAACAACAATATACATCGATTAGTAAGTTTTTGAAGAATTTCCCTTTCACTTTTTATCGTCGATATCTTTAGTATCTTTTGCATTTCTCGAAATTTAACATTTAAATAGATAATATGCTTAATAATGTTATTCGTTATTTGTAGCAAAACCCGCAGATTTCATTGCCATTTGAACTTATCAAAATAATCTTTTATCTATGTGATGCTCTTACACGATGTCGCATTTGTTGTCTCAATAAAAGGTTTTTAATAAATTTTCATATAAATATTTCAAGTAATTTATAACTATTTAACATTTAATAAAAGAATTAATTTTGAAAATTGACGAGTAAATAAAATATAAATAAATTAAAATTGATTAATTGATATATGCTCAATTTTAAAATATAATTAATAATTTATACTCTGTGTTAGAAAATTTATAACATTTATCAATTGAATATTCAATTATCTGAAAAAAATTTAGATTGGCTGAAGAATTGAGTAATTGGGTTGATGTTCAACATCTTTACTTGACAAGAGTACCGGTTGAGGATAGTGCAAATAAAACGGTTGTTTTTTTTTATTTTATCATTATGAATTACATATAGAATAACTAAAACATTTGATAAGAGGCAAATATTGAAATTTGATCAATAAAAAGTTCAAAAGTTTATAGAAAGTTCAGAGTAAGAAAAGTTTTTCAGGTTGTAACACATGCTTATCAAGCTCTTACAAATTCTCCAGCAGTAGGCATAATTCGTACTGCTAAAGCTATTCCAATGCTTCATAATTTCCGGTCATTTTTGATATTTTATTTGACCAATATTTTAATCCAAGATTCTTATTCTATTTTTAATCTATCTGAGTTTAAGTATTCTTTCATTAAGCGGTATAGAATATTAACAATTTTAATATTTATTAATAAAAATTTTTAAAATTAAATCGATAGCTTAATAAAATGCATTAATTAGCTAAGTAATTTTGGTCTATAATATGAGACTAAATATTTATAAAACTAAATATTTCATAAATGATTGCAAAAATAAACTTAAAAAATCAAATAATAATTTTTGCAGCAATGTGAAAACAATTTTGGTCGAATCTTCAACAATGCGATTTTTGGATCGTTGTAATAAGATAACAGCAGAAGAAGGCTTTTTCTCGTTACTACGAAAATTAGAAGCCGTTAAATTATGCAGCATACGTGATAATTTAAGGTAACAAAATTTCTATTCTATAAATTTTCCAAAAAGAATCATCTTTTTTCTGGAAAATTTAAAATTAAATATTTTATTAGAAATCAGAAAATTTGCAAATTACATCTATTATTTAGCGCAATATTTTTATATTCTTAACATTCTTCTTTTTTATATTTTTAATATTTAAAATTAAATATTTTCTATACTTTATGTTTTATGTTTATAGCCATATTAATAATAATGCAAATACAAATTTCAAAAAAATTCATCCGTTGAATCTAAGAATGATCTGATAAACATTAAAAGGATGGATGGAAATTAAAGATAAATTCATCCGTTGAATCTAAGAATGATTTGATAAACATTAAAAGGATGGATGGAAATTAAAGTATCTTATAGCTGTATAATCTGAAATAATGATAAGTCATTATTTTAAAAATAATGACTACATGAAAAATTTAAAATGAAATTCATCAAATAATGAATTAGGAATAATTTTTAGTCTTCTATATACTTTGAGCGACTTTCTGACACTGCCAAATCTTCGTACGCTTCATATTCGAGAAGCGCTAACCCTAGTTGATGTTCCACCGCTGGACAAAATTTGCGCTCCAATTGAGGATCTTCGAATATGTACGCATCGAATCCGTATCCGACAATTGCTAATTATATGTCGAGCTTTAGCAACAACTTTACGACGTCTAGAATTATTACTAACTATTATTGTACCAGAAGGACCTGCTACAGCTGAAGTAATTCATCTTTTTTTTACTTGGAAATTTTATCTTAAATTAAAAAAAAGTCTTCAGAAATAATAAGTTCGCAATAATCTCTATGGTAAACAAATACAAAAGAAAATTTTCAAGTTTAACTTAATTTGTTTATGCATCGTTTTGAAATATTTCAGAATCGAAGCGCTGCTGTTATAGAAGTTGCGGAAACAATGACTACGATGGAACATTTAAATCATTTAACGCTTGCACGAACTTTTCTTAAAGTTAGTTAATAAATGCAAATTTCAAATACTACTGAATTTAAAAATTAAAACGTGAATTTACGTTTTGCATTCGATTCTATTCGAAAAAAATTTCAGCCTTCAACAAGCGAACAAATATTTGAACTTCTGAAAATGTTCCGTTCATTATCAACAATAACATTTGAAACATTGAATTTAAATGATTTTGTACGACTTGCAAACGTCCATCTACCTCCATCAGTACTTTCATTTATTTTCACACATTTATAAATTAATAATAAAGAAAAAGGTTTAATCAGGCTTTAAAAAAAGATTTTCCTAAAAAATTAATCAATTTTTTACAAGTTATCTGTTACTATTTCAGAATTGTATTTCTAAATGATAATAACGATCTTTCTAGAAGAGTATTGCTTGATTGAACTTATTTTTATTAGAAATTTCGGACATCGTTCATGATCATTTAATTTTAATGATCCTAATTATTCTTTAAAAAAGCTATGCCTAATTTCAAATTTGGGATATCTAAAAATTTTCTTCTAATTTATTTAGGCAAAACGGATCATAGTAACAGAATCAATCAAAATTGATTTATCGTGGTATTCACTTAATTCTACCTCAATCGAATTCTTTGACGTTTTTAACGATGAAAGAATGCCAGTTAGTTGTATTTCTATAATTTGAAACTTTAATTTCTAATTTCAATTCCATTTATAATATACAAAATATAACTATCATGTTTCAGATATTACAAGATGTATGTCGTAGAGTGCAACGTGAGATTACGTTCCAATTTGGTCGCCTTCGTGGATTTGGTCCAGCAACTGTAAATTTCAAATTGAGTCTTGTACGAATTTTGGCCAATAAAACATCACCGTTGCGTTTTGGAAATCGAAAAGGCGATTGTCGTGTATTTCTCTGGAAGGGACGTATTCTTACACGTAGCGAATATTTAAAAATGAATGATATAAACATCGATAGGATTATGTGATATTCACTAAGTGTAAATAATATAAACTAAGCATATGTGATAAGTAAGTAAACAAAACAATCAATTATCTGTTAAATCAACAATACTGATTTGTCTGATAACAATAATGATGAAAGATTGAAAGGATTCTAACAATACTGATTTGAGAAATCCACATATATTTGTGAATACAAATTATCAAGAATTGAATAATTCACGTTAAATTAACAGTATTACTCATTTGATAACAATAGCAATAAATGATTTAAAAAAATTATAGCTTTTCAGAAACATTTATTCATAAATACAAATTATCTTAAAAATTCAAAAAGGATTTATTAAATTGAAAAAGAAAAAATTTATGCACTCAAATATCGGCAGATTAAAATGCATATACAAAAGAAGCAAACGAAGACGAAAGTAAATATTATCAGATTCTTTCAGTAGAATATGAATTTATGATTTAAAGAATTTACTAGAAATTCTTCATTATGAATTCATGATTCAAAGAATTTACTAAAGATTTTTCACAATTTAAAAGAATTTACTAACAATTTTATAATTTTAAAAAGTTCCTTTAAGAATATCACTAATTGAATACTATTATATATTAATTTATAAAATTATTTCCTATTTTGTAGCAAAAATTTACAATATTAATATTTGATTAATCTGATAAAATTGCTTTGATATCATCACATATTTCCCATCTAATCAAAAATTTCACCATAATTTTTAATTTTGTTGCAACGAATCAGAAGAAATTTTTGTCAGAAATTTCCTACTATTTCCTCTTCAATGGTAATTTCAAGTCATTCAAAGTCATTTAGATGCTCAAAAATCTTTAATTATTCAGAAATTCAATTGCAGAATTTTCTAAAGTTCACATCAAATTCTTCTGTGCACTTTTCGGCCCTTATGAAATTTGTTAGAACGTTGAAAATATTCGACGCTATGTGACGTCATGAAATCTAAAATGATTTATCTTGATTTTTACTATATCTAATATTAAATAATGCTGGAAATATTCAATATTATTCAACAGATAATTACTGTTTATAGGATTGAGCTTATTAATATAAAATTAAATTTATCATTTAAAATTTTTAAATTCCAATAAATTCAACTATTTTAAAAAGAGAGTAATGAGACGAATTAAATGCTTATATTAGATATAATATTAATAAGAATTCCTTTATCAATGATTATAAATGATGATAAAGTATGAAAAATATAAACAAATATTAGCTGTAAATATAGCTAGAAGAATTGCTAGTTTTGCAATCAGAACCAGATTTAGAAGTCAAGTAGGTAAGAATCAGTCGATTATTTGATTAGATTCTGCCAAAACATAATCCTATTTGCAAGTTTCAAATAAAACAGCTTTTCAACAAATTGCGATAATTTATAAATGCATTTTATAACACGATTTGAAATTTCGATGCGACATATTTGTGATGTCATCTTGATGAGTCATTATTTAAAATTTAAAAATGAATAATATATGAAATTCTTAGAACGATCTCGAATTGCTTCAACTAATAGTTTGAAAATTATTTTCTTAATAACGAAAATTTTAGCAACTGCAGTTAATAATAAAGATGATCGAGCAAAACGTTATGATACAAAAATCACTATTTGCGTCATCAATGAAAATCGATTTTATAAAACTAGAAGCAGTTTAAAGTATGAAACAGGATAATTCAGATATTTCAAAAAGCCAGTTTGTTTAAATTAATTTATGAAAAATGCAATATTTGAGAGAGATAGTATAAAATGATAATATCAGTTGCAATAGTTGCATCTATTATAGCTGTTCATTTTATCCATACATACCTTTTGATAATGTTGATTTTTTTGCCGAAGGCTAAATTTAACAAAATGAATCGTTAAAAGAAGACGTTTGGATATCTACTTATTTCAAAATGATTTCAAAAAAAAAAACGAACCATCTTTTTCATTTTATTACGTTTCGTTCAATTTTTCTTTTCTATAAATATATTTTAAATTATAATTTAATTTCCAATTAATCGTTCTCTTAAATAGTAATATTACTTTTCCATTTACTAATATATTCATAGTGTAAAGAATTTTGTTGAAATTTTTCAAAGCAAATATTAAATTAATTTTTTTCTAATTTCTTTTTAAAATTGAATATTAATAGTTTTATTTATTTCTAATTAATCATTTTATCAGATAACGAAGTTTCTTTTTATCAATCAAATCAAAATTACCGACCAAGCAGCTAAATTATGTACAGAAAAATTATCATCAAATCTTAATGTTATCATTTTATCAGAGAAAAATCAAATTTTCTCGAAAAAAGTTATTTTTCAACTATTCGCTTCATATTTAGACTATTTTTTAATTTCGCATAATTTTTCCAATAACTTTGTAAAATTTATACACAAATAGTGCCAAAAAATTTATGTAAATTTGACATTGATGATTTCTAGAATAAATAATGCATTAAATTGTTTATATTTTCCACATTCTTTTTTCTGATCTATCTTCTCTATTATCAGTGATTAGAATTTATTATCAAAACTTTGCTAAGTTTAATTATTTTTTCTCTAAGATATATTTACAAATTAATTCGTTCGAAGATATTTGAGAAATATGAAAAAAACTGAAATATTAAATAACTTTGATAGTTTAAAAGATTTTGAAAATGAAAAAAAGCAATCATAAAATGTTTCAATTTTAATTTTTATTATAATTTATTAAAGGGAAGTATAAAAATTAAAAAATAATTTTAATTATTATTAGCCTTTGAAAAGATATGTAAAGAAATTTCAATTTTTATTATTATTTATTTCAATACTTTTTCCCATATCTTTTCTCATTTATTTTTTTATTCAAAAAAATAAATGAGAAAAAGGTTATTGGTTGAATATTTTAATTTAAATAAAAATTTAAATCTATCGGTTAGTTTTAATTTTTGTTATTTTAATTTAAAAAAAATTTTAATCAAATAAAATTTAAATTTAATTAAAAATTAATTCCTAGAGGATATGTTTATACTATCATCAATTATGCTTTATATATCTATCAAATTATTCGTGCATGGGGAAGATTTATTTTTGATGCCAACATTGGATATACCTGTTCAATTTGACTGCTCTCGTTTACCTATCACGTATTGTTGTACGACACGTGTTCGTGCAACTTGTGAAAAGCAATGTTCCAATATTCGTTGCGATTCAGATTTCTACAGACAAGGTTTTCCGTTTTACCTGTATTAATCTTTTATTAATTATTAATTTTTAAACAAGGTTCTCCGTCTCACCTGTTTTAATCTTGTAATTATTAATGTTTTTTAATGCATGCAGATATAGTTCCTTTGTAAATCTCTAAATGAACTGAATTGAACTTCGACAACATTAAACTTATAGTATTATTAAAATTAATTAATGTTAAAGATTACATGAAAATCGAAATAATCAAAAAAGAAGCAGTAGAAATTTCTAAGTAATTAATTACAAATATAAATTATTTGAAATATAATTTGATATCAAATTGATTTTATAAAATTTTCATTTCATTAATTGCAAATGCTACTCCCGATACTACAACAACACTTTATTCATTCATCAAAAGACGTACTACTATCGATGAATCGATGAACACAGGTTAATTTAAAATTTATAAATTAAATTTAATCTTATAAATGAATAAGTAAAAGTTTCTCCTACCAATTTTATTTACTAAAAAAAAAAGAAGAATTATACAGGTGAGAAATTGAAACAACAAATAATCGGACAACAAACAGTTTATAAAAGTAGTATAAATGATGGTGATACTGGAAATTTCCGCAATGGTGCACAAATGGTACTTTTTCTTTAAAATATTTTATAAACACAATGTATGAAATTAAATATTAAAAATAAAGTTTTATTTTCTATACAAAATACATAACAATCAACAACTATCATCTTTCATTTCAAAGTTTTTCGAGACTCTCGAAATCTTATAGTGATTGAAATGAAATAATTATACGACGTATGAGTAAAATTTTGAAGAATTTAGCAATATTTAAGAAACATACTATAAAGAAACATACTATAAGAAACATGCCATACTATAAAGATTATGTTTGTAATTTTAAATAATATTATTAAAATAATCTCTTCACTATCACATTTTATACATGTATTTTTCAATTTAATTTGTCGTAGTAATTTTAAAGTTTTAAAAATTTGACCAAATTTTACATTCAGCTTTAATTTACAATTAAAGCTGAATAGATCTATGCAGTATGCGATGATATCTGATAAATTCATCTGATAAGTAGAATAATCAATGATTATAATAATACTTGTAGCCAGATTCAAATAGATAAATTCAAATAATATGCAAATTTAAAATGAAAAACAAGAATGCCAAAATATATATCACATTATAAAATTGAAGCAGAGAATTTTGGGAAGTTTCAGAGGTTGACAAGTCGACAACCGTCGTCCCGAAACCTACATGGAAGAAAATACTTACCAATTCCAACAAGCAGTAACGAGCATGAATCGTTGGTGGATATGTCAGGTAATGAAGATTATGAAGCAAGAACAGATATAATGCCATCTATTACAGCACCAGAATCAACATCTGGTCGTGATCTAGAAATATTTTTACAACGTCAGAACCTGAAGAATTAATTACTACCGAACAATCAACGAGTACATTCATATCAGGTTATACTTAAATTTATGTTTTAAAAATTTGAAATTATATGAAAACGCAAATGGCAGAATAGACTTTAGAATGATATGGTTTCATGAAATTACATCATTGTTTAATGAATTAAATTCTCTAATTAAATTCAATTCTCGAATTCTCATTTGATAATTAAATTATACATTCAACATATTTGATGATTAACTCAAAGCATATTCGGCGATTGATATCACATTTGAAATTTTTTCATTTTTTTGAATCCAAAATTCTTGCGATATATCTATTTGAAACAATTTACAGTTAGACTTAATTACTTTTAATTTCTCTTTTCTACTAATTTTCTTATGATTTTATTATAAATGGAGTAATCAGATAAAAAATATTTATAATTGTTTAGATATTTCAATATTAATTATTAATATTCAACAAAAATTTTCTTCTATTTTTAATAATAAATTTGTTTAGTTCAGGAAAAAAGCAGTTTATATGGAAAATATTGGGAATTACGTTCGTTTAACGTAGCACGTCACGTAACTCCATCGTTAAAGTGGCAACACAATGTTGACTCTAACACCGATTTGGTTAAATTGGAAAAGGGTATCAGATTCTAGCAAAAGTACAACTTCACTTAGTGAAATTATTCTTAAGCTTTGCATACTTCACAAAAAAATTGCATAGCATATCCCATCTGAATTCATACTTATTGGAATTCTAAAAACTTAAAAACTTGTTGATAACATACCACTTCTTAAAATCTATTCAAATTTAAATAGATTTTATAATGTAAAAATTTTCATAGTACAATGTGGCACTGCACCAGACTTTTCACCATGCATTCCAATTTCGCAAGCAAACCATCAATTCGAACAATGTTGTCGCAGCAAATTAATTCCACAAAATTGTTTACATATGTGTAAATATGATGTGACGCAAGATGAGGTAAAATGATATTTAATTAATAAACATCGTATTTACTAATTTATTACTTCAAATGCTTAATCCAAATATTTCATCTTTTAACAAAAAAAAATTCAGAATTAGAAAATAAATATTCAAAAGAAAATTCTAATACTAATTTTATGATATATATGTATTGAAATGTCATCGCTTTTTCCTCGCATGAAAAAATTTTGAATTTTTAAATTTTAGATAACCACAGTATTTAGTAAAGGTTTCTGCGGACTTTTATATGTTGTACCAATCGTACAATGCGCTTCAGATGGACGTGATAATAGCGAATGCTGCAGGTACAAACAAGTAATTGCAAAGAGGTAATTTGTAAAATTTATTCAATAAAACAATTTAAATTAGTCAAATTCTCAACACTAAATCTTATCATAAGCACAAAGTTGGATCTATATTATTGTGGCTTCTATGGAAGAAAGTACGGAGTGTCCTTGAAAGCATACGGTATGAAATTAGGGAAAGAGTAAACAATTTACTTCTGAAAAAAATATTGATAAGTGATAATCATAAAATTTTAGTATGCTTAAACTGTGTGTTGGCAGCATCAACGTCATTAACTATAGTGATAATTCATAAGTTATTCATTTGAATATCAATGCGGCATTTATGCGAATTCTAATTTTCAGTGCACCACAGTGTGAAATATTTTGTCGTGGACAAGAGATTACGGGACTTGGTTTGCAACATTTGGTTTGTCGAAAAGTTATGGATGAACTTATTGCTTGCCATTTATCCGGTTTACGAAATTAGTACTAACTGAATTTGAACTATACGGATAATAGCACAATTTGATAAAGAAGGAATAGCTATAAAATTGGAATAATCAGTTCCAGTCAAGATATTAGTGTACTTTTATCAACGATATCAATTGTTTAATAATATTATATTCTTGATTTTTACATCATATTTATTTTAATCTTTTTTTAGAAAAATTTTGAGCTTAATGATTCTTTTTATTTTATACTACTTTCTTTATGGTAGAGTAAAGGTTTGCAGCTGGGTATTCTGTAATGGTGCTCATAATTCCTTTGATTTTAGGATTTTACAGTCTGTGATTGAATTGTTAATTCGTTCTACTCTCGATAATATATTGAATGATTATCATTCTATTCTATGTAAGAAATAAGGAAACCAATTATGATGCATGCTCTGGCGGTTACATTGTAAGATTGTTTATGGTGTTCATTTCTCGTAGTATGCAAAAAATGCGGCAAATGGATTTCTTTCTATATGTTGATATGACTCCAGCTATATTCCATTCAACATTTCAATACAAATCGCGACGCGGTATTTTCGCTATAACAATGAGACAATCACGTATCACGCATGATAAAAAATACTTAACAGGTATAAGGTTACATGGAAATAATCAATTCCAACATTAAACTTTGCATTAAGTGCCGTGATATAATCGAATAACAAATGCGTCCAAATATCATTCTCGAGGAATCGTTGTCGCTTGGTCATTTATTATAGTTCATTTTTCAGATAGATCGTTAGCGGTCACAAAATAAAACATAGAGAATTAAATGATTTTATTAAAATTTGAATATTTTATTTATTCAGTTGCATTTTTGTTCTCGGGAAGGGCTTAATTATTTTTAACGTTCTATTGCTATTGAATTAATCTTTCGGAGGACGGAAGTATTTATAATTTATTGCTAATGGCTCATTCCAAGATCGTTTTTACATAAAAGTAGTTTAGATTTAATAATAAAATAAATTGGTAATTAAGCACCAATATAAAAAATTTAATTCAAAAATACCTAAATCGCATATTTGAAGAACTCAGCTCGATAGTCTTAACTCTACTCAGTATAAAACAGAAAAGAAATAAATATGCAAAATACGACATTAATTTAATGATTAATCTTGCACATAATATTTCGTGTATACGTATATATAAGATAAACTAAGTAAAATGATGATTCTAATTTCCATCTGAAACAAAGCTAACAAGAATTAGCTCGATCAAAGAATTTAATAGCGTTCGACATCAAAATCTAGAAACTGAACTATGTGGTGTAATAAAGTATTTTATTTGGGGCAGTATTCTCACTGAAAATACAGCTGTTCATGTACAAAGAAATTATTTGGAAATTCTCAAGAAATGAATATCCAGCTCTCTATACAGAAATTTCTAATTTCTTTAAATTAGAAATTTACATGATAATGATATTAAATTATATGATCAAATCAGAATCTCCAAAATTCTATAAACTTCTTAAACTAAAAAAGAAGTGTAAACTAAATAAATCAAAACATTTTGTAGTAAAATAAAATGAATAAAAAATTAATTTCGATTAGCTTCGTTCAAAATCTCCAAAATTCTGAGAAATAGATTAATAATGTCTAAATATAGCGATACGCATGCTTCGATGTAATCTTCGGGTGAAGTGTGATGCATAATACGATCAATATCGAATACCAAATATATGGAAAATAAAATGGCACCAAATGTAGCTATTAAAAAATGAAATAGTGCTGATTGTATAAAGAGCTGTAAAAAAATATCATTTCACTATTTAAGTATTACAAGTATTTCTGAAGGTAACTAAACAATAATTGTAAATATTTGGTCATTCTCTAATAAAAAATTATTCCAGTCTAATAAAGTAACAAATTAAATTTAGTAATTTTGCGATATTAATGCCGCAATGTGAAAGTGTTTGCAAACGTGAAATATGTGTTCAAATGAAAATTAACCGAAATTAAGAACTCTACAACTGCATTAAAGTCTAAAACAATTTCTACAAAAAGTAAAAATGCTTACATGTATGAAAGAAGCGGCCAGAAAAACCATGGAAACACTGAACAATGCGGCCCAGTGACTTTGGAAATCACGTTTCGATTGGAGTGTATAAATAAAAAGACCAGTAATAGTCAATGCTGTTAGACCAACTGCTTCAACCACAACCTTTACATCGAAAAAGGAAACTGAAATTTATAGTAAATTCAAAATTTCATAAATGTGTAAAATCTTTTCGATGATCGAAATAGATTTAAAATTTACATCAAATATTTATGAGGATGTACAGAATTTAGCAGAAAATTAAAAATCAGATCTGCATAAATCAAAAATTTGGTGAATTTTCAAATTATATTCTAATTTAAATAACGATATTACTCATTCAATATTATTGACTCATAGCTTCTAACTGAATTATTACAATAAGTTGTAAACACAACAGTTAACAATAAATAGTGCTTTTAAATACAACTATTTTATTCTATAAGTAATAAAGTTTTAAATCGTACCCACAGCACCTACGGTGATGGACTGCATAACAGTCCAAGATATTAGTAGTATGTAGTTGAGAGGTACTGAACGAGCGTAGGTAAACATTGCGAAAAGTAAAACGAATGAACCAATGATAGAAATAAATAAAATCCATAATCTGAAAATGAAATAGCTTGAATATACTCTTTTATAATTCTTATTTTGGAATAAAATCAAAAATTACTAATACTTGAGAATCTAACACTATACACGTACTATACTGAAATCGACTGATTCCTTTTTCAAAATGATTTTAACTTTTGCAGCCAAACGTAAAAGTTTTTTCACATCCAGATTATTAGGATGTCTCTCCTAGTTTTAAGAAAACAAATTTTTAACTTGATTTTCTTTAATTCTAAATAATTTTAAATTCAAAATTCAGTTTTGAAACACATTTCTTGGTTGCATAAAAACGGTTATGAAATCACTGCGTAAGCTAAAGCCTTAATCAATAAATGCAAGTTCTCCATCTTGCAATATTTCAATTGTTATAATTAAACTTATGAAGGCAAATTAAAAGATTTTAGAACAAAATAACTATAAGTACAAGAATGACATGGAAATAAATATTCTAGAGATTGACGAAACAAAAGTAGAAGAAAACAATGATGCACAACAGCATTGCGAAACAACAATTTCTTAATATTTACTATTTCAAGTTATCTGAAAATAGCTTTCTGTTGGCAAATTTATTCACTTTCCGAAGAAGTTATTATAAAATATCGTAATAAATAATGTTAAATAATACAAAATTCTACATGAATTATTCTTTTTCAGGGACAATAAATCAAGATTTGATTGACAAAATGATTATTTTTTCAGAAAAGAAGAAATGATAACTATTTAATTCATCGAAACTATTCGGACTTTCCACAAGCAGAGATTAGAAGCAATAAATAAAATCTGGAAATACTTAAAAGTTAGGAATGATGGAAGCAAGAAAATTTATTTTACTAACGTTGGGAATGTCTGAAAAACGGAAATATATATCAAATTCTTCAAATAAGAATCAAAGTGTTACAAGATTTTCGAAAAAAAATTCCTTTTCGTAGTAATGTTATCATTAGCACGATTTATTAATTTCGTTCTAATTAAAATAGAATTTTTAGCTATGATTTAAATGCTTCAACATTATACTAATATTTTTGTTATGATGGGATTATTTTTCGCTCAATGTTTTCCTCATAGAAAAATCAGTCCGCAGTTGAGAATTACTTAAGTATGTATAAATTCATACAACAAATATATATGCATATAAATCGTTGAAATGGAAACAAACCATTAAATTTAAGGGCTATATTAATATTCTTTAAAGTATCATCACTAATTCTTAAAGCCGTTTGAATTATAACAATATGATTTTTGTATGAATTTAAGGCAAACTTTAATGATGCCGAATTAAAGAAGGAATGAGAAGCAATCACTTCTTATCAACATAGCTTTTTAAGAATACAAATATCACAATAAATTTAATTCAAAAGGAAAAATAAAAACTCACTGTTCCTGCAAGAAAAGACGAATTTCCGCTGTTGCGTATAATGTCGTACAAACTATGGCTGTAATAAGCAGCTGCACAGATAGTATGCCGAAAACTTTCCGCAAAATCCTAAAATTGTGCAAAGTAAGTGGAATTCTGATAAATTAAATTACATGGAATTCCTTAACCCATTATTTATATACTAATAAAAAAGCTCTACACATTGCCTAGAAACAAAACCGCTGAAATTACGACGATGAGTAGATTAATGACTAATATAAAATATTCTACAGTTCACGTTTCTTATATTATCTGTTGCTAAAATAATGAATAGCAACTATCTGATTAGAGAGTTGATAACAGTAATTGATAAAATAGAGAATCATAACAATCAAGATGCTATCTAATCTAATGGCGACTATATATTTCTTATACAATTAAAAAAAATAATAATCTATAATTAAACAACGAATAGCAACTATCTGATAAGAGAACTGATAACAATAATCGATAAGAGAGATAATCAGAGCAAAGAAATAATACCTAATTTAATAGCTACAGTTGCAAATATAACAGGCGCCAAATTTGCTGTAGCCTTATTGGAATTGAAATCGAAAAACCAGGGATGATGTTGCATTGAATGATTCTGTGATGTTCGTTTTTCACTTGCTGCTTCCTCGTAACTCGGCGGTAAGCCAAGTTCGATATCTTCTTCCAGTAGTAATGGTACTGTTGCCATCTGAAATTCTTAACAAAATTATTCAGTACTAAAAATGGATCCATTCTACTTACCAAATGGATTTCATTCATTTCAATGTCTCTTTATTATTTGAGATTTTCGTTATCGTCAATTTCTCGAAGTCATCCCTCATTTTCATTGATCGTATTCCACCATGTCACCATTGAAACCTTACCCCACATTCAGTCATCAGATCTTCTTCCGATATTTACTTCGCCCTCTTATCAGTCACCAGAATCCCTCGCATATCCATCCATCGTATTTTCTCCCGCACCACTAACTAATTACCTCCTCACTCAATTGATCGTTTCAGAAATCGTTGTTTCTCGTTACAGCTTAATTCTATTTTTTCACGTATTAACGTAGTATGCGTTTATTCCAGCAATGTTAAGGATGTTTAACGTGTCAATTGGAAGTAAGTTCTCAAGTTTTACGTGATTCGTCCTTCCTTATTAGTCATATTTCCATCTCACAGTATGTACTCTTTTTTTTGAAATTTTAATTTAAACTTGACATTCCAAGTTTTATTTTATTGACAAAAAGAAAGATTTATTGAAGTAACAAGCGATAGATAACTATTTTATAACAACGAATACAGACAGATATTTTAAAAAATTACAAAATTAAATTAATACTAGCAATGAAAACTGTCAAAGCTTTAAAAGTCTCGAGATTCTCGATTACCTGTGTCCTAAATAAACTACAAAATCACTTCCTTATTTACTATAATATTAACTTTTATTTTTAATTAAATGGAATTTTCTAGAAATTTTTTTTAAAAAGAAATTCATCGCTAAAAGAGAGCGGGAAAGTGAATAAACTTCATATGAAAGATATTTCATCAAATGAATCGTTTCTATAATGTTTAAAGAAAAAAGAAGAGAAATTCTTGTTTTAAATTTATAATAATGAAATAAAAAAAAGTTTAAAATTCGGTTCCTAAGAGCATCTCTCTTTCTTTTCACATTTTTTTTCATCTATTTTTAAAAGAATTTTCCAACATCACAACATTTCCATTTATGATTCTCGTTTTCAGTCTCGACTTTCATTAATGTCATTTGCATGATTATTTTTGGAACTTTCATTTGTTATATTTCTACATCAAACTGAATAAAATTTGATCGAATTTCCACATTATCGTAATTTTCATTTGGATTTTCAATTTTTTTATCACTGCTGATAAATCGTAAAGTTGATTTCCTCTCTCCTGAAATATTATTTCTATTTTAATTTATTCATTTTATAAAACATATAAAATATTATTAAATTTTACTTTTCATTTTTTAATGATTATTAATTTTACAAAAATTCTGTGCTGTATTTCATTATAATTAAATTATTCAAATTAATTTAATTTCAATTATTTGGAAGAATCTTAAGAAATTGTCAAAAAAAAAATAAGAAAGTAAATATATGGTTGTATTCTATGGATTCTATTTTAGTTTATTTATAAACTTGGCATTTTAATTCAAATTCTACTTCAATTCCATTATAAGATTAATTCTAGTTTTTTCCTTTTTATAAATATTAAATAGTTTTAAGTAAATACCAAAATATCATTAGAATCTTTCGCTAATTCTCTTCTTTACTGTCATCAAAAGAATTAAGTTGTTTCGATTCCTCGTCAGTTGTCCGTCGAATCCGCTGAACACGATTTCTATAATTTCGATTTAAAAAATTATTAAAATTTAACAATTGCTTTTTTTCCTCTCTCTCTATAATTTCTTAAATTTTCTAAATATACCACAGATATTAGCGTAAGGTTTGAAAAATAAGTATTCGTTACTAAATTTACGACCGTTGAATTCTAAAAAATTTTAATAGAATGACCTTATCAATGATGTGGATAATGTTTCATCGCTATCATCGATTAATTCCGGCAAATTAAGCAAACTATAAATTAATTAATTAATTTCTTATTGAAAAAATAAATTCTGTTAAAATTCAAATTTTGTTAAAAATGTTATTTTAACACATTTTTAGATATAATCATAAATACTTCATGCAATACGATGATATATTTATGACAACAAAATTTTTCTAATTTATGTATCAATTTTACCGCAAAAATAATTGTTTACATTTCGTGACATAAACAGAAAGTTTTAGATAAAATTAAAATATCGGTTTTAATTATTGCTTTTTCAATTTATCATAAATTTTTCTTTAGATCATAGATAAGATCCGATATATTAAAAGCAAACCCTTCTTCCAATTCGTTGATCCTTTCCATCGATATTGTATCATTCATTGATAATCCTTGCTTAAATGATAATTTTACATCATTCCTGGAAAAGTGTTTTATTCGATAAAATATTTTTTATAATTGATTTTTTAATAATTTAGATTATTAAAATATTTTTCAAATTTAATAAATGAAAACTTATAAACTTTTTTTCATAAAAATCCTAACGCATATTTAATTAGGTTTAATTTCATATGTCATATTGTTGATAGAGTAATATGATATGAGTTAAATTATTTCACATTTTTAACGAACCGATTTCACTTGTTCTATAGAAAAAGGCCGTAATATTTGTTAAAATTTCATGAAAACGATTATTAATTGGATCAAATATTTTAATTAGACTATTAATTTTTGCAACATATTATCCACTGACAACTACATCTTGGCTGCCATAGACGAATTAATTAGGATATTTGACATTTCACATATTTTAATACTAGGCCCTTTTGATGCTTGGCTCATATCGGTGATATATGATTGTCCTAATCGGATGAATGATATATGTTTGCCAGATATTATGAATAGTTTACAATTTGATTTCTTCATTAGAATCGTCAGCTGATGATTTTTAGTTCTGCTTCCTTTCACGGCTTCACTTCTTATCATTTCTTCTTCTTCTAGAATCGTTTCTGTCGGACTTAGTGATAAACTGATAGGAACTTTTTTTGATGCTGTTATTGTTCGTCTGAAGAAAATAAGCAATTGCATAGTTTTTTTCTCGAGAAAATAAAAAGTTTTTTGAAAATTTTCTTAGCTAAAATGCTAAAGCTAATATTTCAAAATATCAATTATCCGTCTATTAATCTACTAATCATTTAACAAAAATATGTAAATTGAATAAAAATAATTCAAAATATAAGACTGAATTTATAAATTAATCAATTAAAATGAAAATATATTCAGGAACTATCAAAGATTTATTATCAATCATTCATATGATAATTTGACTGTATTCCTTAACAACTAATTATTCAAGCAAAATGATAACAACAAAAATTTTTGAAACATATCTTTTTATCATGTATTGCAAGATGGAATTAATCTTTCCCAATATATATATATACATACATATCGGGAAAATACTCTATCTATTTCGGCAAAAATAAAGCAAACCAATGGATCAAATTGAACCGATTTGTTAATTAAACCAAATTGATTGGATCATTTAAATCGATGGATCAACTGGATCGATTTATTGATTAATATTGCAGTCTATCATGCGTTAATATAACAAATAAACTTTTACAGTAAGAACTGAATTAAAAATTAATTAAATAAAAGTTTATGATAATGTTGATAATTTTACCTGCTAGTATCAGCTGATAAATTTCTCGATGAATTTAAATGAACACTGGAATGATTTGGCCTAAATATTACTGATTGTCTATTTTCTTCAGCTATCCGGGCTTGTTGATAACGAAAATAGCAATATGTATTATAAGGAAATAATACTCCATAACCAATTACAAAAATTCTAAAAAAAAAAGGATTGAAAATTTTTTTCATTTTTAACTCAAAATTGTGAAATTTGTTAAATGAGTTAGGTGGAAATTGTAAAAATGATAAAATTGATAATATTTATCAGTTAAGAAAGTAATTCATTCATTATTTTACTAAATTATTATTTGCATAGTAACGCTTTTTATTTGTTACCTTCAATACATATAAAAAAACGAGAATTTTCACATAAATTTTGTTTACATGATAACGTTTTTATTTATTGTATTCTTATTTGAATGATAACATGTTCGTCCAATTATCATCTTACAAAAAGTTCTAGAAATAGAACTTTCTAGAGATATAGGAAAGAAAAGTTTTAATAAATTACGCAATGTTGATATAAATTGCAGTAAGACATCGATTCGTAGGATTTTGATAAATTAATTTTTCAATTTTAGCTAATTGTTTTTTCATTTCTGTCTCATTACGTGGCATTCGTGGCATTACAATTCGTATAGATTTGCCGAATAATTTCCACGTATATAAACGCTGAAATAACGTGAATTTTTAGAATTTAACTTCAACTTCTTTCTTACGTCATAATTCATAAAATTATTTTATTTTTTTATATAAACTCAGTTTTGTAGAAGTTATTATTTTAGAATTGGTTTAAAACTTCAATCCCCAATAATTAGGAAAGAAATCTGAATAATATCAAAGATGATCTCATTGATAAGAAATTTTTCCATCACTATTAAAAATCTTAAGATTTTCAGAAACCTTGCCATCAAAAAATTCGGCGATCGTCCAGAAAATTTTGTCGTATATTGCTTGAAGTAAACGTTTTATTTTCATCCATACCTGGTTGATTATTTTTTTGATGATGGATATCCTAATTTGTTTTTATTTGTGCTAAAATTTTTATTTAGAATTTTAAAAAATTAACTAAAATTCAATTTGAGCAAGTGCTTTTTGGTTTGATAAAATTATTATGCTTAGTTTCGAAGTTTTTAACAATAATAAAATTAATTTTTATTATAATGAAATGATTTATAAAATTTCAATCACACTGATATTAAAATGATAAATTTTAATATTGCGTACGTGAAAAATTGTACAGTCATTCATTTGATCAATTTCAAAATGGCTAAAAATCACAAAATTATTGGAAAAAAAAATAATTCAGTATCATAAATAAATTATTGAAATTTCTTGCAGAAAATAATTCTATAAAATCGAGACAAAAATGAACACAACCTGGCTAAGTTTGTTTTTTTGGTTTGTGGAACTTTTTTGATGATACAACAGATATTTCAGTAACAATAGCTAGAATCATTGTCCAGAGTCGTAAATTCATTTCTTCCGAGGAATGCATATGCAAGAAGTGATAAGTTGAAATTTCGATAATTAAACATAAACAAAAATATTTAGGCTTAGCATCCAACAACGTGATTTCCTGTAAAATAAATAATATTTAGCCATAAAATAATTTAGTTACATTTATTTTATACGGCCATATTTGGCTTTCATAGATATAATTTAACAAGCTGCTTTTAATCAGAGTTAGGCTTATTTTAAGCATTAAACCATACTTAGCTTTTATTGATTTTATATAATTTCTATTGATCAATTTCAAAGTGATTAAAAATTGTAAAATTATAAAGGATTTAAATAATTCAATATGTTAATTCAATATATCAATTTTAATTCTTTAAAATGCTTCTCTTATTCTTCTCTCCAAAAAAAATACCGTAAATTTCCGGAATTTATTAACTAATAAAATTAGAAGATAGTTGCTAAGGATCAACGGGATTTTTGTCTCATACAGAGAAAAGCATTCAAATATATCATTTGACCTTTCTACAAGGTTAATATATATAATTTACATCGATCAAAGTTACTTTCTTCGCCGCCAAAATTTTTACATTACTTCATCGAGAATATCATATCAGTGCATAGAAATAACAATTCTCCAATATCACTTTATCGAGATTGCATTATTAGGACATAGAAATAACAATTCTTGAAATAATCCAAAAAAATATAAATCGAAATTACAAAAATGTAAGTTTAGAAAGTTCATTTTAAGTTAAAATTGTATTGATAATACATAAATATAAGCATAACATAAATTTTATCAAAGTGATTTGATTAGATTTTTTTGTCAAAAAGAAATGATGATATGATAATATTTGTTATAGATGAATAGATACGATTAATTTTAAAATTTAAATTTTTATTTATTCAGAGATTGCATTAAAAATCAACATATCATTGAACTATTTACAAATGATTATAATAACTTGAGATGTTTTGAAAATATCATAATGAATATTTTATTTATAAATAAATAACTTTGATACAATAATTAATTAATTAATTGCTGAAACATATTTTATTAAATTGAAAATATAAATTTTATGAAAATTATTTTCAAAAATTTGTTAAATTTGTAGTTAAATAATTGAAAAAATTAATCAATAAATTTAGCAAAGAATAAATCAGTGAGTAACTCAAAATACGTTACGATCGATGAATATCCTAAAATATATAAGTGAACATTTTCAACACTTAAATTTTTGAATTAAATTAATATCATACAGAAATTTAGATTTAACCTGATAAGCAGAAATCCAAAATCTATTATGATCTGTGAATATTCTAAAATATAATGACTAAATTTTCAAAATTTCAAATTCCAATTTTAAATTATATTAATGTAACTAACTTCGAGAATTTAAACTAAATGTATCACCTGTCTAGAATATTACAGGTTTTTTTCGAAATTTAAGTATAGAAATCGTCTGATTTGATTTGATTTACTTATAATTCAGCGATGGTATAGTTCATACGGAATATCAGACAAGAAAAATGTTGAAAAATTCTTGATTGATAACAATATTTAGCAAATGATCAAATCATCGTCTTATTTCAATCGATAATATATTTTATTCTCAATTAAACAATAATATTTATTATCAGACAAATCGTAAAATCAGTTTTAGTCGCTTTTATTTTCTTTTATTAACAGATCAAATCTTATTTCAATTGACAATCATTTTTATCATCTGATTACTCTTCAAAGAGTTAAAGTATTGAATAGAAAATTATTATCATATCTTGTATCGTTTGCTTACCAACGATCAAAAAACAATCACCTTTATCAGAATATTGATATTATAAAATTATGAATATCAACAATATAAAACCATAAATTAATAAACCTCTCATATTGCTGTTAATTTTATTTTTCTATGATGAAGATAATTATCAAACGTAATATAGCAATTTATTAATCGTATATACCGTATGCAGTTTAAGAAATGGGAGTATAAAATTGAAAGATGGGAATTATAATTACTATGGAATATTCAGATTCTTTATTCAAACTATTGTTGATTCCATTTGGATCGATACTTGAATCAGATTATATCAATTTCTTCTAAGAATATTCATTTCTTACTTTTTTTGTCTATCCAAAATATTTTTTGAGAAACAAACAATTTTTTTCTATTTTTATTGATTTTATTAGTAAGAATTTATTTCATAAAATAAAAATAAGAAATGAATATGAAATTTCTCAAAAAGAAAAGATATTAGATTATTAAAAAGGTTTAATAGTAAAATCAATTCATTTTCAAAATATATGAATTTCTTTGAAAATAAATATCAGAGGAATGAAAGATAGACGAATAAACATTTATAATAATATTAAACTTTTATAAGAATGAAATAAGCATATCAATTAGCATTGAATAATATACTTAGACTAATCTCGATTTAATCATTCTAATTTCAATTAAAAATTTCCTATGGAAAAATGTAAAACAATGAATGAGAAATTTCATAACAATTTTATAAACCAAAAATGGAAAAGAATAAAGAGCAATTAAATAATATATGAAATAGTGAAAATTTTGAAGAAAAGAAAAAGCAATTAAATAATATAGAGTAAGTAATGTGATAAAATTGAAAGAAAAGAAAAATGCGAAATTTTGAGAAAATACAGAATAAAATTTATTTTTTGATAAGAATATCGATGAATCAGATAATGTCAACGAAGCAATAAATAATAAATGATAGCTGATAATATGGCTAACGCCGTATAAAATACCATCAAGTTCATCGTATATGTATCACTAAATTTAATAAATTTCAATTATTATTAATTCTTATTTAATTTCAAATTATTTTTTGATATTTAAATTACGAATGAAAAATATTTGCCAATAAATCATGCAACAATAAAGATTAAATTTATGAAAATCTCTTCTTTTTAGCATTTTTTAAAATATATTTATTTGCATAAATTTATTTTCTATTTAAATTACCTTTTATTATCATCTATTTTCTCGAACCATTTCTCCTTATCATATGAATATAACATTTTTTCCTCCTGAAATTAATCACTGATTAAGCCTTTAAAATAATACAAATATTAACAATCAATCATTAATTTTAGTAAAATTATTAATTTTCCAACATAATTAAAACCTAATTTTTTAATAATTTTTAATTAAAATAAAATTTAAAAAAAATTAATCAATTAATTAATAATAAATAGAATTTTTAAAAGAAAATATATTTTTGAATAATATTTTTATTTTTTTACCTCAACTATTTCTCCCACCAAATAATTCTCTTTCATAAGTCGAGCATCTGTTGAATGTCCAATATCTTCATATGCTTCAGTAGCATCAAGACCAGCCTGATTTAATAATACTTCACTACCACCCGGATGCTGAAATTATCATCCAAATGTTGAAATTATATTCTGGATACAAAAATTATCACCTAGATATTATATAATCTTAATACTGAAATTAATACTGAAATCTTAATACTGAAATTATCATACTGAATTGTGTATCTGCGATTATAAATATAGCAGATATTATGCATAAATATATTCTATAATTGAAATTGATATAAAAAAAAGAGAAAATATTATACGAATAACGAAAATAAACTTGCTTCATCAAGAAATGCTGTAAGATCATAAACTTTGTTGCCGATACATACCCATGAACTATTACCAGTATTATGTTTTGCTACTTCTGCTCGTGTCATCTGTTTTAAAGCAATCATTTTTTTTTCCTATAAAAATGAGCTATTTGTAAATATGACAAATTTCGAGAAAATATTTTAATCGCTTTCCATAAAATATATTTTAAGTTTTTTTTTCGACACTAAACTAATCAATCAATTTATTTAATTTAAAATAAATAGAAATTTTTATTAACAAAAAATTTTCACTACGAAAGAAAGGAAAAAGAAAAATAAATAAAATGAAAAATAAAATTTGTACATTAAAAAGAATGAAAAAAGAAGAAAAATTTTTTTAATTTTAATTTAATTGAAATTCAAAATGTCAATTATCTTTCAATTTCAAATTAAAATTGGAATATAACAAATTTAAGTAAATTAACAAATATAATTTTCTTTTATTTACAATTTCTCAAATTTATCTGTTTTATCATTTAGATTTAAAAAAAAATAAGCCTATGCTGAAATTTATAATTCAAATATAATCGATTGCAATTTTATCAAGAATAAATAAATTCTATCAATGAGAAATTATTTAATCAAAGAATAGATCAAATGATAATTGTTAAAAGTTGAAAAGTTGCCGTTAATAAATTTACTTCCTTATTATTATTATTATCAATTTTGGACATTGCAATGATAAATATGAAAGATCCGTTTTGATATAGTTCATAAATATAAATATTAAAACAAAGAGAACGGATATTTTAAATTGAAAAAGGAAATGATTAAATAAATAAATAATTCATATAATGATTATAACCCTTGTTAGATTTCAAAAAAAGACATAAAATGAAATAATTTCAATGTTTGATAAAGTTTGATAAGATAAAGATAACTCATTGGATAGTTTTGACCTTTTCTTATATTTTATAAAGCATAAGGTCATGCATATTTTTAAATTTTTAATTAATTTGTTTTGAAATAATTTTATAATTTAAATAATTTTAAAAATTGTTTATATAACAATCTTATAAATAATTAGGAAAAAGAACATTTAGCTTAACGTTTCAATTATTGTTTTGTTGATTGTTAAAGAAAATTTCAAATTTTGCATAACGAGAAATTTCAACTAAAAAAACTTGATAAAATTATTGATAAATGATTTCTGATAATAATATTAGTGAGTGTTTATTGCTTTCATATTCATTTCTTCAATTATCATTTTATCAATGTTAAAATAGTTTCTGCAAAAAAAGAAAATATGAAATTTAGGAAGAAAAAAATAAAAATGACATTAATTTTCTTTTTTTTTCTTTGCTATACTAAATTTGATAAATGAAATTCACTTAAAAGAAATTACTTTTTTTCATTGTACCTAAAAACTTATAATTGAAATTTACATTCGATATTAAGCAAATTTAATTTCAATAAGCATAAATTTAATTCGATATTTCGATAACATTTTCCGATATATGTTGAAATAATTATTTAACTTCAAAAATCAACAATTCATTTTATTTACTGGGTAATTTTAATTAAGATCAAAAGTTTAGATGATACGATAACAGTATATAAACAAAGCGATATATATATCATTTAACAGAAACACATTTATTGATCGATAATTGGGAATGAATTAATATAATTCATTTAATATTAGCGATAATCATTTTATAATATTATTATCAATTAAAATAATTTTTTTTTTTTTTTAAAGGATAAAATTGAAGAAAGTTGAAAAACAACAATAATTTTAAGAAAAAACAGAAATGTTAGCAAAGTGTAAAAGAAACATATCGTTGCTTTGACGTAATAAACAAGAATATTAACTTTCAGGGTCATCTTGTTGAAACAAGAATATTAACTTTCAGGGTCATCTGTTGTCATTTTTAAGTGAAAGATCGATAATAAGATGACCCCAAAGGAAAAACATATTGTATGTGTTTCTTAACAATAAAACAATTTTAATTATGTGAAAAAACGAGAGAGGGAGAAAGAAAGAAAGAGAGAGAGAGAAAGAGAAGTGAGGATTTTCAATTTTGACAAAGGTAATATTGTCCTTTACCGTTAATTAAATATCACTTAAAAAAAACCGCTGATTCATCAGGAACATGGTAGTAAACAAAATGCCATTGTCAATAGCTTTTATTAGAAAAATTATTTTTAAAAATCATTTAAATATTTAAAAATCAATAATCGATATTTACATTGTATATCATATATAATTGATTATTGATTATCTGGTTAATTGAGGATAATCTAAGCAAAATGTTGCTCAATCGGAAAGTGATTAAATATTGACAATTGAAAAATGATTTGTGATAAATGATATGATCAAGAATGAATAATTAGATATGATTTTCCATAATTAAATCGAAATTTGATTTTGATTTCTAAATATTTGTGACACTATATCTTAATAGTATTTTCTATCATTCAATAAAGAATGGCATAGATTGATCTGCAAAACTTCAATTTACATTACAATGCAAGTAATTGACATCTTTGTCGTAAAATATATTACGATGTGCCAAAATCGCAATAAATACGAAATTTTTGCGGCGAAGCATATTTCGATCGATTTGTGCTCAATTTTAGTATAAAATTTTATACTTCTATATAATAATACAACTCTAAAATATAATTATCATTAATTAAAAATAAAAAAGTAATGGATGATTCTATTCCAATTATTAAATGGTTCAATCGATATTTATCGATTATTATTTTATTGATTGATTCCTTCTAATCAATTTAATATAATAATTGTTTAATTTTAAGTAAACTGATCATTATTTATGAAAATATGATGCAACTCATTGCACCTCTCTTTTCCCAATTATGTTTGCATTCTCGAGAATAGAAAAGATGTTATTGATATAAGCAATTCTCGAAGTAATCCTGTACGTTCTCATTCGATGCAAAAAAACGCATTATTGATAAATTATGGAAATGAAGTTTATATCATTATTTCATATCATTTATTTTTTTAGAAAAGAGCGAAATGAGAAAGATGCACAATAAAATTATAATTGATCAATTAATCGATCAATCAATCAATAAAGTTATTAATTCGTTGACTGATAAATTTAAGTTCAAAATTCATCATTAATTGCTTCTTTATAATGTATATATTCCATAAATCAGAGATATGATAAGTAATTACCAATTCATTCCGATAACATCGTTCACCTTTTCGTTATCAGCTCTACCTGCTCAATAAAGGTGACAATTGATGACCCATATCATCATTAGATACCCCATTTCTCTGATAAAAAGATGATAAATGAATATTTGCATTATCTACTAATTACATCGATTACATATAAAATATTGATACATATGCATCTTTCGTGTAAACATTGCTGTATGCGTGAATGCACGTGTATATATTTAATGTGCATATGTGTATATGAGTATGCGTATGTTTAATACGTGTACGTATTTACACATACAATGTGATATGCGTATGTGTATATATATATGTGTGTACATGTGTCTGCATATA
This sequence comes from Dirofilaria immitis, assembly GCA_024305405.1. NCBI lineage: Eukaryota > Metazoa > Nematoda > Chromadorea > Rhabditida > Onchocercidae > Dirofilaria > Dirofilaria immitis. Next base: position 773,184 of record JAKNDB010000054.1, read on the forward strand.
TATGCACATGCATGTATACGCTTATACGTGTGTGATCTATATGTTTACGTGTGCATACAATACAGTGCGTATACGTATGTGGGCGTATATATGTCTGTATGCGTACATATGTGCGTCTATATATACGCTTACGTATTTGCACATATATGCGTGGATGCGTGAAGTGTGCATGTACACCCTTACATGAGTGTTTATACGTGTGTATATAGCCAGTCTGCAAATGACTATTACGGAAAAAGTAGAGTGCTGCAATAGGCTTGACATGTTCATATGGGACGATGAATTTTCGGGGTTGGCTGTAAAACCGAAGGAATGCGGGGCCGTGTTTTTTTATTTTCTGTAGTCAGAGTATTGCTAATACAGTTCATTTTAATTTGTCATTTATATGTTATTTCGTGTATTGTTTCTGGTTTGAATAATATATGTGTTTATGTATGTATCGAAGAATTAAATATCTAAATTTAAAATATTATTAAAAAATTCTTCAAATTTTATCTGAAATTGGGCAAGTGAATCCTACCATAATAACATTATATTATATTCGATTAATATGTGAAAAATTGAATGAATATTATATCATGATGATATTTCAGGATATGGCTTCAGATTTTGGTAATCCATTGAAAAAATTCAAATTGGTATTTTTGGGCGAACAAAGTGGTATGTATTGGCATGTTCTGTTGTTATCCATCTTTTTCCATTTTCTATAATTTCTCGGTATTTATATAAACAATGTGCATCATTATATCATTTTAGTTGGAAAAACATCGTTGATAACACGATTCATGTATGACAGTTTTGATAATACCTATCAAGCTACTATAGGAATCGATTTCTTGAGTAAAACTATGTATCTCGAAGATAGAACGGTATGAATTTTTAGAAATTTTTAAAGCTTTTGTTTTTCCGTAATATCAACATCGTTATCAAACATATATTTGGTAATGATTATAAGTCTGGCTTGTTTTTTAGTTACAAGTATCAACTTGTGATAGATGATAGATGTGATTAATATATTCTAACTTCTTTCTTGGTTCATAACACATGTGTATCTGAATTATAATTCATCACTGTCTTTCAAAATATAGTTCTAGAAGTTTTGATTTGGTATTTGTTAATTTAGCCTTTCTTTCATATTGCTGAATATTTTCAGTGGTTACTGTGACACAGATTTGACTTTCATTTTTCGTAAAAGATTTCTTATCAGTTTTTTTATTTGATTTCTTGCACAAGTCATTCACTTAAGATGGAAAGACTGTAGGACTGAATGATAAATTAGTTGATCAATTTGTGTAAATTGTTTTGACTAGAATTAACCATAAAAGTTGGAACGAAAGATTATACTAACTATGGCTATTTTATTTTAGGTTCGGTTACAACTATGGGATACTGCGGGTCAGGAACGTTTCCGATCTTTGATACCATCTTATATTCGCGACTCGACTGTCGCTGTTGTCGTATATGACATCACAAGTTAGTCTTATAATTTGATAGTACTGTGACTATTTTGACGAAAAGGTATTTTTGTTCGTAACAGTTATAAGTTACTGCTCTTTGCGTATAATGTGTATTGATCAGATTTACCTAATTTAGGGAATATTTTCTGCAGCGTATTTCTTGCATGTTTTCCAGTTTGAATAGCATTTTCTTAGTGTTTTCAAGTTCCATTTCAGCTTTGTCTACACAATTCTTATTTTCAAAGTTAAATTTTATTTTTTTATAGTGATTAAATTTGGCATTACCGACTATGCTATCGAATTTTCAATTTCAAAATTTTTAATTTTTTCTAGCATCTGTTCTTTTACGTATCTTTTGAGACTTGAATTTTGCTAGTACTTTTTTTGATTTTTGTATATCATTCTTGGCTTCCTTCTTCTCAATTATTAAGTCTCGATGACTGGCAGATTTATTTGAACGTGTTTCTTTCGTTTTTAGATTTTTCTTTTTAGATGTTATTGCATTCCTTTCTTTTAATCTTTTTTTGCTTCCGTCAACTTTGCTGCATGCCTTTTCATTGCGTCACTTGTGCTACTAAGTTCTGTCGTTACAGACATTTTCTGATCAGACTTAACTTTTTTGATTCTTTCTGTTTTGCGCTTCTCTGAAGTGTTTTTTGCTCCTCTCTCTCTTTATCCCACGATGACTGGTTTGTTTCATCTTTCGAGACCAATGCATTTGTTTAGAATTTGCTTGAGATATTCCTCCGATTTGTGCGTCTTTCGCAGGCTGTCGAGAGCGGTTATTTTTGCATGCAACTTTTTCTTCAAACTTTTTGAAGCAGTGTTGTATCTTTTCCTGTAAGATTTTATCCTGTAAAATTTTTCGTGAGGCCTTAACCGATATACTTCATGGAATGATATGCGTTTGAATGAAATATTCCTAAGAAAAAGCAAAACGGCTTCCATTTAGCAACAAAAAGCAAAACGGTTTCCATTTAGCAATAATATAAAACATACATTTTGTAATACCATATTAGTACGAAAGATATTTACCAGGTTAACCTGAGCTAGCATTCTTCGTACGAAAGAACTTGAAAGCGCTTTTGCTCCAATGACCAACTTTTGTCAGCGCTGTCTCACTGAATCCTTTTGTTATTGTTTTACCGGTAGTCCCTATGTGTTTGGTAGAGATTTGATCATTTATGACTTTGTTTGATGACATAATATCTGTAGTATGTGGTGATATGACATCTGCAACTTTACGAGTTAGTCGTGGTGTAGCATTTTCCAATATTATTTGTTGCTGTTCCACTGGTGACATTATAAGTTCGTCAGTTGTTGAACCTGTTTGACTAAGATTGGTTCCAAATACTCCTTCGTAGATGTTTTCAATCGTGATATCCTTACTAAAATTGGTAATATACCTGAATAATGGTACTTGATATATACTCCATTTCTTTAAGCCCTGCTAAATCAGTTTTTATTTATATGCATGCTTAATTATGATTTTATTCTCTATAAGGATATATATATATATAATGATCAAAGTTTCAAATTTTACACGGTAGAAACATTAGAATTAAGAACAATTTTCACCAGTCTTTTTATAACTTCTTTTATTTTTTTTTATTTGGAAATCCTTCATATCATTAATACTCTCTAACTTAGATCATTTAAATATAGAGTATCATTTGTCTATGACGTGACAGCATTACTTTTACTATGTAGAACTTTTAAAATATGTTTTTTGCCTTTCAATTTATTGCATTTAATGCTTAATCTTTTTTTTCAAAACGTAATTCCTACATTGGCTTTTTAATGAGTGTTTCGTATTGAATCATTGTTTCAAATGCTGCTGCACGTGCTTCCATTTCAGCTCGTGTATTAATGCAGGTTTTAATTTTCCCATCGAAATTTTTATCGAAAACAGAATTCAGCATTTCACTTCTTTTATCACCTTCTTTTTGCATTTCTATCTATAATTATTTTCTTAAATGTGAATAATTCCTTTCATAGGCAAATGTAAGGAATTAGGCAATTTCATATTATCTTTGGAAAATCCTTTCTCTTTCTTTTTTAATTTGGGTCATTTGATCTCAAATTGTTGTTTGAAAATTCGAAGCTTTCTTTCATTCTGACTACAAGTCAAATTTTTTCCGTTATCATCTTTAAAAATTGAAATTGAAACTGTAGAACTAAAATATCTGAGAAGTGAATAGATTTTGAAATAAAAATTGCCAAGTTTTACCAAAAGATTGTTCATAGTTTTTATCTCGTTGATAGCTTCATTTCGTTCAGTATTTATATTGTTAATTGTTGGAATATGTGGCAATTTTCTTGCAATGTTTCTTGCCACCGGATGTGATAGGCCGCTCTGCTTGTGCATTTCCAGATTAATCTGAGATGTCAGATATTTTTCAAACAGATTTTTTTGCTGAATTAGCATACATCATAAACAAAACCCAAAAATGAGAATATCAGGAAATTCATTTTTAAATAAGCAAATTTAGATAGAATTTTTTGAAAAATTTTAGTGCAAATTTATGTTTTTCTTCAAGCTAAGAGAATAATCTAAAATCGAAGTATGCAAATTTGGTGTCAAATAAAATTTCATTTAAATGGATTAACATCTGCAGATGCAAATTCATTTCATCAAACATCTAAGTGGATTGATGATGTGCGTACTGAGAGAGGAAGTGATGTGATCATTATGCTCGTGGGCAATAAAACTGATCTAGCAGACAAACGGTAAATTTAATTTTAGAATATTAATGCAGTTACACATTTAAGATATATTTTTTTGAATTTTGATTGATCTTAAAATTAGGCACTTGATGCAGTCCTAATGCATAAGTTCGAAGTTCAAGAACGATCTGTTTTGTTAATGAGTACTCACAGTAATATAAATAAACATAGCGATATCCTTTATGAATATTTCAATCTTGAATCAGTATTTTTGCCCATTCGACATGATTGAAATTTGCTAAATGCTAAAATAAAAGAAAAAAAGATTTGAAAATTCCAGGCAGGTATCTACCGAGGAAGGTGAGCGCAAGGCAAAGGAATTGAATGTTATGTTTATTGAAACATCTGCAAAAGCGGGTACAATGTTAAGCAAGTAAGTTGATCTTGGATATGAATTGCATTTGCAAACATGCAACTAAAGTTTTCCAAAATATCACTTTAATTTTCCAGCTTTTCCGACGTATTGCTGGAGCGTTGCCGGGTATTGAAGCTGACCAAAGGGACAAACATGACAGTATGTTTTTTTTTTTTTTTATTTATCTTTCTCCGCTAAAAGATTTTCAATTCTTTCATATCACATTTTTGAACTTGGTTTTAGTTCGTCATTTCATTACGTTGAGAATTAAAAATGCATTTCGTAAAAGACATTAAAACCAAGCGGGTTTTTGTGAAGTCTTTGATAAGGTAAACCACTGATTAAGCTGAGTGTTGCTTCAGAAGGATATTAGTAATAGAAATATTATGAGATAAAATAAAATAAAAAATAAGAAAAGCATTATTTGTAATAAAGGTTATACTTTTTATCATAGCTTTGCTTTAACTGTATGAAAATTAAGTCATGCCACTAATCGAAGATCTGTAAGAAAGATATAGTTGACGTGAAGCTATGGCATGTTTTTTGTTTGTAGTGCAAGAAGTGAAGTTAAGCGATGCGCCTATTCGACAGGTTCAAATGCAAGAAAGCGGTTGTTGGTGTTAAGGAGGCTATCATTTCTGTTGTTTTAGTATCGGAAAATATCAGTCAGGATATCACGACCATAAAACATTATTCCAGTTGTGGCATATTTGCATGCATTTCGTGTTACGCGTAATGTCAAAATGATATTTATTATAATTATTGTTACTATTTTCACTTAAATTGAATTTCTTTAAGTTTTTTCCCTTTTCGTCTTTTATTTACAACTATCTTCCTAAAATTGGAATCACCAATGCACATAATTTTATTTTTATTGGTCCGAAATTACTTTTTAGCTTATGTAAGGAGAAAATTCAATATGTGTGCTTATATGTGTGTTTTTTAATGATGAAGAAAATTATTGGGTTTCAGATACATTTAAAAAACGAATTTAATTGTTAAATTTCATCACACATATTCTTACCAATATCGGAAGTACATATAATTGCTTTAACATATCGAGTGCTGCTGCTGTTGATTTTGCAACAATTTTCGTCGCCTAAAATTGTGTAGCAAGTTTGGTGCTTTATCTCAAATTTAATTCTTTTTGCTTCATATAGAATTTGGGACTATCAATTTTTAGTTTTTTCCAGCATGTGTTGTTTTGCTTATTGTTGTTCTTTCATCTCCATCTCTTTTTCGGGCTGTTTTAATAATAGTACTATATGAACTGTTATTGCAGCTCCACAGCAACTTTTTATGTTCATGGATTTCTTCATTTTTGATATTTAAAATTTAGAAATTCTTTTAATATAATTGAAGTATGTATGATGATTAGTGGAATGCTGTTTGTGAGAAAATAAATTTAAACAGGATGAGGCGTTCGAAAATCCTCAATTTAAGATATACTGTGATTAGTAGCTCAAGATTTTAAATATGTCGTTGTATTACTGTGTTTTTTAATAATGATCCATAAATAATAACTGCAGTAAATATATTATGGTATTAAGCAATAATAATCAGTAAAATATGTTTTGTTTTAAATTTCTCAAAACTTTCCACGACACACTGAAATATTCCTTTCTCTTATTATTTTCAACTAAGCTAATGAAATATCTGATGAAAATTTTCAAATTTAACTGATTCCAACAAATATCGCTATAGTACATTGGAACTAAATATTTAGTCTTTTTAACACTGATTTTCGATCTTTGCATGAAGTTTGAAATTAGATACATAACAAGATTAAATTCAGAAACAAAACAGTTTAATTAAAGCAATTGAAAATGATATTGGATATATGAAAGTTAAACAATTAAAATAATAAATTGCGAAATATCACAAAATACTTCTCTAATTTGATACATGCCGATATTATAGATCCAGTGATTGAAATTGGTCCTATTAAACCAAGAAAGATTGAAACGGAAGAAGGTTCATGCTGGTGTTAGTGCTTGCTTCGTTTTGGTCATCAAATGGATAAATATCTCGAAGTTTACTCCCTGGCTCTGCTAAGATAATTTATTAGTTTCAATACGAAGAGAAGTATTTGAAAAATTAATTTTGCAATTTCGAATTATTTGCTGTTTTTTCTGTTTCGCGTAAATGGATTAAAGAATTGATGCAAATGTATAAGCGATAAATAATAATTCCTAAATCTGAATATCATACTATTCGGATCGTTTAATGTTTAAAATTATTTATATGCTAAATTCTATAGTTCCAATAAATGCGATAATTAAGAATATCGATTGCCATGAAAGATAACTAAGCTAATATCATCTAATATCAATGTAAAAAATATATAGGAAATAAGAGTTATAATTCTAGATTAATAGTTGTTTTAACTTTAGATCATCCACATCCACTTATCGGCATTTTGCCCATGAAAAGACGTACTGCCCTATCTCCCCAATTATTCCTATGATCCGTATTTTCGATCATTGATGTTTCTATGTTATTTAACTATTTTTTATGATATGTGTATTCAATAATCGGCTATTTTTTGTCTTCTAAAATGTGCGTGCTTGCTTGGCTTATTATCTGTATCTCGTTTTTTTCTCTCTCTCTCTCTCTCGACGATGAATAAAATTATATTGGCATTTAGAAATATGCATTGAAAAATTTAATTATAGATTTTTTTATTGAAATCGAAGCTAAGACATTATTTCGTCTCCTATCTTTTTAAAACGATTACAAATAGTAACGAGAAATATTTGATCTAAAAATAAATAATGGCACAATTCAACTAAATTTTTAAATGAAAAATTATGAAATAAAAGATAGATAGGCTAGATAGAAATTTACATTAAAAGCAGTTACATCATTATCATCAGCTATAGCTATTTCCCAATAAGATGAAAAATAAGTATAAAAATTAATCCATGCAATTAAGACAAAAATATCATGAAAAATGTTTTCATAGAAATTTAGAAAAGAAATGCTTCCAACTATAAAACTATAAAGTGCAATAAACTTAAAAAATTGTTCGATCGAAAAAATTACATTAAGATAATATAAAAGAAAGGATAAAAAAGAATAGCGGATATGATTCATAACATTTAATTCTATGATTTTTGTCTTTTCATTTTTGAGAAAATTAATTTTATGAGATACGATATAAATAGATCCTTTATATATGACAATCTCAATGATAAAATCTGATAAAAATGTGCAAAAATAACTTGGAGAAACATTTGATAACGAAAACAACTGTAATTGATTTAGCTAAAATAAATTATACAGTACGAAGAGATGCAAATGTTCCTTATTTCTTTTACTCAAAAAATGAGAAAAAATAATGGAATTTTTTAATGATAAGATAACAATATCAGTGTCTCACAGAAAATATTTCCATATATTGATAAGAACAGAAAAAAATTTATGCCTAATGATTCAAAATTACTGCTTCTTTCAACGTTACGTCATCCATCATATTTGATTTAATTTAATTCAATCACCAGTTGCATAAATACGTGTCCATTCTTGTGCAGTACGTATCGCATCACTTTCATTATTCTTCCATTGTTCCGCAACATCGGTTGCTAATGGATCGTCTGGATTTGGTGCTGAGAGTAATGCTTGGATCGAGAGTAGGACGGTACGTATTTGAAGTGCTGGTGACCATTTATCTTTTAGGATATCCAAGCATATTCGTCCCAATTTGTCAATATTTGGATGATAAATTTTTGTCATAAAGCGAACCTTTGGTGCAGCCATCGGATATTCTTCAGGTAGGAAAAGTTCCAACTTAAAGACACCACCAGCAAATGGACTACCATCAGGACCAGCAATAATAACATGAAAATAACGAGCATTACTATCATCAGGTACGGCCGAAATTCCAGGTACTGGATCATTCATTAAACGTTGCGTTTCCTTCGTAATACGTCTTGGCAGAGCACTTGTCATTCTTGTAATCCTAATTTTCACCTATAAAAAAGGAAAATTCATTTCATTATAAATTATATCTTGATGAAATAAAAAAAAAATATTGATAACTAAATTCAAGTGACAGTAAAACAAATGTCATTGGATGTATATAAATTGCATAAGCAATCTATAGATAATTATAGGATAGATTTGGTCAATAAGAGAATTTATTTATAAAAAAATTTTACAACTAATATCAAAAAATTACTGCTAACAAAAATACTAAATCCCGTAAGAAATTAATAATTTTATTTGTTATCATAATAAATTGAATTATTCGTAGATGTAAGAAAATTGTAATTAGAGAAAAAAATGTATAATTAATAGTCGCTATAAAGATAATAAACTTTTCAATTAATCATTTCCATTGCAATACAACTTTATAAATAACTTTATTTCTAAATATCTTATTAAAAATTGGTAATAAACAATTTATAAGAACTACAACAATATGCAATCAGTAGAAATTAAAAAAAAAAGTAATAATAATAATATCTATTAGCGCAAAAGCTCAACTTTATAAACAATATAATTAAGTATTTAGTTGAAATAATTGATAATTTTTCAATGATTTACTTATTTTTAATAATTCTTGTAATCCTAAAAAATGAAATTCAAATATCTTTCTAAATAAAACGACGAATTTTTGCGCCAATCAACAATATCGAAAATTTTAAAATAGTTATAACAAAAATATTAGACAAATCCTAAGTATCAAAAAATGAAAATAAAGTTCAGTAAATTATTAATCGATTAAGTAATGATAAATCAGTGATTTGATGAATTTATTCAAAGTTTATGATAATTTTTCAATTAAACAATCACTTCTTTAATAGAAAATCGAAAAAATTCCATTTCTGATACATAATTTTGCAAAATACTTTTGCATTTTAATATTTAAAAGTGTGAAAATTTCAAATGATTTAAAATTATCATAAAAATATTAAAAACGAACGTTGGATTATGATTTACTCGTTCTACTTGCTTTTCTCGAAATTCAATGAAATTATTCTAGGAACTACCAAATCTATAGAAAATGAATTCGATTCATTTTATTTATTTCGTTTCTGAAGTCGATACATTTGTTTTATTTGGTGTTTCTAAAGATAAGAATGTTCTATGAAGGAGGGTATTAAATATCGATCGAAAATGAATACTAAATTTATTATCAAATGGGACATAAAATTATACTATTTTAAATTAAAAATTTTGGATTTTAGTGAAATTATTTTTAGCAAAATTTACAATTTACGAAAAAGAAAATATGCAATTGATAATTAAAGATAAAATGATAACATAGAAAAAAATCGAATGAAAAAGTAAATTAAATGTCATTTTCGTCTTAAAATGGAAATTGTAATAAATAAAAAAAAGTATAATCTCTCGGATTAATCATGCTTCCTCATTGAAGATTAAAGGATGTATCAAAAGCAATTAAATTTATTGAACAATGAAAGAGATCAATGAAAAAATATTGAACATTTTATTTTCAAATTACTGGCAAAGTTAAGCCCTGAGAAAGTATAAGAAATAGCAAATTTAAATGAAATTAATTTCCCCAATTTAATTCACATTCTATTGTAAAACTTATCGAACATTCTAAATGCCATATTAAATATTTATAATTTTATATACATTAGAATAATCTTAGAATTTTCTTTAAAGATAAAATTAACTCATCTGAAAAGGATTCGCATAAAATCGAAATAAAAGGTCATTTACACTTTTCCAAAAAAAAATACTATTGCAATTTTTCTATCAATATCTCCTAAATTGACGTCATCTCTTTTTTTTAAAAGAAATGCAGATGATAAAGGAGAGGAAGTAACAATTGAATTTTTGATTTAAGACAAAACAAGCAAACAATTTGAAGATAAAGATAAGCAAATAGGCAAAGGCATAATTGAGCACTACATATGCCATTTTTAGTTGTGATAAAATATCTGACAACAATTCATTGATACACAATCAAAAGACAGATTTTTGACAGAATAAATTTCATTAAAATCTGAGAATTAATGTATGAGGAGAAACAAATATTAATTTTAACGGCAAATCGATAAAATGCTCATGAAAACTTCACTACAATATAAAGAGAAGTAAACAATGACCTATTATGGGATGTTCCTTGTCAAAAATTTATGACCTTTCAGTTGATTCATCACAAAAGAAGTAAAGAAAAATTGAAACAACCAATTTAACAAGATAATGACCTATTACAGGAAGTTACTTGAGGAATTGAGAAAAACTGAAGAGTTCAATTCAGCAAGATGATGACGACCTTTAATCCACTTCTAAACTTCACGAGAAAAACAATTTCACAAAATCATAGTGAAAGTAAATGCTCAACTGAAAAACAATAATGAAATATTTATCCAACAAACAATCAACCGCTAACTTCTAGTTGATCAATTATTATCGGAGGTAAAAATAATGTCAGAAGTCAATAACCATGTGAATTCTTGGCTTATAATAATATACAGCATTACCACACGGTGCTAATTTCATGAATAATTGTGAACCTTTCATGTTTGCCCGAAATTATACGTAATTTCACAGATCGTAAGAGTCACTCGTTATCCAGTCGTTCACTAGCTAATTGTATCTTTCTTTTCTGAAATATGGAAATCAATATTTTACGAAAATTACGTGAAGCAAATGAAAAACAAGTCAAAAACTCGTAAATTAGATTGAAAGGGCGTAAAACATAAATGATAACTCATCTGGCGTGATACATATATATGCATTAACTGTTGATAAGGAATTCGATTGAAACGAATATTACGTAAAAAAATTTATGACGATGGCTCCTTTCTTGTTAAAGCATTAACGACATTTGACGATTACGTAAATCAATGAAAAATCAAATTAAACTGCAACAGTGAAGATGACAAGTTATCAGTTATCATATGTATAAGTGCAAGTAATGATAATGGTCCAACTACTATGCATATTACGTGAAAAAATCCATAAACATTAATCCCTTTTTGCTGGGTTAAAAATAAAAAAAAATGATGGGAATTGTTTCAAATTATTGCAATGCACACCGAGTGGCGAAACAGCTCAGAGATAAATGATTATTTATTATTAATTTTAGAAATGATTTTATACTGTTACCTGTATTGTCATTTATGGTATAATTATCACAGCTATCTGTATTCATCGAGGATAATCGTTCGGCAAGTTTTGTAGTATCCGGATTTACTCCCTGTGCGTCTACTTCCGGAACGGCATCCCGTCTTCCACTACGTCCGGAACTCATAAAATTTATCATTTGATCTTCCTCATCCCGGCCGCTTTTACAACTTCCTTGTACCGCGTCATCCATTTCACCCATTTTTATTGCATTTAAATAAATTAGAAACAATTATCATATGAATTTTGTCCGTTCAAATAGCTCAATTTAATGCATATTCAATACAGTAATCTTTGAAATACCGTAATACTTGATACCGTTATACGATATTGATCTGTAACCGCAATTTTAATGATCACTTTTAGCAGTGAATGTATATAAGTTTTTAATATATTTGAAGCAATTAATAGAACAGTTAAGTAAATCGAAATTGAAATTAAAGCATTTTACGGAATAATATGAAAAGATTGACGAATACGTGTTGTAACGTGTAATATGACGTGAAATGAGTGATATTGCGATGATTTAGTACATAGAACAGAATGCTAGAGTACATCAAACATAGTCAACAACTGACGATAAAGATAGATGTAATTGTCTCGCAAGATCACGAGAGTGGTTTATTAATCTATCAAGGTCATCAAAGTGGACAATTAATCTAGCAAGATCACGAGAGTGAATTATTAGTCTAGCAAGGTCACTAGAGTGATTTATTAATCCAACAAGGTCACGAGAGTGGCTTATTATTTTCTAACTTTTATTACCAAATTTGCATGACATAATATCTATAGAATGTAACTAAAAGAAGAATAGAAAATAATTTTAGTAAAATGATAACATCAGCAGTAATTGTCTGATAGCATCAGTAGTAATCGTCTATCTAATGATTAATGAATATTAAATAATTATCATGATAAATAATCTGATTGGCATTTTAAGAAATGATAAAAACAAATTGATTGATAAGAACATATATTATCAATGTGAAACAATGAGTACTTACTACTACAGTAACGTAACAATGAAAATTTTCAATTTCTTAATTCGTTTTAACTACATAAATCAATATTGAACGGCTGCTGCAGCGGTTGTCTGTCTGTTGGCTCGTCAATAATATTGACGATGAAATGGCATTAGAAGACGAAAGGGTATGTTTGAGGGATGTTGAGAGTGTTTAAGTTTAAAATGAGAAGGCGAGTAAAGAATTATCGAGATTGTCGCCAATTGAAATGACGTCGAAAACACGAGAATTTTCTTAATAACATATTAATGATGGGAGGAGAATTGTAAATAAGTAGCATTGCAATGATAACATTATATACCTGTTTGCATAAATTTATTATATTCAAATGATATTTGAATTTATCATCGAAAATGAGCAGGTAATTAATAATCCAACAATAGTAAGTCATGTTAAGCTAATAATGAGACTTAAAATTAGGCTCTAATTTTCTGCTTAGATTAGTGGAAAATTTTTATTGAAAAATAGAGTTGTACTATAAAGAAGAATGAAATCATTTGGGATATAATTAAAAACTGGAAATTTTCATTTCATTTAATCCATTCTTTTTTCTTTTAAAAAATTTCATTTTATCCTATTGATATGATCTTTTTATCAGTTGAAAAATAATAGAATTTATATCATTTCTATTCTTTTATTGTGATATTGAAATATAAAATTCATTTTTTTCAACAAAAAATGGCATTAAATTATTTAAAATGCAAATTTTGCATTTTAAAGAAATTAAATTATTTCAATAATTTAATTCAATAGAAAATGTTTTTTTTTTTCATTATAAAGCAGTAAAGAAAATGAATTTTTTGATAATTTATCTTTTACAAGAATTGTTAATAATTTGAAAATAAAACTTTTTTTAGAAAAAAGGCAATTGAATCAAAAATTCAGCATGGAAAGAAACTTTTCAAAATTAAATAAATTATGTACTTTTCAATTTAAAATAATTATAGCTAAAAGTTTATATTTCTATTAAAATTCAACTAAAAATTTTAAAACTGTTTTTAGGCAATTAAATTTATAAACGCACAGTTATATCATTTTATGAACTTTTTAAAATTAATTAAATCAAAAATTTTTTAATGTAAAATAATATTTCTAATGGCAATGTTTAAATTATTTCGAATGATTAAATATAAAAGTAATCAGTTAAAATGAATCATTTATATAACATATTTAAGGAATTTAGTTAAAATTTAAAATTAATTTGATAATTATTCGAGAATATTATCTATTCCTAAAATAAACGACGATGTGAAATTTCAATAAACAAGTTTTTATAAAATAAAATAATGAAAGAATTATCCGATTTTTTTTTGTTAAGGAAATATGAAGGCATTAAATAGAGATGAAATTTCTAAAATATAAAAATGAACTAAAATATCGATAAAATAGATTAAATAGATAAATACAGGTATGAACATAAAACTGGTTTTACAGTATGCTCAGGAATAAACTGGTAAATTTAATGAGAAATATAATGTGAAAAATAATTTACATTTGAAACATAAACAATTGAATTTGAAGAAAACTAATTTGAAAGAGAAATTTCTTTCTTCTTTTTTTTCTTTTCTATGTTTACTTATTTCCTTGGATAGGTTCATTTCTTCTTTTTTTGTGTGATAATTAATTTTATTTAAAACTTTTTATGATTAAAATTTTATTTCAATTTATTATTACATATTAAAAAGTTATAATCATAATGATAACAATGAAAGATAAATTTTTTATCAGAAAATAAATAAATGATAAATTGATTTGCATTAAATTCGCTGTCAATTTTACGATAATTTTGCCTAAAATATAAATTTATTTAAATTTTTAACAGATAAGTTCTAAAATAATATTTTCTTATCTTTTTTTATATATATAAAAATTATTTGATATAATGAAGAATTAAAAATTTTCCGCTTTATTATGATGTTCGAGATTGGATTGGAGATGAAATGTACAATAATGTAATGTTCGAGATTGAAATTAAAATGGAAAATTTTTAATTAAAAAAACAGATAAATTAAAATGTGACTAAAATCAGGCTTATTCATCTAGCTTTTTATATTTACATAATATTATTGATTAGTTTATAATTCAACAAATTTTAAAAGTTTCTTTTTTTTGTTTTAAATCAAAAAAGAAAACGAATAATAATTTCAATAATAAAAAGTATGCATTTATTGATTTTATCTTTCTCGAGAATAGCAAAATTAGACAATATATATATATATATATATATATATATATATATATATATTATTTAATCCAGATGACTAAGCTAATAATTAGTCAATCTAGATTCGTTTAAAATATATTATATATAAGTTTTAAAGCATTAACAATATTACATAAATTATGCTGTTAATGATACGATATGATTACATTATTAAATGCCATTAAGTCTAATGTCATACTAAACATTAATTTTCCGATTAAAAGCATTTTCGATCTCCTCTCTACAATTTTTTTCTTTTATTTGTAAAATATTAAGTGACTAATTTTAGATTCAAAAAGTTTACTCCATCTAAATGCCATGGAATTTCTGGATAATTGGGCAGGTGACCTTCTTTCCATTTATCATGCTTTTCTTCATTAATTTGTTGAAATATCAAGTAAATGGTATATCCAATTAGAATTATAATTCCTCCAATAGTAAATGCTATAATAAAATTTAATTTTTATTTATAATTTTCGATAAATTTCAATTCATAACTAAACGATTTCAAAAAAAAAAAATTTTATTATTTTCAGTAATAACATAATAGCCTTTATATTGAATTTCTGAAAATTTTCAGAAGAAATAAACTAAATCAAATTTTGTGATTTCTAAGAAAAATATTAAATCAAAGTTTTTGAAATGATTGATGCGCAAATTGATCAGGCGGCGCTAAATATTGTTTGGAAATATATTTTAAAATTTAATGGATCAATGAAATTTTCTTTTGAAAATAAGTGTATAAGAACAATCAAAATAAATATGAATAAATTGAATTTAAAAGTTACATAGTTTCAAATATTATTTCAAAAAAATGATTTAAAAGTTATCTTAAATTTAAAAACAAATGCAACCTATTTTATAAATATTTGGATCAAATTTCATAGTGACCTGATTAGATTTACTTTTCCAAAATCTTCTGATGCAGATCTTATCATATTTTCAATAAAAATTTGTTAATCTGATTATGATAATTCAAAAAATCGACCGAAATTTACATCAAATGTAGAATTTTAGGTAAAAATTGTTTAATAAAGTTAAATAACATACCAAAATTTATAATCATCCACCAATCATAATGCATTTTAGCAAAGAGAAATATTTTTAATATGCAATAAATTTTCAAAAATGATTCTCAATGATAAAATTGTACACAAAATATGTTATTTTCATTATAGAAATTTGCATATATAAAATCAATGATCGATTATTGGTTCAATAATTTTCTTATAAACTCCAATTCTCGATATTATTTTCCACGGAAATAGAACGAACGTCAAAATGATGCAGATTAAATTAAAATCTCGACAAAAAGCTACCTTGACTTTGCCTAAAAGAAAAAAATTAATCATTAACAGTTCATTAAAATAAATTAAGAAAAATAGTTATCAAGTCAATAATTTCTAATTAATTATTCGATTTCAAGAAGCCAATGACTATCTACTAAATTGATTTAAAAAGTGACAAAAAGCTATAATTAAATAAACTTATTTAAATTTATTTACGCAAAAAAAACCGTTGCTTACAGAAATGGAGAACTTAAAATAATCCGTCAAATAATTTTACTTTATCTGTTCATTTGGGAAATTTCAATTTATTAATTTGCATAAATGAATAATTTAAATATTCTCGAGATGATTGTAATTCATTTAAGGCACTAAAATTTACTTGAAGATGGCTGTTTACAATTTTCCTTCAATGCAAGTTTATTTTTACCCGCCATAAAATGCGATTTATTGCAGTCATATAATAAAATAAAGGACACTGCAAAATGAAACTTAAAATGGAATGTTAAATTTCCATTCTCAAGGAACGGGCAGTCTCGATATTATTAAAATCTTAGCATATGCTAATCATCTAATAGATCTATTTTATTCGCCTTATATTACCAATTCCCATTTCCTGCTCATTATCCAGTATTTTTATTTGCATTATTTTGCTCGAGAGTAATCGAGAGTGATCGTTTTTGATTTTGTAGTATTAACTTAGCAATGAATTCACATTTACTTTAGCAATGGAATATTCTAAATTCGAACTGTACAAAAATTTCAATTTAAAATTCAAAATCTTCTCTACCTAATTAAGAAACTTAGTTTGCTTTTTTAGAAGAAATGAAAAAATGGATAGATCAATTGATAATTTTGCTAATGTGCTACGACAGATCGAAATTGAAACTGAAAGAGATTTGGTTTTCAACTTTTTTTTGTTATCATTAATTCTTTACCGTTTACCGAATTTTTATCACATTATCACAATTCTTGACTAGCAATTGCGATATAATAATGATATTTGAATTTATCAATTATATTTGAATAATGAAATTAGTAAATTAAAAGTTTTAATTAAAAAGGATTTTCTTTTGGCACTGTTATATGTTTATTAAATGTTTTATAGTTTATTAAATTAAATATTACAGTAATTTGTTATCATTCAGAAGCATCAACAATTACTCGATGAACGCCTTCGTATATTGGCACAAGAACCTAAACGATCTGTACGCTTTTTTATAGTTAATTCAAAACTTTTTTAATTAATAGAAAGTTACATCCGAGGTCATGACCTATACATATGCCATCTCTATCCAAATATTTTCTTGACAATAGATTGCGGTTTTTTTGTTGTGCCAAGAAAAAAGACAAAAATCATTTGACAAAGTTTTAAAATTGCAATAAATGACCGTAAAAATTTAATTTTGCAAATTCAACATACGAAATCGCAAATTTCAGCTGAATCCATTGAGATATCAGTTGATTCCACCGCGTTATCGTGCGAAGAATAGAGGCTATGCAGTTTGTCGTCCGTGTGCGGAACAATCATATCGTCAATCTGAACCATTTTCCACAAACTTTACTCTAACTGATCATTTACGTGAAAGTTCACCTGAAGAATTACCTGAACGTTCTGAAAGGTTGCATTCTCTTTTTCCTGCAATCATTTTTAATTTGATATTATTGTTTTGATGAAATGTCAACTCTCGAATAGTATTAGCAACATATTATCGAGATCATCAAATGTGTGATTAATTCCTCTAATATTTTTTCTTTATTTCAATAATAATTTCAATTTAAAATTAACATACTAATAAAAATGATCGAAGTTACATTGATCGAATGTTACTTTCTAATTGTAAATTAATTTTGCTTAAATTTGAATTTTTATTAATTCCCTGAGGGATTTTTTTCAGCTAAGCTGGCTTATAATTTTAGAATATTCTATTTTAAAGTTTTAAATTTCAAAATTTTAGCCTTACTTCTTTTTCAGGGTTATAAAAAATGATGAATGCTATTTTACGATTGAATTAGGTTGTCGTTTAGCTCAACTTACACGTTTGATATTTGCATCGATAAAAGTATTAAACGAATTGAAATTTGTTTCCGATAATATTTATCCGATGCTAAACAATGATATTGTAAGTTTTACTTGCTGTAATTTTTATATAAGAAAAAATTTTTATTTTAATTAACAATAATTATATTATTTTGTAATTTCAATATATATTCCAATTATATCTTAAATTTATTGATTGATATTGATTGAATAAAGAGAAGTAAATATTTAGTTCAATTTATTATATTTATCAAAAATTATCATAGTTTCGGATCAAATTTTACTATACTTATTCATTTCAGACATATTTAAATGAGTTATATTTACGAATGAAATCAAACTATGCACAATATCGTAATCTAAAAAATGAAACAGTTTTCATTCGATAACAAACTATTACCACCTACTATTGGAGCTGTTAAACTTTCTCAAAGTCCGTTGTTAAATTTAGTTATTAATAGTCATCTAATATTGACATATATTATCTATTAGAAATTTGCATATTAAGATAATTGATTCAATAATTTTCTCAAAAGAGATAAGTAATTAATTGTCACATAAATTCCAACTGATTCACTATTTATGTAAATTATCTTTCTTAATATTATTAAGATTGATAATCTAGATGCTTTTTTATGACCTGT
Source organism: Dirofilaria immitis (assembly GCA_024305405.1). Lineage (NCBI taxonomy): Eukaryota > Metazoa > Nematoda > Chromadorea > Rhabditida > Onchocercidae > Dirofilaria > Dirofilaria immitis. The sequence goes on from JAKNDB010000054.1 coordinate 792,026, forward strand.
TATCTATAAATATATCAGATCTGAGATTTTCCAGACTCGGAAAATATTGAAAATGAAGCGAGCTGTGATTTGACGATACTCGAAGATACTATCGATGAAGAAAATAAAAATCTATTGAAGAAGATTCATGCACGAGATCATCTAGAGTGAGCTTTTTTAAATTGTATGCAAATGATTGAACTTTAAAATTAGTCTTTAAGAAAGATTCTCGAATTCTTTTATTAGTTGAATTGATACAGGTGAGATTCAAAACATTTCAAAATTATTTTTAGATATAAAATAATGCCCTAAATTTAGACATATATCTCTTAAACCTTTAAAATAATTCTTTTAATTTCATTTAATTATCAATCATCTAATCATTAACTAATCACCAATAATAATAATCAATCATCTAATAATTACCATACATCTAAAATCTAATTATCAACAGTAATTGCTAATCATTTAATTACCATAATTAAATTGGAATTGAATTTTTCCTGTGCTTATATTATTTCTTCATATTTAAATTTAATTCAAGAATATTCAAATAAATTTTATTTTCCGTTTTTTTGTAGAATAAATTTTTTTCAAAAAAATAAAATATATATTGTAGTCGAAATCAGAAACTGATTTTGAACAGAAACGTACGGAAAAACAAAGATTTCGTATTGGTTCAAAATGGAAAAGAGATGAATGAAAATTATCATATCAGATAAAACAAAAAAAAATTCTTTTCAAATTGTAAAAGTTATTATAAAAACGTCGATTGAATTTTGCAGAATCTGTCGAGATTCGCGAGAAATGTCGTCATTCTATATATTATAGCCTAGTAAATATTATAATAAAGTTTGTCGAATATATTTACAAATACTTGTAAAACTTTTCATCAAAAAGCTAATTTAAAAAAATCATTAAAATATTATAGTCTAGAAAATATTTAAGCTTTTATTGAATCTGTTCATGAATCTTTTCGTTAAAAGATTAGCAAAAATAAATTTTTTTTTAAAATCAATTTTGAAAGAATTAAAGAATTCTATCATATATGTATAAGCCTATGCAATTTCCTTCAAATCATATATATATTAATTTTTTTTAAAACATTAATATAACGAACAATCTTGTGAGTATTTTACATAAATCTATTTGAATTTAATGAGTCCTTGTCGTTTAAGTTATCAATTTATCAGCAGATGATTCTGTGGTGAATTTAATGATACATAAATCTTCTTAAATTGTAATATTTAATTTTGTTGCATGCAAGAGAAGCAACATATTTTGTCGATATAGAATCTTTCACGTCTTCTAATGGTATTAGTAATACTTAAAATTATTTGATAAATATTAAGAAAAAGACGATATTTCAAACAATAATTTTTCTATAAGAAATAAACGAAAATTTTATATATGAAGCGGAAAACGAAAATAGTAATAATAATATGATATTATTAAATAAGAAATGAAATTAGAAACTAAGAAATTGATTGAATCTTCAGGTAATTCCATGAAGCTTTAGCTATTCTAATTGTAAAAATCAGTAATAAAATAAGTAAATAAACCTAAAATAAGTGAAAAAATTCGAACAATATTTTTAAGATTAGAAATTCAGAGATAGGATAGAAAATCCAAACAATAAATACAAAAAAACAAGTAAACACAATTTAAAAATAAACAAAAACAAAAATGTCAAGTATTTTTAGGACGTTAAAATATGCCGCGCAATATGAATTTAATATTATCTTAATTCAGAAAGAAAAATTATTTGATAAGCTTCTAAATCATATTTTAGAATGATAAAGTTATATAAAATGTAAAATTATCAAAACTATTGACAATAAATAGGTTGCTTATTTTATCATTTTTTTTTGCTATTTTAGGCTTTAAATAGTCTTCTAATTTATGGTACAATTAGTAAAATTGCATATAAAATTGTTAAATTAATTTTTAAAAGGTTTCATAATGAGGAAGAGAAAAGCATAAAAGAAAATAAAAAGGATAAATTAAAAGCATTCAAAATAAGCGATAAAAAAATAAAAAATATTTAAGTAAATTAAATAAGTAAAAAAGGCAAGCAAAGAAAAGTATGTAAAATTGCAAAGCAATCAAAATAAATTATATTAAAATTAAGAAAAACAAGATAGAAGATAATTAAATTTACAATAAAACACGCAATGGTTTGCAAAAGATTGCAATTAACATATGTGCATACATATCATTGTACAAATATAACAAATAAATGCAAAATGCAAGTAAAATAAAAGAAGGAAATGATTGCAGAAAATGCCCGGGAAAGGATTGCAGGAAATGCCCAGGAAAAGATTGCAGGAAATGCCCGGGAAAGGATGAAATATTAATTGAAATAATTATAAACTTTACAATATTTGATAATGATAAACAGATAATAATGAAAAGTATTGAGACTAATCAAAAAAATTAAAAACTAACGGAAAAAAAAATTTGATGTACGGAAAAAATATGCAAACTATGGGGGCAACTAAAAACACATGAAAGAATAATCAAAGTTCATGGAATGAGAAGATAATAAAAGTTCATTGAATGAAAAGATCAACGTATATCGAATGATAAGAGAGATAATCAAAGTTTATCGAATGATAAGAGAGATAATCAAAGTTCATCGAATGATAAGGAGATAATCGAAGTTTATCGGATGATAAGAGAGATAATCAAAGTTCACGAAACATGATGAATGAATGCAAAATTAGGGTATCGAATTAAAATTGTAATGAATATGCATAATTTTGAAGTTCAATTCTACAAAAATATATGCAAATTTCAATTTTATTAAAAAAGATTATGAAATAAATATAAATTAAGGCCAAAGAAAGGCCGTAAGACTAAATTATGAAAGTAACAGAAAGAAGCTAAAATCAATAAAAATGAAATGTGAAATGAAATGCAAAAGAAAGGAAAATGTATGAAATTAGTAAAATTAGTAAGTGACAGAATGAAAACTCTAAAAATCCGCTTCTCAAATTTTTCGTTATCATTAATTCTTTACCGTTTACCGAATTTTTATCACATTATCACAATTCTTGACTAGCAATTGCGATATAATAATGATATCTGAATTTATCAATTATATTTGAATAATGAAATTAGTAAATTAAAAGTTTTAATTAAAAAGGATTTTCTTTTGGCACTGTTATATGTTTATTAAATGTTTTATAGTTTATTAAATTAAATATTACAGTAATTTGTTATCATTCAGAAGCATCAACAATTACTCGATGAACGCCTTCGTATATTGGCACAAGAACCTAAACGATCTGTACGCTTTTTTATAGTTAATTCAAAACTTTTTTAATTAATAGAAAGTTACAGCCGAGGTCATGACCTATACATATGCCATCTCTATCCAAATATTTTCTTGACAATAGATTGCGGTTTTTTGTAATATTTTAAGAAAAACGTATGAAATCGCAAATTTCAGATGAATCCATTGCGATATCAATTTTGCAAATTGATTTTAATAAAACTTCTTATTAGTCTTGATACTCATTTTGAAAAATTTTTTAATTTTGTAAATTCATTTTAATAAAAATTTTTTAATTTTGTAAATTCATTTTAATAAAAATTTTTAATTTTGCAAATTTATTTTGATGAAAATTCTTTTTACACATTTATTTTAAAAAATAATCGATTTAATTTGATAGAGAAAAACAGCTTGAAAAATTGATATTAAAATTAAATTTGAATAAATTTGACATATTTCTTCATTTTATCATATGTTTCTTCAATCATCCAACATGAAGAAATGTGCATTCGATACATTCGATTTATCATAATCAATTGGATCTTTGATATTTAATAAATCTTGCATCCATTTCATTTCTTAAAAATACCAAAAATTACATATTTTTATTCAAAAAATACAATTTTTTTATCTATTTGAATGACAAATTTGACAATTATTCATTATTTATATAGCTAATAGATCAGCTATTATCGCATTTATCAATGTTATCATTAATGCAAATATAATAACAAATGTAAAATAAAATTTTCATCAACAAAGTCTCAATTATTCAAAAAATTCGGCGATATAGAATCATTAATATATTAGTTAAAAATAACATCAAAATTACAATAACTTATTTATTTATTTAGATGAAATGTTTCTTTAAAAATTTTCATCTCACTTTGAAATCTTATTAAATATGATGAAAACTAGTGATGGAATGTAAAAGCTTTCATATTTTTTTATTACTAATAGAGATATATTTGAATACTATAATCATTACAATGATTACAGTATTCAAGTTGTAATATAATATTCGAACTGTAACAAAATATTTGAATTGTAATCATTTCAATCACCACAGTATTCAAATATAGTTCTGTCGAGAGTAAAAGAAAAAAACTGTAATCATACACATTATCGAAATTTACAGTATAAGGATTTTTAATTTTCTCTATTGCTTGCATCATGTTATTTCGATCAATTTATATACCTTATTCATTTGTTAAATCAGAAGAACAAATGATAATATCATTTGCATTAAATGATAGATATCATAATTAATTAATTAAACTAATTAAAAGAATATGAAAAGTTCTAAATAAACAATATGATTAAGATTTATAATGTAACCTGCTAAAATATTTCGCCTAATTTAATTATTAATTAAATACTTCCATTCATCTTAAAAAATAATTTAGAAAAAAAAGCATACGATGAGGATTTTGAGGATCAAAGCCAATAACATTTGATGGACAATAACCTAAATCCTCCTTATTTTGTGCAACAAGAAGAATTATTGCGAAAAATAACAATAAAAGAACAATAAAGGTCAAAGTTCCTATAGCCAAAAATTTAATTCTGCCACTTTTCTGAAATTATTGCTTCATTTCTTTTTCAAAAATTATTTTATAAATTGAAATCAATTTTTCAATTTGCAAAATATTGATTTTAGCATATAAATAAATGATGAAATTAAACTTTATAAATCATTGTTTATCTTTATACATTAAGTTTTATTTGATATTTAATCAAATGCTAGTAGTGATATCTAAATATTCACTGATAGAAAGGCTAAAGAATAAATACTGATATTTAAATATTCATCTATTCACCGAAAAGGTTGAAGAATAAGTGCTGATATTTTGAATATTCAATGGTGCAACTTCAATGGTGGAATTTTTTAATATAATAGTTAAAACCTTTTTACGATCTATTATCTTGTTTACAAAAGAAAGTAATTTCATATTTAAAATACGAAAATTTCTTCATTATTAATTTTAATTTCATTAAAGCAATGGCCTCTTGAAATTTTCCCCAATTCCAAAATTTTGTAAAATAAAAATTGTTATCAACCAGATGATAACGATGAAAAGATTCAATAACATATGGTATTGAAATACGATCAGCACGATCAACCAATGTTAGATTGGAAAGATCTGAATCTAATGGCCATGCATCACGATCAGTTATCTGGGAAATTTAAAATTTTCATTAAATTACAAAAAAATCAGTCAATTATTATTTCTTTTTATTTTCATGCATAATATTAATTGAATAATATTAAATTTAGTTAAATATCTTTTAATAATTTTTAAACGAAAAAAATTGGGACTAATAATAATTGACAATAATAATAATTAATAACTAATAATAATAATTAATAACTAATAATAATAATAATAATAATAATAATAATAATAAATGAAACGATGCATTAAAAACTTAGGCATAAACTTTCCTCAACTTTTGGAACTTTCATTATAGCTGTATTAATCGTAATTTACCAGAATTTTGGTAGAATTAATTGGAAAATGAATTAATATTTAATACATTTTCCTTATGATTCCATATCAATTGTTTATTGATTATTTTTAAAAAAATTTAAACAAAATTTAATTTAAGAAAAATTCTCTTTTTAAAATTAAACAAAACAAACTTTACTATTTAAAACTTTATCATTTCTATTTATAATCTTAAGAACTATCCGCTATTTATGCTATTAATGTTTAAAATGAAATATTAAAATACAAATAATTTTAATATTTGTAAAGCATTTGATGGAATACGATTCGAATCAATAATTCGCCGCCAACTATCATTGATATATAAATGATTTGCTGCTTTATTATCATTCTGTAGCATACCAAATGATAATGTTTTTTCATTTTCAGGCTAGAAAAAGTTACCCTTGTTTTTTTATAAAATCAAAGTTTTGGATTTTGCGTTTTAATTCTCTAAAGTATGAGAAAAATAATTTCAAATCTATGAATTATTTTACATTTATATTTGATAAAAATTTAACAAAACATTCCAATTATCGATTATTTATCAAAATTTAGTGATTCATAATTTAATCATCCTATATTAAAAGATTTTTAATATAAAATAACAATTTATAAGTTAAAAATAATATTATTATCGTAAAATAATATCGTACTATCAATAAATAAAAAAAAATCACATTTTAGTTTCAATCTATTCATTGATAATTAATCGAACGCATATCATCCTAATTTGAATAAGTAAACAAATGTATAAGCATTGAAAACAATAATAAACAAAGAAACGAAGAAAATTATCAAACTTGATAATTTGATTCCATTTTTGGACAATCATATCTTGATAATGTTTGCTCATAACGTTGTTTCGCATAATATAAAACCTTAATATTTTATGATTATTAATTGATAAAAAAGAAACGAATTGGTTTTAGTTAAAAGTTTAATCAATGAACGCTACAAAAAAAATGATTAATGATAATTAGTACTATGACTTTGTCAAGCTATATTAAATATTTAATCGATCGAATTGTTAAAAGATTAATATATATATATATAAATAAATTTAAGTCCTTAAATTTGTGTTTCAGAAGATAATTTGAATAATTACTTAATTTTAAGAGAATTGGACTTCGAGAGTTTATATTAGCTACTATTAAATACATATATGTATATATATAATAATTTCACAATTCAATCGATTTTTAATCATTCATTTTTAATTAAAATTTTAATATTAGGTCAAACTTAAAAAAATAAATAAAAGAATTCCTTCGATAAATGATCAACAACTTTTTTCATACCATACTTCTAGATCTTTTTTTCCTCAATACTTGGATTATCTTTCATCAATATGGAACTTATATAAGATTCAATATTTTTAAGCCATGTCATATCACCCGGTCTATCTAAAATACAAGTAACGTTATCAAAATCACAAGCTGCTATCACACGTGGATCCATTTTATAATTCAGCATTGTTGTCGATATCAATGTATCGATATCACTAAAAATCGAATAATAAAATAATTTTCATTCTTGAAAACAATTGAAAATAAAAAGTATTATTGAAAAATAAATTAAAAATTAAGAAAATCATAAAATATTACTATAAATAGTAATTTTTGAAATGACATATATTTCTTCTAAATATGAATAATAATCACTGATTAAAAGTATTTTTTAGATTACAATAAATTTTTATGACGTAAAAAGTTACGCAAGAGCAAAATCGATCCGTTTATTGAGTTCCTTGTTGAATCGAATAGCAAATTCTTCATCGCCACGAATACGTGTATCTCGTACGTCTGGTATTGTTGTTTCCGTCAAACGATGATCGTATTCATCATGACGAGGTTGCATTTTCCAATCGTTTTGCCATGAATTGGGTGACTTAAATAAAGATTTTTCATAACTAGGATCGATCGATAATTATATTCAATCGATCAAATCGATCAATGATTGCTTCATGTTTTCAATGAGATATGCATCAAAATACAAATTCAATTACTCTTAGGAATATCAAAAGTTAAAAAAAAAAGAAAAAAACAAGATAAGTATTAAATATCGCCAAGTTTTAAATACGATAATTAAACTAACTGCAATTAAGTTCTATGATTAATTAAAATCTAACTGTAGTAGCAGTGGACATTTTTGTAATTGTCGAATATCCGGAGATAGATTCAATGCTAGGAGGATAATTATTAAGTGTCCAATGATCTAAAGGAATCTAAAAAAGAAAAAACGAAAGGTTACAATCAAAATATATGCATAACTAATTAATTAAATAAATAATTAAAAGATTATTAAATAAACAAATCGATTAATTAATTAAAAATAAGTACAAAAGTGAAATAAATCAATAAAATCAGGCAAATATATTAAAAATCAAATTAATTATGCAAAAATTCGCTAATTACAATTATATAATATGCCAATTTTATATATCCAAAAATGATAAATTAATATTTCGATCCATCATAGAATATTAATATATTACCTGTCCTTTACTATATACTTTCGTTTTACCAAAAACTGTTATTGGTTGCGGTTTATGAGTATATTTGGAAGGCATAATACGTAAATGTCGCAACTTATTACCTTCTTTCTAAAAAAAAAAATCCTATTTATAAAAGAATGATATTAAAATTTATTTTCAGATAAATAATCATTATTTAATCTTTAAGATAATTCGAATAGTATTAAAATTATGATATTTATTACCGCAATGCTATGTAATTATTCTCAAAAATAATCATTCGCTACAATGATTTAATTTATAAACAATTCAAATTTTTGTTTTCACGTAAATAAAAATAAGTGAAAAATTATTCAACAAATAAATTTTATTTCATAGAGAAAATCTATTAAGCTAAAATTAGCAAAAGATGATTATAAAGATCAGATTATATAATTATAAAAGAAGCATTATACTTTCAAAATGTATTTCATGAGATTTTAGAATTCCGTAAATTCAAAAAAATTATCTGAAGGGTTGGTTTGTAGAAGACTGTAAAGTGTTACAATTCCATTTATATGTTACTGTAAGGCGCTACATCTTATTTGTATGATACTGTAAAACACTAGAGTTTTTCATTACTGCAGGTTGACTTATAGGATATCGTAAATTATTACCATCGGAAAAAACCGAAAGAAAATACAGTAATTCTTTTTGTATAGCATTTCAAATGAATGAGTATGGAATGTACATATATTTTTTCTGTAAGATGACTCTATTATGTAAGGTACGTCTTTGTTTATAAGCCATATATCCCCTTCCAAGCAGAGCCCCTTTCTCTTATAATCATAACTATCCCATGATTCACTAGAACAATACTGTAATTCTTTTTCTATAGCATTTCACATGAATCTAAACAAGAGATCGGTTGGATACCATCTACCCAGACATTTTTTATCCTCCTTTTACTATCAGAATTATTCATCTATTTTGCCTTATCAAATAAACTTTTTTATTAACTATATTACAAGCACGGTGTTGTATAATTGGTTAATTTGATCATTGAATAAATACTTTCTGCCGATTCTTTACGACATATTGTTTACAATCAACAAGACAAACTTTTCCTATAACTACAGTTTTTCTTTGGTTTTTTACAATGTTCTTTAGTTTTTCTACAGTTTAATTTGTAGGATACTGTAAAATACTCACAACAGCATAATTGATATCATCATAAACGATATGTACGCCATTTTTGTTGAGTACTCGCATGAAATAGTAATGAAAACCAACCCAAATTGGATAATCAATTAATTCATTGCATAAATCCGATACAGTAACTCCTTTTAGAGGTATTAATCTATTTCAAATGAATTTTTTTAATTGATTTATTAAATTAAATTTTTGTATTTTATCTTATCTTTTACAATTATCGTTCTATTTTATTCTAATCATATTATCAAAATTCTTTTATCAAAATATTACTATCATCAATTTTAATTGAGATAAAATTGAATTGTTTCAAAATTTATAAATAATCAAATAAGAAATTGATATCTATTATTGAATAAATTAAATGCATCATATTTCCTGGGCCACTAAAAATGTCTAATAATATTTCTTCATAATCCATTATATTTCTGGGCTATTAAGCTATCTAGCAATGCTTCCTCAAAAGCTAAGATGTATGCTGAGCCAATAAACTATCTGATGATATTTTCCCATAAAAGAAGTTGATTGAATATAATTTTAGCAAAAATAAAACAAATAAAAACCTTGTTGCAGAACATCGTTTAAATGGTACAGTTTTACGTATTTTATGCTGTAATGCAGCATAATTACTCATCCGTTTCCGGCCAAGAACCCAATGTTTGTGATTTGATATAAAAGCCTAGAAATGATGCATTGATAAAATTTCTCGTGATAACATATGTATATAATAGACCTTATTTTAGGTTGTATTTATTAAGAGTAATTAATGAACAAAATGGAATATCCAAAAATTTGGAAACAAATTAATTTAATTAGTTGTCTGAAAATTAGAATTAATCGCAGGACTTTATTAACAAATGTTATGTAAGCAATATGAATCTAAAAAGTTTTTGTAAAATTTTTTTTGAAACAAATTTTTATTTCTGAAAAATTTCTCATCTGGAATGCTTTTTGTGTTCATTATCTATCGCTAAATTTCTATCAAGATTTTCCTCTAAATTATCAGAAATTTTGAAGAAAAAAATGTGAAAAATTGAACTTATCAATGAAAAAAGCTTTCCCATCAAGGTGGAATGATAAATTTGAAACAAACTGTGGTTACCGAAATGCTATATCAAATTTCTAGAAATATGCAAATTGAGAAAATTTTAATTAAAAATATGGTGAAATGTATACTTTGATTTGTTTGGCGATATTATTTCCTTCCAAAATTTTCTCAACATTTTGAAGCCTTGTTCGCTGATAAGCTCGCAAATCAGCAATATGATGATCGATCAATATTTTTATCATTGGTGGTCCACATTTCTAAAAATATTACCGACATGCTGAATTCATTTTCTATTAAATTTATCATTATTTATTTGTCATTCAATACCGTAATTAGAATATTATGATTTCATCGTTACATATTTATCACTTGATTGATCATATCACTTAATATACTAATATTTGATTTGAATTTTTATTTTCTAATTAGAAATTTTAAAAAATTTTTACTGCTAAATATCAACAAAAAGAATTAAATTATTGTTCAGAAATAGGATATATTCCAATAACCTGTTCTCTTGCATATGATGCCAGAAAAGTTGGTAGCACTTTACGACATTTCATTGATCGTAAATTTGGTCGAAATCCACCACCTGTGATATGCTGTAATTCCAGTTTACGATTATGTTCACCATGCAGTACTGAGACTGTCCTGAAATTAATATAAATCAAATCCAAAATATGCGATAAAATTTAAATTTTGTAAATTTTATTTTTAGTATATTTATAAAATATCAATGTATTGTTGGAGCTATAAAAAAAAAAAAAAAAAAAAACGAATAGATACGAAATGAAATCGTTAATTTCATGAAAATCGCCACGATTCATAATATCATCCGGTATAGCACCCATATAATAAATTTTTGCATTGAAATTATCAATCGAATATAACTATAGAAATATCGATATTATTAATTTAAAAATTTTCCTCAAAATATTTAAAATTTCATCAAACATTTTCGTAGTTATCGTCTAAATTGCATTAGTTTTTTTATTTTAACAAATGATTTATTGATTTTGAATAATTGATTTTCTAAGTTAATTTATTAATTTCTTATTAAGTAATTCATTTCCTCTATTAATACAATTATTATTAAGTTTAATTTATGATTGCTTAGTTAATTGTTTTCTTAATTATTGATATTTTTTGAATGAATAGATGTTATAATATTTTATTTACTATTTGTTTGAGCTTCTCAATTTTTTATTTTAGGCTATTATCGTACTTGAAAAATTTTTTTACATATTTTAATAGAAATTAATGAACTAAGAATTCTTTCTTATTTATTTATGTTATATTCAATTAATAAAGGAATTCGAAAAAGCTTACTTTGTTAATTGAAAATATAAAACTTACATCACTGATACGTTGGTGAACTTTATAAACAAACCATTGATTAGATATTTTATGAAAATAAATACGATATGGTTCATTTTCCGGATAATAGCTATAATTTTTTAATAAAAAATTCACTTTTATGCTTTAATGAAAAAATTAAATTTTTGTTTTTAATTTCAATTTCTGATTTTATCTTTTAATCAAACTCCTAAATTTAATTTATATAAATAAAGTACAAAATTAAGAACGAAATTTATAATATTTACTATTCCGCATAGCAATATTGCTCAGAAAGAAGTTTTAATCGGAAATATTTCATTTCCGGAATATCTTCCGGTTTTATTTCAACTTGCAAAGCGATACATTTCGAATACTGAAATCAAGATTATCATATATTAAAACATATAGAATAATAAAATAATTATATAAAATATTGAAATTATGTAAAATTAATATCATTTTAATCTTTAAGCTAATTTAATTAAAAGTACCTCACGTTCTTGCAATAAATTTATCGGTTTGTTTCGTAAAATAAGTTCTGCTTGATGATTATCAACTTTTAGCCTGTTTTCTAATCTCGACATATTACTGAATGATACTGGAATACGCTATATAAATTTCATTTATTTTATACGTATTTATATCAACAAAGTTTATTAAAATAGTTTAATCATTTATGGAAGTGAATAATTATAAATTCAAATTAATGCTATCTTTTATTTATGATAATATCATGAAATATTACTACATGTAAATAGAATGAAATAAGATAACAATTATTTATATTGCAATATTATATATTTATAATATAATATAAACAAAATTCTGATAAACTTTGATGATATTTTGATAAATTTCAATCGATAAAACATCATTGGATATATAAATAAAATTGTATAAATTAATAATTAAAAGTATTTAAATAACTTTTATGTTTTTACAATACAAATATAACTGATAAAACAAAAATGATAGCATAAATTAAGATAAGCAACCGCTTAATAGCAGCAATAAAAGAGAGAATTATAATTTAGAAAAAAAAGGTTTATTCTATAAATTTATATTAAAATTAATTTCAGTAAATATGCAACAAATATTTTGTCACAAAATAATTATAATTTTTTTGTATTAATTAAAACTTATTATTTTATAGAAAGTTTTTATTTAATTAATATTTTCCATTTTGCATTATCAAATAAATACAATTACATTATGCATTTTTTTAATTACATTTTTTTCTTATTATTTCTTATTTTTTAAATTGCGTTTTAAATTTAATTTAATTATTTGATATTTCTTCTGAATATTTATTTTAAAAGAATTAATGAAATAATATTCGATTTTAGTAATAACAATTTGAGTAATTGGTCGTTCGAATTACGATTAAATATATTTGACTGCTCGAATTGCGATATTTTCTTTATTTTTTTATGGCAATTATTAATAAAAGAAAAATATCAGAATGTATTTCATCACTTTTAACCTAGTTTAACTTATATTTAACCAGGTTTAACGTGTTTTTAATCTGAGAGTAAGCAACCATTATCGTTCGTTTCAAAAAACTTTTAGCAAAAATAAAACTTATCGCTTACATTTCTCGCTATTCTATGAAACTAAAAACAAAATCTAATTTTAAGATAAATTTAACAATAAGAAAATTTTATATAAAAATAATTATCAAACAATTATATATAAAATAAATTAAAAGAAAATGAACAAATAATATATGAAATGAATTGATATATAAAAATTAACAAATAAAAATGAAAAACAAAAATTTCAATTATCAATTTCAATAATTCCATCTCTCATATTATTTATCTTTTTATGCGATAAGTTTAAATGATAAGCCCAACTATTTCCGAATAAGTTAATCCATTTCTTTCTTTTGTTAACTGTTATGTTTTCGGTTGGTGTTAAAAATTATCCAGCTTGTCCGTTTTCTTATTTTTCTTTTCTTTGACAACAATTCGAGTATATTTGATCTTTCGGCATTTCAATCAATAAAATAGATTGATGGAATAACTATCAATGTTTATTGACGCTTATTAATTTTTCCGATAAATCCATGTGAAAGATGAAATGAAATTTATCAGTGAAAAATGAATTGATATCTCATTTTGCCTTTCCCTTCTTCATTTCAATCTTCATTTTACTTAATGTTTGAATTACATACTATTATCATAGCTACTTCACATATTTCTGAAAATAATATATATGTGTGTTATTGAAATGATGAAGCTTCTAATTAATGTTAATTTTTAGAAACTCTAAGTTATGTTTGATTTCTTTCAGTTATGATTGATATTTTGCTAATATATGTATCAGACTGATGGATATTGGATATGATTCTGAAGTATCGTTTGTTGAAGATGATGTAAAAGAACAGGAGGATATTAAGAAAGGTGGTCGTCATTATATATTTGTTTTTTCGTTATTTACTGATTTTATATTGAGATATTATTTGATAGGTGAACAGAAATTACGACATGATTTAGATATTTGAGGATTAATTTGCTAAAGGTAATAACTGTTTTATAGTTTCTTCTTTCAGCAGGACTTTCTGATGAACAAATTTTGAACGATCTATTGAAGAAAGATAAACGAAAGATCCGTAAACAGCGCCTTGTAAAAAATCCAAAATTACGTGATATTGAACTTTGTGGGCGGAATGGATTTCTCGAATTAAAGCGAAGCTTCGCCAATTTTAAGCCAAAAATAAAAACCCAGTTGGTCGTTGATTCTTATATTTTACAGCTGTTTTTTCATATAATCTTTTTGTTAAGTCATTCATCAAAAAGTTCATAAAAGATTAAGGTATTAATCGAGAAGTTAGGAAGCCAAGTCGAAATCGATTTATTATTAATTCGTAATCGGCACATTATTACTTTTACTGGTGAGATTGGAAATAATTTTTTGCTTATTGAATTAAATAATGTATTATTAAATTGTTGAATAATATTTTTTTCACATAAATTTATCATCATAGTTTTTTCTTCATGAATTTGTTATTTTAAGTAATGTAATGTAAGATAAGTTATAAATTAACTTATCGATAAAAAGATTATATTAATTTATACGGGTGTTATACCCACCGCACAAATTTTCTGGTGATTTTTATATGTCATCTCATTCAGTGAAAATTTAAATTTTCAATTTAATTGAGCACTAGTTATTTTAAGCAAAATGTTAAGCGAAATACGCTTTGTATTTTAGTAAATGTTTTTGAAAACTACTCTTTGTCTTTTTCAGTATGACGATTTATTTTTAATGATGAATCGAATAAAACATTGGGGACATTTACTCTGTCCTAAAATGAAATTTGAAGATTTCGTGACTCGTGTGGAATCGTTAGGTGACAAAAGAATGGTAAAAGTGAGTTATTAATTTTTGTACGAAAGTTGATAATTTTAGAACATTAAACACGAAGAAGTGAAATTTTATATTTCAGTTTGGTTTACTTAGTAATATTGTTCCATTTACGTGATTAAGTTGTTTTGATTATTATCTAATGCAGCATATCATTATCGATAAAAAGATTATTTAAGAAAAATAATAATTTTTACTCATTATCGATATGTTGTTCATTTTAGACAATGTTAACAAAAATGCGACTTGACATGCCTTTAACTGATGAAGATTTCCTCGCAAACAAAGAAAATGAGGAGATTGTAGAATTGGCCGGTAAAGGTGAAAAAGAACAGTTCACTGATGAACTGATAGATGAAACAAATTTATTTGAAATTTTCGATGATGGACCATCCGTGTCGCATCAGGCAATGCCATCTTCAGAAATCTTTGTATGTGAAAGATTTCCTTCAAATATTTTTAAATCTAGAATTAGATTACGATATGACGAATTCATTATGATGCTGTATTTGTTTATATTTTTTAAGGCGTCAAATTTGTCATTGGAACAACTACAACGTATTGAAGAAAATAAGCGTCGTGCGCAAGAACTCCGAATGAAACGTGAGGAACGGATGAACCGTTCGAATAATCTAGATTTGACTGTGAAGAATGATGATACACCAGTTTGTGCGGAGACACTAAGCAACATACCATTCAGCTCAAAATCATTTATTCAGGATGAAGATTTAAGAAAGCCCGAAGAACATGTCGATGTTATGATGGATGATAGCGAGGCATTAGATTTTATATTCTCATCAACTTAATTTCTAAGCTTTATTTGCAATAGGACATCAGAAATTTTCGCGTAATTCCTGAGCTGCTGTTTGCTTTTTCAAGCTAAAACAGAGATGTAATATCAAATTATCAAGGTATTTTATAACTACAGCACTGAATGATCAAAATATCTAAAAAAAATGTTATTTGTGCATCGAAGTTTAACTGTTATTTCTGCGTTTTTGATGAGCTTCAGTTTTGAAAAATTTTTATAAAATCTTTTCACTTGTTCGAAGAATCTTTTAATTTCGGTAATTGTTTTTATACTTCTCTTGAATTCGGTTTTTTTAATCTATATTTGATTCATGTTTCAAGCATTCAATTAAAATACAAAATAAAAGAACCATTTTTTGCTCTTCAATTTTTGTTTCGATAAATGGATTAATTCGAAATAAACATTTTTTTAATTTCATTGAACTTGAATTTTTGTCGGCGGAAAGCTGTGGCACTATCAATACAAAATTCCAAAAAGGATTTTACATATTTCACAGAAGAGATGATAATATTAATATTCATACTTCAAGATATATTCAAAATATTTTAGTACAGTTAATGAAAATCTTTTCTTTGTAAAAATCAAATTATTAGTTTAAATGTGTTAGAAAGAAGTAAGAAAACGTCGATAAAGCTAACCATACAGGCGGAACCGATATCTACTTAAACTTTCGTTTTAGTGATCGGCTGTTCAAAATGACTGGTTGTCGCAGCGAGCAGGGTTCGAACCTGCGCGGGCAAAGCCCATTGATTTCAAGTCCAACTCCTTAACCACTCGGACATCGCTGCCGCTAGATCATTACTCCCGTAAAGTAGCTATTTAGAAATGATCCATTTTGAAAATTATTATTATTAATTCGTTACTTTGCACTTAAATTCCGGTTGAATTTCCGGTATCTAAAAAATTCGTCGAAAATAGCGCGTACGCAGCGAGCAGGGTTCGAACCTGCGCGGGCAAAGCCCATTGGATTTCAAGTCCAACTCCTTAACCGCTCGGACATCGCTGCACCGGAAGCAGGTCTGAAGAATTTGAACCATTCGATCGAGTTTAACAGTTGTAAAATTTTTAGATTAAATATTTCGAGCCAAGATTGAAGTCAACTAGATTGAATCATCAAAGTAAATTAGCAAAATCATTAAATTATTTCAGACTAAATCTTTGAAGCTATTCCGATCTCAATTTGTTGAATATATTCCAAATTAAATTTACAACGCTATTCCAAAATAAATTTGTGAAGCTATTCCATGAAGTTCAGATTAAATTATTCCAATTTTAATCTCTAAAGTTAATTCAGGTTGAATTTTTAAAGCTATTCTAACTTAAATTTGTGAAAATATTCCAGATTAAATCTGTAATCTGAAAAAAAAATGTATTTTAGCTTGATTTAATTAGTTTATAATGATAAATTTTCTGTTAAGACATTCATTTTAATTAAATAAGGCAAAAGATAATGATGTAGTATCATTTTATCATTACAAATATCATGAGATTAGTAATATCAATTTTATTCATGCAAGTTCATTTGATATACACTTTTATATATATTAGAATTATGAATGTTTCTTGCATCCCTTCTTTTCTTAAAATTTTCTGCAATCCTTTTTAAAAAAGACTGATATATATATTAAAGTATAAGATAAGAGTTATTATGATACTTATCATTAAACTATTTGTTATTTAAAGGAAAAAAATCAGTATTTTTGAAAAGAATATTTAAAATTTTTGAAATTATATCAATGAATAATTATATAATTGTTTTGCATTTATATAAAAATACTTAAAAATTTTATTAAATTAAATTAAATCTCTTATCATTAGTTTAGGTAAAATAAAAATTTTAGAGGAAATTTTTTCAATATTTTGAATTAATTTTGATTATTTCATTCCATATCGATGATTCTATCATGCATCTATACATTTATTATTTTGTTGCTATGGTAATTACCGGATGATAAGTTTTTACGCTTTGTTTATAAACTTTTTTATCTTACACTTTCCTATTATCCGTCCTGTTTAATTTTTAATTGACATTTTTGTTGATTTAGGCTTTTTTTTCATTTGTGTTAAAATTTTATTAATATATGATAAAAGATGATACAATCGATCTTTTATAATAAAAAGAAAAATGTGATTCAGAAAATATAGAATTTTCCATATCTCTCACTAATTAATATAATCATAAATTCAAAACTTTTGAATTTAAAAATAGCTTCAGAACTTTCAGAATTCTTAACATAAAAATTCAAAATAACTATTAAATATATTGTATCTCAAATAATATCTTTTAATTTGAATTTTCATAGGAAAAAAATTGGAATATTAGAAATATATGAAAATATGAATATACCACATAATTTTAATTCCAACGATAAAAATATTATTCATGCGGTTGTCATATCAAAAAATTTATAGTATTATTTGGTATTTTGGAAATTTTTCTAATATGTTTTTAGTTATAGCAGGTGTTTCATTTCATTTTATTAATCTATTTTGAAAATTATACGGAATTGAATAATGGAAATTACGAGAAGATCTAATATTAATAAATTCAAATAAATTAAATTAATTTTACTATATCAATTCGATAATATCAATCAGTAAGTAATAATTTTGGGTAAAAGAAGCAAAATGTTAATTAATCGATTATCATTAATTTGAAATTTTAATCAAATTTATTACTTTAATTATTTAAAAAATTGCACAAAAATAAGGCAAAAATATTTTCTGATTTTGTTATCATTTAGTCATCGAAATCTTCAAAAATTTATTTTCAGTTGTGCCTGATTTCAATTCGAAAATGTGTAATAAGCCAGATATCGTTGGACAATGGACGTCATATTATGCAAATGACATTTTATTCGAGAGTAAACAAGAATTTGAAAAGTTTGTAATAAAATTTACTCATCTTTTTATTGTTGTAATTAGAAAATGATATGATATTTCCTCTGAATAATTTTAATCGATTATTCTTATTTCTGTTATTTTATATTTGCTAAATCATTCTAGTGATAGTCAAGAAAAGGAATTTTTGACAATAATTTAATCCAAAATTTAATTTATTTTTATTTCATATTTGGTTTGGTTATTCATCTCAATAATAAAAAAAAAAAGCAGTTTTCAGTAGTGATATTTTGATTAATGCAGTCGAAAAAATACTGATTGAATGAAGTTTAAATTTGAGTATAAATTAATTAAATAATAAAATTAAAAATAATGTAAGCATCATTTTATATACAAAATTGAAAATGTATGAATAATTTTAATAAAACTGTATTTCAAAACTTTGAATTGCTCCTCAAGATTTAATAAAAATATATTCCTCTTTTTTCAAATTATTAATTATGTTCACGATATTATGTGCCATATAAATATTATGTGGATTATGTAGTCAAATTATTTCTATAAATTTAATGTTTTATGGTTTAAATACTATTAAATGGATATTATTTATTCCGCATATTATCCTTAGGTTTGTTTGGGAAAATTTCTCCGATACTGCTATTTTCATATGTTTAACTATTATTTGTATATTTTAGTAATATAAATTTAATTTGTAAATCTTTATCACAAAAGAAATGAATTAAATAAATATTATACATAAATATTATATTTACAAATAAATATTATATTTATTTTATTTACATAAATATTATGCAACAAAAACTTCTATACTGAAATTTACTCTTGAGAATATACGATTATTTCGTAGACAACGAAGGAAGAATAATATAATTTCAAGATTTTATGCATATTATCACTCCTTTATTGCTTAATAATACTTATTTATATAGTCGTATTTTATTCGCAAGAAGGAATGGAACATGGTACCATTTCATTGATATCACTTATGATTTTAATCATCTTATTTATCGCTGCATGGTTTTATTCATTGGTAGATATTTATTCATATCAAATAATTATATATAAATTTATTTCGAAAGATAAATATCCGAAATCTTGATGTATATATATCCGAAATCTTGAAACTTGACATATCTATCTCCTATAATGGTAGGTTAATCAATTTGTTACTGTTAATAGAATCTTATTAAAATAAGGTATTTAATAGAAACCAGAATAAAAATGTATCCGTCTCATTTCAGATTTAATAACATCCCCAAAATTGAATTCAAAACTGACTGAACTTTAAACTTTCAAGTAATTGTAGATTTGTCAACTGAAATGTTTTAATTTCGTCAGATCTGCTAAAACTGGTTTTTCGCTTTCAAAAACACGTGAACTTCATCATTCATCAATATCATCAATCGCGGAGCGTATAGAACCTTTACCATCAACATCATAACAATCAGCAATCTCAATCAAAGCTAAAGAACGTTTATAACCATGAGAACATACAACGAAACTGGTAGTGTTAAGTGCACCGATCTAATGGAATTGAACAAATATTTCAAATATTTGTTCAACACTTGAGATTAATAATCAAAAAGCAAAAATTAATATATTTGTTTGAATTTTAATGATATTTATTCAATTTATTGAATTATTGTATAAATAAATTGCAAATCAGTGCAAAAATAAATGATTAATTGTTGTGTAAATTCATAAGACATCACAAATAATGAAAGAAATGATCAATTTGTCATGTAAAAATCGACAAAATAAATAACGAAAATAAGTCAAATGTGAAGAATGCCCGGTTGCTCGATATATACATTCCATATGTTCGATAACCATATGGATACATCGGTTTTTCCTTTTTTCTATATTTTTTTCTCTGTTTTAAATACTTTAAACCATGTTCTAATTTCCCACATACCAAACAAATAATCAGTAAAAAACTGGTCAAAAAATATTTGAAAATTACGAGATTTGTTATCTTACCAGAGCTGACCTTAACAGAATACGGTCAACCCCAGCAATATAAGCCCAACATATTTCTACAGGCATGGGAATGTATTTTTGAAGCATTCCATCATAATTTTACAACATCTAAACAAGATTTTAAATTAAAATTTGTCAATCATTAATTTTCAGAATTACTTAATAGAATATGAATCATAAACTAAACGTTTTTTTATATGATATGATACCTTCTTTGTACTAATACGACAGCTACTCAGCTTTAAAAAAATACAACCTGTAGATTTATATCAAAATTTTCTCATCAATCATTCAAGAACGACCCATTTTAAAATTATGTATCATAAAATATTGGAACATTGCATTTCTAATTTAGTGGATTTCTCTATTACGGGATGCTCTCGGAATGAAATTTCTACCCTTACTTTCTTCTGTTCATCGCTGTCGCAAGCTACTGTGCTTGATTCATACCGAGAAATAGGTGAAGAATTCGCCAACAAATTTCTAGTGGACCTTAAGTATTCAAAATAAAATTATCCAAACTCATTGTTTAGATCAAGTAATTTGGTAATGAATGATAGATTTTGTGAAATGTCAAGCTTATTTTGATATCCTAAAGCATTATGACATGAGATATTCTTTCTCTTGAATCTCAAATGATGGAAAGATGTTTAAAATATATGAAAAATTGAATTATGCTCAAATCAAACTGGAAAAAGTACTACCTGTTGAGTCTTATATGACTTTTAACAAGATCATTGGAGCAGTGAGCTGCCATAAGTGATAATTCACCTGCCAACACTGTCGAACAAATAATTTCTGCCAGACGTGTAGCACATTCACCTGGGATTGAGGTTGGTGCCCCACAACCCATTATCTTAATAATTTGCACTTATTGCTTCCATCACACAAATATAAACATTATATTTTTGCTATTGAAATATATATCAAGAAAGTATGATTCGGGTCACTAAAAATAAATAATTTGGAATTCAGGAAAAAGATTTAAGGAGATTTTCAAGAACCTGTAAGCATGCATTTTGAGCTGGTAATATGGTGCCACCTCCAACAGTTCCAACTTCAAGGCAGCGCATGCTACATGAAATGTACAAATCGCCATGTTCAGTTTTTTCCATTATGGTTAAACACATACTGCTAGATACAACCTGAGCAACATCCTGCAATGCCAAAACGTGTAACTTATAAAATTGCTGTAGTGGTAAAAATTTTCAGGAAAAATACATGCAAGAAAACCCTTCTGAATCTGCACAACAAACCTGCCCAGTTGCAATAAATATGGCTGCAACAACATTAGCTGCATGTGCATTCCAACCACCAACGGTACCAGACATGGAAGAACCAATTAACAGTTTTGCTTGTCCTAATCGTACCAGTGCATCAACCGTCGTTTTAAGGACAGTTTTTACTACTGTAGCTGGAATCGTTGCATCAGCAACCATCGATTTCCCACGCCCTTTAATCCTGCCAAATTCACGAATCGTTAAATATACTGTAGCAGAGAGGAAAAATATACCAATCTCAGATTTTCTACCACTAAATAAAAGCATATTCCTCATATCTCAAACAAACAAAAAAAGGAAGAAAAATAGAATGAACGAAAAACCCTAATCATAAACAAATATTATAAAAGGTACCAACAATAAAATTAAGAAAAATAAACAAACTTCAAAATTATAAGTAAAAACAATACTAAAAAAGATGGATAAGACGAAAATTAAACTTTTGCATACTATGAAGCAAAAAAAAGACTTATCGACGGTTAAGGGCATAAAGTGTAAAAGAATAACCAATTAATCGCACTAGCTTTCTTGTCCACACAATAATTACCAGACAACGATAATATTTCCATTTCGGGATACTTATTTTTAAGTAAGATAGTACCGCGTTTGCACCTCTGTAACATTAAATATGACATATTATTTTTTCAACAAAATTTATCAATCACAAAATAGAAACCTGATTTTTTAGATGCGGAACGTTTATAACAGAGTCAGCGAAATAGGACAATTATTTGAGAAAATAAATGAGAGGAATTTAGCATTGTTGACGGTTGAAACCAAATAGCACAAATTAAAGATAATTTTAAAAAATTAAAACAAAATTTGGGAAATGAAATATTTGATAAAAGTAAAAAATAAAAGTTTGAATATTACTTCAATTCTTTAAATAGTGAAGAAAGAAAAATCTACTAAAAAACATAAAAATTACTTTGATACCATATTCATTCCCATTGCATCACCTGTTTTAGCTTCAAATCTTATAAATAATAGACGGCCAGCAACATCTGTCTCAAGCCGCTGTAATCTCGCAAAACTGCAAAAACAACAAGGAATTTTGTTGTCGACCCAACGCAAAAAAAAAAAAAAAAAAAACAAAGTAAATTGATGTTCGCATTTTCCAATAAAGTGTAGCTGACGAATGATAAATAGGTTTTACTAGTCATAATTCAAATGTCGAACATTAAATATCTGTCGCATCAATAAATTTATTCTCCGATCAAATCATCACTAAGTTAAGATAATTTATTGTACCTGCTTGTCGAATCAAAGACATTTTTAACTTCTTCGAAGCCGCTTGATGAATCTAATAAATTCTTCATCTCACTAAAACGATCAAGTTTAAGCATTGTATATAAATTTTAAATCGCAATTTTATTTGAGAGTTGTGAGTATGACAATGTCATTATATCATGATGATAGAATACGGATTGCAGTAATATCTGTAAAAATAAAAGACAAAGTTTTGCACTTCAAAACTTGATATTATGAAGTCTTAAAAGCAAAAAGTGAAACGTAACTCGTGATTTTAAAGAGTTACATTTAAGGAATCAAAATAACCGCTTCCTTTCGTAAAATTCAATAATTCTGTAACACTACGAGGATTTGAAAAAGTTTGCACATTTCTTTTTCACGGACTACACGGAAAATACTACTTAGATAGCATAAGGTCAATAATCATCATGAAGATAGCATAAGGTCAATAATCATCATGAAGATAAACAATCTATTATGGCAATGCATATCACTATTCCTTTTTGTTGGTCAGTGATCATTACTATTTCTACAGTTGATCACTGATGTTTATACTGATTAAGATTTCATAAGCTTACAGGGTTCTGGCAACATTCGCAAACTGAACAACCGGCGCACGCGTCATTCCATCCCTACACATACGAACTGTGACACCGCCAGATTCCTGTGATGAATTTTTTTATTCCCTAAATTCAATTTGAGAAAAAATAAGACATAAACATCTTGTATACTCCCAGAAATTTTTGAATCAATTAACTCACAAAAACTGCACGACAGCCACGGTTAGTACTAGCAATAAGAGCACCTTCCGTAGTAGACATTGGTACAAAACATTTGCGTCCATTCACTAGCAACGGTCCAACAATCCCCGTCGGTACTGGAACATAACCAACTACATTTTCGCAGCATGATCCATTCACCTGTAACACAACAATTTATCTAAGCCATTTTAAAAGGAATTTAGAAAAAAGAAAATATAAATGACAAAAGATGATACTTACATAACTGTAATCATACTGTTGGAATGGCAAATTGTGAAATGATATATTAGCGATATCATGAAAATGTGATCTCCGTAATGAAACTGCACGGAGTAAGTCATTACTTAATTTTTGTTCCAGATCCCGCTGTTTTAAATGTCCGAAATTCAACATCTGTATTATTTCTCTATAAGAAAAAATGAAATCTTATTTTTCTAATCAGTAACCCAATAGCAAATAATTTAAAAGTTAACAAATAATATCATTGATGCTTTTCAGACGGAAAAAAATAATTCATTCAAAAGCAGTTTCTTCCTCATCATATGATCATATGATTTCAAATTTCCAAATATTAAAAGAAAATACTTAATAACACACCTGTCATTTAATGATGCATAATCATCTGCTGTTTTACCTAACTTCAAATTTCGAATTAATGTCGATATTTTGTTTGTATCATCTTTTGTATCATCCTTAGTTTTCGGATTTCTTGGAATTATTAATTCGTCTTCTAAATCATTACTTCTTTGAATTATCGCCTGCGTATCCAACTCTAAAATGTGAGAAATTATCAATTAAGATGACAGATTATTCATTCGAAACTAACCCCATTGCAAATAATATTTAAGTACGTCAACGTGCAAGGACAATTACATTACCATACAGAAAGGAAAAAATTGGAAGACAATTTTATTCAACTCAAAATGATTTTTATGTACACTTCAGTCATATCAAAAATAATATTTTTGATATGACTGAAGTAACAAATATTTAAATGATTTTATCTAGTTCGAATAGCATTCATGTTACTTCACCATTTTAAAATTAATTGAATATACCTTCTTCAACAGGACTTTTCATTGGTCCAAGTGTGAAAACCGGTTTGAACGACAAATTTTTGTACTTGAAATGTTCACTTATTTCAGATAAGATATCATTAAATAATTTGATTCGCCACTGATTATCCTCGTCAACGATAACGTCATTTATCTTGTTTAAAAGCCATACCTCATCAACAAAAATTTTTCCTTTCCATTCCTGACATTCTGCCATTTCTTATCCTAAAAGTATTCTATTAAAATTTGACCATTTTCTAATTTCAATGCTGCTAATGGAACAAAGAAATAATAAAGAAAACAAAACATATCAATGATAAAATATATATTCCTTATATTTTTACATATATATATATTATAATAATATGCTAAAAACAAGAAAGTTTTATATATATATATATATATAAAAACTATATATATATAATATATTATATATATATATATATATCGGAGTTTTTGCGGAAGACCTGGGAATTCGCTGAGGGAGCAAAAGATGAACCCAAGGCTCTGATCCTCCTTATCGCTTTTGTCCTCAGGGTTCAGTTTGTGCAATCCTAGCGAGTTTGGATGTTGTTGAAATAACCGGCGATTGTTGTTTGAGTGGATTTGTTATATATATATATATATATATATAATAATCCTAATATATATTGCCATATCATTCATGGAAAAATTGGGACCCACACAAAACTTTTTTGTTTTTAGCATATTATTATTATTAGAAATAGTTTCATCTATTTTTTCATCAAGAACAAACTTAATTAAATATATTAATCGTTTAAAAAATAATGAGAAGACTAAAAGAAAGTAGAGCA
Organism: Dirofilaria immitis; assembly: GCA_024305405.1. NCBI lineage: Eukaryota > Metazoa > Nematoda > Chromadorea > Rhabditida > Onchocercidae > Dirofilaria > Dirofilaria immitis. The sequence goes on from JAKNDB010000054.1 coordinate 818,008, forward strand.
TACTAAGTTTGAAACTGTTCAATTCGAAATTTTCAAAATACCACAATTGATTTTCGATATAAAAATAATTTATGAAATTATTTAAGATAAAAAGATTATTACATATCTAAATCTTGCAAAAAGATTCCCTTTTTCCGGTGTATTATAATGATATAATTGGAAACAGGAAAAATCAAAATCTTCAAGCTAGAACAATCCGAGAATCAATTTAAAGTACTATATTGATTCACCTAATGAAATGTATAATCAAATTACTATCACAGGTATGATATTTATATTTGCTAGAACAATCCGAGAATCAATTTAAAGTACTATATTCATTCACCTAATGAAATGTATAATCAAATTACTATCACAGGTATGATATTTATATTTGCTAGAACAATCCGAGAATCAGTTTGAAATACTAATTCATTTACCTAATAAAATGTATAATCAAATTACAAATACCATAAATATTATCCTAAAACTATTAATTAACCACGTACTACAGGAATAGAAGAAATCTTCATTTATTTAACAAAATATATGACAAATTATAAATACTGAAAATAATGTCCCAAAATTATTAATTAACCAAACATACCGTAAAAATAGGAAAGAAATGTTCACTCACCCGCCAAAGTATATGGCAAATTTTGAATGTGATAAGTACGGCCCAACCAATAATTAATTAACCAAACATGTCGTAAGGAGCGAAAATTTTGAAATAGAAAACGCCAATAGAATCCCGAAAATTGCTTCAAGATCACATTGAAACTATTGCAACTTACTATTTAATCAATTTCTTTGCAATCAATTAATCGTCGTAGATTCTTGAGAAAATTTCTTTTTATTATTTTTAGAATGAAATTAGTCTAAGCAATATATTAATTTCATGCTTTCATAGTGTCAAGAAAAAAATTCGTTAAATTTAAATTAATTAAATTCGAAATCAAAATATTTATTTAAATTTAAAATTAAAAATATCCTTTAAGGGAGTAAAATATTTCATTTGATTGTATCAAAATGTTGTTGAAATATCACGGGAAACAGCTTTTAATTAAAAACTAATCAATTATTTTATGATTTTATTGTGTTCTAATCTTATTTTAATGAAAATATCAAAATTAATTATTCCAACGATTCAATTATCGAAAAATTTTTAAATTAATATATTAGCAAAATTCTTAAATTATACAATTTTTATAGCATTTAAACATTTAATTTCCAATTTCAATGCATATTTGTTTAATTTCTTGATAATAAATTGATTAATTTTAATTTTTTTCTCGAAAAAAATATATTCAAATATGGTCGCATTGCTTTTTGCGGTTATATAAATAAGAAAATAATTAAAATTCAATTTTAAATTATTTAAATATCCTATGAATATGTTATCGTTGTTATCAGTGTGTTTTTTTATTCCAACCATCATTAGTCAATCATTTAATAATATCACTTTTGGTATGATAATAATTTACTTCTTATCAATATTACGATAATTATTAAAATACTTAAAAATAATTAAACTAGAATTATACCATTTCTTTTTAATAGGGAAGAAACTTATATTCATTCAAATTCTCGATAATATATCACGAATTCAAATTTAAGTATATAATCATTTTAAAACTTCATTTGCTAAATATTTTCTTTTAATTAACTCATTAATAATGTATTATAAATATAATTGATTAATGCAAAATTATCTGATTAGCTTAATATTATCTTCCAATACTATTTATTGAGAAATAATGACAAATATTAAAAGCCCATCAATGAATCTTAAAATTATTTTCGACTAAGTAAAAGTTCAAAAAAGAGAATGAAAAATTATAAAATTGTAGAAAAATGTAATACCATTTTATGCTCGTCGGGAAATTTATGAAAAATAAATTTTTTTATCATTTTGCATTTCCAATCATTTCTTTAGATATTATTAGAATATTAATGTAATATTTAAAAGATTTTAATAGAAAATTTAATATTTCCTTATAAAATGAAGCATTCTAAAAATGATTTAATTGAAAAATTAAAATAATTTATTTTTTCTTATTTCCCACTTAAAAAAATAATTAAATTCTATAAAAATTCTTCGATTATTTATATTCATATAAACATTTTTAATAGAATTTTAAGAATAGCAAAAAAAGAAATAATAAAAAATGTCGCCAAATTAATTGCTTTTTCATAGAAAATTTTCGAAAATATTATTTTTAAAATAACAAATAGTAAAAATAAATATCTAAATTATTATATTATTTATCATTTTATGATGGAATTACTAAATATGCAAACTTTCTGAAAAAATCAACAAAATTGAAATAAATTATTTAATCTATTTTCTCATGTTTATCATATATATCAGTATTTTATTATACAATAATTCGACCACTTTAAATTATTATCATGATAATTATTTTTCTTTTAAATGATTTGAATTTATGAGACAAAATAAAGTTGCATCAGTAGTATTATGGAAATATTGAAAAATTATCAGTGCATATATACGTTTGGTACATCAAAATATTTTTATCATAATTTACATAATCTTAAATATCCTATTAAAGTTTGCAAAATCACGTTCTTAGACATCTCATCATAATTCATGTATTCTTAAATATCTTATCATAATTCATATGATTACTTTCTTGGATATCTTATCATAATTCATATAATCGCACTCCTTATTATCATAAATAATATGATTACATTCTTGAATATCTTATCATAATCACATGATTACATCTTTGAATATTTTATAATAATTCATATAATCGCAGTATTATAATTCATATATCTTTAAAATTAAGGATATTAAAAATAATTATATTCTTAAATATCTTATTATAATTCATATAATTACATTCTCAGGTAATAACAATCATAGTAACTTGAAATTTTACAACACTTTGAGGGAGCGATATATCTCAATTTTGTAAGGATAAAGTGAGATAAATTTTAAATAAGTATTTTATCTCATAGAACCACAGCCGATATTTATCAATGAAACGGAAATTTCGATGCCAATTGTGAAAATTGATGAGACAACACTTTATGTACCAATGGGCCGTCATATCATATTGAATTGTGCATCATGGAATTCAGCTAAAAATAATTATAATAATCAAAATAGAACAGTGAAATGGATATTTCACGATATCAAAGATCATCGTAGCACACCTATCGATATCTTTAACAGGTAACACAATCATACGATATATATATTAGCATCTCTTTTCTAAAAATTAGAAAAATTATAAAATATATATCCTTGCTATTTTACGTCTAATGAAGTGAATGATGTTATTGCATGAAACTTTAAAACTTTTTCTATATCATATTTGCCAATCTTAGAAATAATTTCTTTATATCTTTTTCAAATTCAAATATAATTTAGAAAAATTTATTCTATTTCATTTCATTTCAAATTTTCCCTTATAGTTTATATTTCCAAAATTTGCAAATTAGTCACCGATTTTTCCCCATTGTTGGAACATTTTTTAAACATTTGTATATTTTAAATTTCTCATTTGCATATTTTAATTTTAAATTCATTTCGTATTTTAAGTCGATTCTCATTCGAAGAAACAAATGGCCGCCTAATTCTTTATACGGCACAAAAAGAAAATGAAGGCATCTATGATTGTCATATAAATTTAAGCGAAAGAATCGAATGGGTTTCTCGAATTAATCTTTGTAAGTATTATGGAATTTTAATTAATAATGAAATAAGAATTTGGTTTCTTTGATCAAAAAAGAAATCAAAAATAATGTTTAATCTTTTTTGTGAAATTAATGAATTACTTTAAAAAATTATTAAATTAAGAAAGCAGGAAAGATCATAGGCAGCTAATTATTCATTTAATTTCTTCATCTATGCTTTACGATTCAAATTATCTTCAAATGCAACTAACTTAATCTATAAACTTTATAAAAGAAATATATCAAAAAAGTTTATATTGTAATCAATTCAAATTCATTCAGTTAATAATTAATTTATTAATTAATTTCCATATTACACTCTACATCGCATCATGTAGGAAGAAACAAATTATTTTATGTATGTAAAATTTTGATCTAATTAAAAATATAATATTGAATTATCAAATCAATTCCAATATAATTTTTAATTAGATCATTACCAATTTCAGATGTTCAAGATTGTGATGAAGAAAATGATCTAACTTCATATCGTAATATCATGAATCCATGTCTATATGGCGGTTGTACTATTGCTACTTTTCCTAATGCTTCGCTTTTAAAATATTTAAAATGTAATTGTGTATTACAATATACAGGAGAATTTTGTACTGGTAATACAATATTTATTGTCGATATCAGAATACCTTACCAATTACTTCATTTCATTCAGTATACTGATGATAAGATCAAAATATTTAATAATCAATATTCCAATTGAACATTACTAATATTGAAATATGTTTAACTACAATATTAAAATAATTTAATCAATTATTTTATTTTATTAAATATACTAATGATGAGACTACGATATTTTTATCATTTCCTTTATTTTCTTAAATATAATAGTGATAAGATCAAAATATTTCATCATCCACTTTATTTCACTAAATATGCTAGTGATAATAACTAAAATATGATAATATTTCAATTATGAATTTTATTTGCAAAAAACTAATAAAAAGAATTGAAATACAAAATGTAACATTTAATTTAAGTGTAAATATTATAAAAACACTTTTATACAATCGCTACAATGCAATATATAAATTTATTTTGTCTAAGAAATAAAATAAAATATGCAAAAAGTTTTAACAATAATTTGCATAATTTCCATTAAAATTTTGTTATCAAATAATTAATTATTATATTTAATTATTGCGAAACAAAATTTTTACCGAAATAATTCAAAATTTATATATTTTGTCAACAATATTTGGTAAATTTATTTGCTGTCTTCTCTTCTTGCTAAATTTATATTTGTGAAAAATTTGCGTAATCACAATTAATCCTAATTATTTACTAATTAATTAATTAATGTAACTAATATAGAACTTGTTGATGGCGCTTTTGGACGTGAAATTTTACGCTTTTCACCATTTATAGCACATATTTGTTCAATATTATGCATATTTATTATTTTCTTTTGTTGTAAGAAAAAGTTTGTTTATTAATAATTATTATTCGAATTAATTATAAATTTAATATCTGAAAATTTTGGATAAAGTATTTAATTATTTGATTTCTTATTAATATTTACAGTATTAATTTTCCGAATAAAACAATCAGAAAAAAAGCAATAAAACAATCAAATTTTTTGCACTTTTTTTTCGATAAATTTAATATTTCAATTTTTTCTTTTTCAGTGAAAGTCGTAAACGAATCGTTTCGTTGGAAGATGTTGTTCCACCACCATTACCACATTTACCTGATGATCTGAAAATACTTTATCCGGCAGCTATGTTACCAGTTTTGAAAACCGAGGAAGCTTCTGAAGGAGCGGACTTAAACGCTCATACAATTGCCATCTGTTTTGATGAATTACAACATGCTATCGTATGAAAAATATTTGCATGAAAATTGCGAAATAATCATAATCAGAATTATATTTGTCGAATTATTTTCCCTTAATTTAATTACAAATTTTTTTCCTCCAATTTTTGTTTGTTATTTTCAAAATTTATTTTTAAACTTTTTGTCTTTCCTTATTATTTATGATAACAAATTTGCAAGCAATAAACAATGATTAAAATGTTATCTGTTACTTTTTTTGGGGGCGGGGTGAGAGGACGAGAGGGATGAGTGAAATAGTTCGAAATTTTGTATTAAATAAGAAATTTTATGAGAGGGAAAAAGAAAAGGAAGAAAATTGAAATTTAAAATTCAAATTTTTTAATTTTTAAAAATATGAATTCCACAATTTTTTTACTTTTTCAGTTTTTAAATTTGTAAACATTTCTGGAACGATTTAAATGAAATCGAGAAAAAATGGCACAATGAAATCATAAATTTCCGATTTTTATGCAAAAACTTATTAGAATGAGTGTTTTATTAATGATTAAAATCAATTTTGTTGAACTCAAGCAAATAGCATAAGCCTAATTATATATTTTATTGAAAAATTTTTCCAATTTTATGTTTATAAACTTTCATTTCATTCAAAATTATTTTACCTTGGTAGAGAAAGCATTATTTGAATATTGATAATCATAAAATTTATTTTGCTTAATTAAAGCAAACTAACATTCAAAATTCCGTCTTAAAATTTTGTCTTAAAATTAAAGTTATTAGTTTCATTTCAACATTTTCATTTACCACATATTTGTTTGTTTGCTTAAATTACTATTATTATTATTTTTGATTAAATTTATGATAATATTTTTTTATTATTTGATCTTTTAACTGAATTTATGATCATATTTCTCGATTTATGATATAGTATCGACTATTATCAGTTTATTTGATTCATGATGATATCACTTTATTAAATTTGTTTAATTGTTTTTAATAAATTGTTGAAAAAACGATGCAGTCAATTTTTGATGATATGGTTACAAATGCAGGATACCTTAATTACTGTTGATATAATACGATTAATTGATAGAATAGACAAAATAATTACTTTGTTATCTATATTTGACCTACGACATTTATCATATTATCTAAACATTGATCATATTAATTCTCTAAAACTATCATATTAAACAATAGTCATAATATATAAAAATTATATAATACATGGATCTTAAAACAAAAAAAAATATTTCATTTACATTACATAGCATTTGTTGGTATTTTGGGTATCAAAAAATATTCGGAATTTTGAATTCCAATTTAATGTTTCGTACTCTTAATATCATAAATAGTTTATTATCAATAAATTAAATGAAAGAATCATGAGTTTTATTTCGATTGTTTTATCATATTGATTTTACCTATGATTGTTTTGTATAATGATTACATATGTAGTGAAGAATTCTTCCTTTTTTTGCGTTGCAACAAGATACGCCGAGTTGTAAGTTCTTTATTTTTACTCCAATTGTTGCGAAAAACAAATTTCAAAGACACCAACTTCAAATTTAGGTAATTAAACCATAGTATGATAAGTTTCATAATACATCAACGAACGCAGCAACCACAAAATCAACTTATAAATTCATTGATTTTAATAAAACAATTTCAATGATGATAACTTAACTTACAGGAAAAAGATTAAATAAAGCCGAACCGCCTTGGTTAAGTACATTTTTATGATTGATTTTGGTTGGATCCTGGTTTGGTTGTGAATGTAAAAATAAAGAGGGCTTTATTATAGAATGGTAATTACAGCTCATAGACAAAGGCGAAACAATTTTTAGCTTACATCTTGCATTGTACAGTAAGTGCGCATATACAACATACACCCTTTCATGTGAAATCCAACACAAAGGGATCACTTGACTTCTCTAATTTTCGTGTTCTCTTCGCAATTTTAGTGATGGTCACATTTTCTCCTATTATTCTGGAAGCCTTTCGTAATTTGTTCGTGACAACATACAATATGATGAAATTATCATCTAATTTACAATTTCAAGTTCACAGTCAACAGAATTATGTAATAAAATATGAATTAAGTTTTTAAGTATATGCTATTTAATAAAATTTATATTATTATGATTAATTGTTAAATATTGATAAATAATTGATCTTTTACTTTTTATGATTTTAAAATAAGATAAAAAAGCATTTTCAATTTTGGTCTCCTATCCAATATTGTATAGCATTAAATAAAGGAACGCTATAAACATAAAGAATTATTTCATTTAGGAAGAAAGCAATTTTTAATTATTTATTAATTTCGCATATTCACATTTTGTTTTTTAATAATTTTTTACTTTTTCAATTTTTTACCTTACATATAAAGAATTTATAGGAATTTTGCATAAATTTGCAATTTTACGATCAATTAAATTGATTACAAAATTATTAATCCAAATATTACTAATCTTTTTTTCTTTGCTAGAAATATTATAGATTCTGATGTTATCATGCCATCAGAGGTAAGTTGTTGCTTATTTTTTCAAGGCTTCAGTTTGCTAACATTTTTTAATTCTGCATTTAGGAAATGAATTTGCTCGTTGTTAATTAGATAAAGGTTTTTAATCGGAAATAATAGTCGCAATAGCCAAGCTATTAGTGATTATCAAATATAAGCTAATTACTTGGCTCCCCGAAAATCATGATACAAAAATTTTGAAAAGGATTAAATGAAATTTTTCGGCAAACTGATTTTGATATAAATTAAACAGATAATTATTAAACATTTTTTTCGATATTCTAACACGAAATATTGTTTATTGTAATTTCTTGAACATTATGCGGGAATTCTTGAATATATTCATAGATGTTGTAACAGGTGAAAGAAAAAAAAGATATCATATATAGAAAAATTTAATACTAAAGAAATAAATTTGATTATTTCAAAAGTCTTATTAAAGATATCACATATAGGAAAATTTAATACTAAAGAAGTAAATTTGATTATTTCAAAAGTTTTATTTTAATAAAACTTTGGATGAGACCAATGCAGAATTTGATTTCTCTTTCGACCTCTCTAAAATCAAGTGAATTATCTAACAAGATTGTTATGAAAAAGGGAATTCAGAAAATAAAATTATCCAGATTTAATTATATAATTACTCTACAAAAATCCAGTAATTACTTCTTACAATAAAGTTGAAAATTAGATATAGCATAAATAGAAATAAATTTGGGTAATAATTGGAATATAAATCAAATATATATTGTAAATTAAATATGATATCAATATGATGTAAACATAATTTAATTTAAAAAGAAAAAAGCAAATAGAATAGAAAGTTTTTGTTATAGAAATAGCAAGATATCATTAACAATGACAACAAATTAATTGAACGAAATTGAGTTGAACAATTTAAAAATTCTGAAAGCACTGAAATATAATAATTTAAAAACTTTTTGCAAGACTATTATTCCTCAACTATATTTGAATGGCACATTCGCACACCCCATTTAATGTTAAATTTTTTTGGCTTAAATTCCTAAGTAAAAAAAGAAAGAAATTTTTAGTGGAAAAATATGGCCCTAAAATGATTTACAATAAAATTTTTGCATTTCCCAAATTTTTTTATCTTTAAGAATTTTTTAAAACCGAATCTCGAAAATTTATAAAATTGTTATTAATTTGTATTTACTAAACATTAATAAGTATCTCTTGTTTGTTAACTAATTTCGTTAATTCAAACTTAATTAATTTTATTAATTAACATGAAAATCAATAATTACTGACCATTTCATTTAATTATTTTCTTAATTAAATTTTATAAGGAATTTATAAGAAATATTATGAAATATAGGAAACTGATAATCAATCTGTTTTAACAAAATAATCAATTCGTTTCAACAAAAAAATTATAAATTATTACGATATCAAGTTATGAATTTAATTAAAGCACATTAAAAGTTGCTTTATTCATTACAAATAAAAGGCGCAAATAATTCATCAAGCAGAAATTGAATTGAAATTAATTAAATTCGATAAATTTTTATTTAGAAAATTTGTGCACATACTCAAATTAGAATTTTATTTCAGATTAAAATTTTATTTTAATTTTTCCCAATCCAAATTATTTCTTCAACTTTATTGCATAAAGAAAGTATTGAAGAATAATGATACCCTTATTAGTCTATTCATTTGCAAAATTGTTACAGCAATTGAATTTCATTATTTTGCAAAAAGAAAAATAAATTCTTGACATTCCATCAAGTGAGAAATACACTGATAAATAGAAACTTATCATGCTATAATATTGTCAATGATATATAAAGTTTGAGGAATCAAAATTAATCAGTGTTTTATGAAATACTTACTTTTTTCAATTTTTATGATTTCAAATTTTAATTTTGTTCGTATGTTAGCATTCACTTTTATTGATTTATAAATATTTAAAAATTTATTTTATATTTTCTTTACAATCAAAAATTGCTTTTCAGGTCATATAAATTGTACAGTTTGTGTAAATTATGCTTTACTCATATCGTTTAAGTTACACCGCAATTCATGCTAGTTGTACTGTAATTTCCAAGTGACACTGTAAATAACAGAGATTCTATTTCAATTCGCATAAGTTCCATACTTTTTTCTAAGAATGTTGTGATATATATCGCCTTTTCAATATTCAACTTAAGCTTTTTTCATTGAAGAAAAACGAATGGTAGATATATTTTAATATTACGCTGTAATTCATGCATACTGTAATCTATTTAGATAATACTGTAAATGAAATAGATTCTGTTCCAATTCATATTTTTTTCAAGGTTGATACAAATATTTTAAATATATGATTATTATATGATATCTTAAGAATTTGCAATAAATTCGTATAGTATCATAAAAACTATGCAATAATATAAGAAAAAAAGTTGATAAAATTTTTAAGTTTTTTCGTACTGTTTGTCAACTAATTAATCAATCAAAATTATTTTTTTATATTTGCAAAGAAATAATATTTTCAATCTTGTACATAATATAATAAGCAACTCTATAGGCATATATCAAATGAAAAAAGTCTTAAATTTAATTTTTGAGTTTACAATTTTTTTCACACTTTTTGAATCAATAAATTTATGCTAAAATTTAACGCTTTGAATAATCATATTATTTTGGAAAATGCAATCAATTATAGCGTATAATTTGAAAACTATGATAACAATTGGAAATGCAATCAATACAATCGGATTTAAGAAATTCATACCAATAGATGTATTAATAATATATGAAATTAAAGAGTTAATCAAAAAGCTCAAAAAATCATCGATGAAAAATCATTTATAGAAATTTTTCGTAAAAATTAAAATACGAAAAATCGAAGAGATTCGTAAAAGACAAACGAGATTTAGCAATGCTAAAGCAGGGAAAAGAAATGATTGATCAATTTTGATTTTGATCAACGAAATATTGATCGATTTTGGTCATTTGAACTAAAAATAATCAATAGTCGTTATTTATAATAATCGATAGTAATCGCATCTTATGTTGAATTTTTTCCTAAATTCATCAAATTTAAAAGCTTATTTAATTAAGATTTTCTGCTGTTATAATTATATCATATTTAAATAATTTTGAATATCGTAATTTTCATAATTCTTCAACTAATAAGCAAATCTAAACTAAAATTTAAATAATATCTTAAATAATTGCCTTATATTTATAAATTTATATTTATAATTTTTCTGATAAAATGCTAATATAATTTCAGGCATCGATGATTTCACTGCTTTTTATCATTGGAATATCATGCGCCACTTGCATTTCATCACAATTTTATTACAAATTTCGTTTTCCTTCACATTTCTATATTTTCCAAAAGATTCCGCTGGGAGATTTGGAAACATTTTCAGGTCTGATCGAAATTTAAATTTAAAATTTATAATTAAATATATTAAAAAGTTTAGCAAAATTTTTAACATTATCATGATTGTGTAAATGATAACATTTACAGAGAACTTATCCAAGTTTAAATTAGGAATTTTCTAATTTAAGCTATGGTCTAACAGTATTTATATTAATCCATCATTCCTAATTATTAGTATAATAATACTGTCTGTATAAATGGATTTTTATTACTGACTATTATTCAATATTTTCGAAATTGAAATTGTAAATTTAAGTTCGAAAGTGCCTAATGAAAGAAAAATTTATGATTTACTAGAAATTTTAAAAGGTTTGCAAATTATTTAAGTATTTAAATATTGTGCTATTGTATATTCTATTTTTGTTAAGCGATATTTCCTCTTTCAAAAATATAAAAATGTTAGTATATTGATTATTCATTTTATCATTTAATATATCATTTTAATTACGAACTTTTTCAAAAATTTCGATTCGATTTTTGATTATTTGTAGAGAAGAAAAAAAAAAGAATAAAACGCTGTAAAAGATTCAATTTGCTTATCAAAATTCTTATTTTTTAATTAAAAACGTAAAAATTAGTATTATTTGATGTTCCAATCAACAAGTTTATTCTTATTATTTATCAAATTTCGATTCTTTTCATTTACCAAAAATAAAATTCCAAAACTGACAAAATGCAAAAGCATTTTAAAATGGAAAATTGAAAAATTATCGTAATTTGCAGTTTTTAATTAAATTTTGCAGGTAATCGGATTGTTGTTAACCATCATTATAATTAACTGCTGTTATCACTATTATCAGAGATTGGTTTATATATTTTTGATTAATTATCAAATATTTCAAAATAAATTTTAGTTGAGAATATCGATGATACGATTAGCGGTTCAAAGACTAAGCGAATGATAAGCGAGCGACGAACACAACTGACGCAACTTAACAGACTTCTCAAAAAACCTGTCTTCAATTTTGCCAATCTATTTCGTCATCATTGATAACGCAAAAATAATCAGTCGTTCATATAATCAATCATATGATCGATCATTCATCCCTTTTTATTATTACGAAATTCATTTGAAAGATACTGTAAGAATGAATATATAATGTACGACAAAGAAAAAATATTATCACCATTATCATTATTATTATCATCATCGTCACTCATTATATTCATTGTTAATTCAATCAAAAATGATCTCAATATAACCCCATATTTATAATATAAAATATAGCGTATTTATATATACTTATCCTTTATTTTATTAATTATTAATTTCTCTGCTTTTGTATAATTATGAATTCTCGAATTTATAAATATTTTCATTTGTTAACGAATGAAAGCGACAATTAATGAAATTAAATTATTAATGAATAAAACTAAATTTTCGATTAAAATATTAATAGCGCCACAAAATAATTGTAATTAATAGAAGGCTATGAAAAACAAATAATTGGAAAAATATATTATTATGATACTTTCATTCCTTTTACAAAAAAAAATTAAGTGTTTAATTAAAATATACATTATTGAAAGCAATTATAAAATAAAAATGCAAAAGATTAAATTTAGATAGTAATAATTTTGAACATTTCAAAATATTACAGTATAATTATAAAAATATATGCAAATATTATAGTAGCACTAAATAATCATAGGATCTAAAAATTTATTATTAAATTTTTTTTCACACTTTTTGGAAATTAATTTATTCTATTATTTGCTAATTATAATTACAAATAGGTTTTACTGAAATAAACGATGATTAATAAATTTATAGACCTACACATAATAGGGCAATATAATATACCATGATTTGATAAATGAATGAATAATAATCATTTATCAATAAAATTGATATATATTAATTTTTCATAGATCATAATATCCATCCATATTCAATATCAGAATAGCTGATTCAATACCGTAATGTAATTTAGCAAATCCAATTTTTATCCGTTTTAACCAATAATTTGCATTATTTAAATTACCCGTAACCGATGCATTATACCATTGTAATGCTGGATCCAAAATTCCACCAAACAATAAATTCCCATAATCATTACGAATACTATTACTGGTAAAGATCAAATGTCGAAATTCGGATCGTTCCGGATAGATACCTTGTTCGGTGATAAATGCTCGTTCAATATATTGCATTCGATTATTTAACATTTCCGCTTGTTTGATACTTATTGATTCATGACCCGTATTAACTGACTTAATGAAAAATTTTTTTATATCATCGATGGCAATTCAATTATTAAATTTTATTTCACTAATTAAATTTATATAATTCAAATTCAACAAATAAATTCCCACATATATTATTTTATTCTTCCAAATTTTTATTCTTTTCTTTGTTTTCTCCTTTCTTCTATTCTATTTTTTAAATATTATTTTGGGTTAACAAAATTTAATTTTTTTTAATAAATATAATTATCCATCGGAAGTAATGATAATAAAGTTAAAAATATGTAATCATTGTATAGCTTTTATACAATGATTATCTAAAATTAAAATCATTATCTATAATCATATTGTAATTATCTAAATTAAGATCATCATAGTTTATCTAATTAGTAATTTTTAGTAATTAAAAAATTTTTCCGCAAATTAAATCATTATCTATAATCATATTGTAATTATCTAAATTAAAATCATTATCTATAATCATACTATAATTATCTAAATTAAAATCATTATTTAAATTAAGAAGGAAAGAAAAATGGAATAGTTGTTTAGTTATGAAAATTTCAAAATTAAAAATTAATATCATGCAAAATAAGTTCTATCCAATGAAATACATTTAATACTTAAATTAATTTAATACCTGAGTAATTTGCTGTACGACATTTGCGACAATCTGAAATCGTCTTAATGCTCCACGTAAATTATTCAATACGATACGATACGCTTTTATACCAATAGCTTTTGGAATTCCAATATGTTCCAATTGTTGATCCATCCTATCGATGAAATCCGATAATACCAAACCATAATCATGTAAATTAAATGGAATTATCTAAAAATTAAAACTCAAAATGAAATTATTTAAATTATTCCTTAATTTCCTATTTTTCATTATTTTCATTTTTCTTTTAATAATTTTTTATTATTTTATTAAATAAAAATTAAATATTATAACAAAGCAAAACAAAAAAAGCAATGATATGACTAACTAAGCTATCAGCTAAATCTCGTCCAATTTCGAGCCATAATTGTCCTACGGCCAATAGTGCTGTGTAATTTTGATCAAGAAAATTGTCAAGCAGCCAAGGAATTTCATACATTGTATGATAAAGCATATAGGTATATAATGGAGCACTTTCTAATTTCATATCAATCACTGGTATGCCCAAATAGGTAATAAAACGCTAAAATTATCAGCATTAAATAATCAATATATTAATACAAGGCCTATTCCAAAATTTATCATTCCTAAATAAACTGATAATAAATAGATAATGTATAAAAATAATCAAGTAACCTGAAAATCAGACCCAGTTCCGGGTATACCAATACTGGGAATCGATCGATCACCAGTAATCGGACCTTTTGGATCATAAAATTTCCAAGAATCCAATAATGTCATCCGTTCTGCTTCTCGCTCCAGCATATTCGGACTTGGCACTCTATTTTGATGGAATTAGAAATATTTATAAGATGGAAATGATTACGATTAAATTTTAAAATTTGTATGAAATAATTACTGTAATTAATAAGATATGATATATGATATTTTATCATATTATTAATACAAATATTGTTTATAATATTTACCCATAAAAATAGCATTTATGTAAATATACAAATATATCTCGAAATGAAAATATTATTTATTAATAATATAAGCATAATGTTATTCATAATAAGCATTATTATTATGGGTAAATATGATTTAAAAAATATATATAATATAAACAAATTAATGAATTCGAGACGAAAATTTTAAATCTCGAATTATTTATATACCATAGAAATTTATATATTTATTTTAGTAAAACATCAATTTATAAATATACGTCAATTTACGCCTTTTTAACGTTTATTTATACGTCATTTATAGTTATATATTATTTGTATACATATATATATATACAATGTATATTTTTATAAAAATAATTTTTATTATAAATTTATGAAAAATAAATTTAAAAATAATTACTTAGCAGCTGCATTGACAATAACACGATAAAGTAATGGGACAGCTTTAACAGATAATGATGTATCACCATTGATATTATCAACATTGATAACAGCAATTGCACGTTGTTGAAGTGGTTTCATAAATTCTTCCACCCATTCCGTACTTCCTTTAAAATTATGCATTTATTTAAAAGAAAATATTATTTTTGCAAAATTAAATGCATGATATATTTTGACGTAATATTATAAGAGAGAGAGAGAAAGAAAGAGAGAGAGAGAGAGAAAGAGAGAAAGAAAGAGAGAAAAAAAGTAAAATGCTGAAATGCTCACCAATAAGTCCAAATTCTTCAGCATCCCATAAACAAAACATTATTGTACGTCGTGGACGCCATTTTGTTGATTTTTTCATTTTCGACAATACTCAGTGCCATCTCCAACATGGTACCCGTAGCGGATATTGGATCAATTGCACCCTAAATAGTAAGAAAAAAATTAATAAATGAATAAAAATAAAAAGCTTTGTTAAATAATATCTTATCAAATTAACTAACAAATACTGTTATTATATTATTAATGATATGATCATATTTTACGTGAAATAATTTATCAGATATGATCATATTTTACGTGAAATAATTTATCAGATATGATCATGTTTTACGTGAAATAATTTATCAGATATGATCATATTTTACGTGAAATAATTTATCAGATATGATCATGTTTTACATGAAATAATTTATCAGATATGATCATGTTTTACGTGAAATAATTTATCAGATATGATCATATTTTACGTGAAATAATTTATCAGATATGATCATGTTTTACATGAAATAATTTATCAGATATGATCATGTTTTACGTGAAATAATTTATTAGTTATGATCATGTTTTCCGTGAAATAATTTATCAGATATGATCATGTTTTACATGAAATAATTTATCTCTTATTTTGATACTATTAACAATAACACGTATTGCTAATTTTGCTAACTTTTAAACGTAAATTTTTACGTAATTAAAGGAAAAAAATTAAAAATGAAATATTTCAATAATTTTATTACTTTTACAATGATTTTTTTTCTTTTTTGCTATATAAATAATAATTAGTATACGAAGAATAATTAGACAAAATTTGGGATTTATTTAATTTAATAAAAATATGAATTTTCATTAATTAAATTAAATTTTCTTTTTCATTTTAAAATACAATTCTTATTGCTAAATAATAAATTTTTAAAACAAATGAAGCAATTTTATTTATACATCTATTAATAGAAATAGAATAATTAATCAATAAAAATAAATATTGGATACTAGAATAATTAATTAAATGTAAAATCAATTAATAAATAATAAACATGCTAATTTATAACTGTGCATTTCATAATATCATGATTATCTCGACTAGCTGAATAATTAATTATTTTTAATTTTAATATTTTGAATAAAATTATAATTTACCTTAACCCAAGCATCGTAATGATTACTGAAGAGTACGTAACGATCAGGTTCTTCACGTCCAAACATTGTTGCTATAATATTTGTGATAATACGACGTGTAGATGCAGAATTTACGGTAACTCGAAATTTTGCTGATCCGGTAAAACGATATGTTACATTCATAGAACCAATCCAACTATGCCACTAAAAATTTAATTTAATTAAGGATGTAATCATTTTATTTTTTGATCAATCACTTATCAGATAAGTTTCTAATCTTTGAAAATACTAAAATTTTGAAAATGAAAATTTTGATAAACCTTTCTTCCAAAAATTTGCATATATTAGTAAATAATCGATAACCAAGTGGTAAGTATTGTATGATAAATAGAAAATTGAATATATTATAAATGGCTAATAAATAAAAATGATCAGGGAAGAAAATTGTATTGAACTTTAACCTTAATTTGTGTTCCATCAAGATTTTCCATTATTTTTCGAGCATCTCTGTAACCGATTGGCATCACGGGAATCGATGGCATTATTTGTCGTTCACGTAAATTTTCTTCCGTTTCCGTACGATATGTATAATATTTCGATGGTAGCAATGGTGTTTCCGGATCACCATCCGTTTTCAGCAATGTTCCACGCTGCGCACCTGATTCCGGCAACCAAATTTCATTTGGAAATACCTGCAATATCGTTTCATAAATAAACTTATAATTGGAATTTGAAAAATTGAATATAAATTATAAAATTTATATATATGTATGAATTCGAATTGAATTATTAATTTTATTTTTTCACAGTGTGTGAAGAAGATAAAAAATATTTTATAATTGCTTATATTTAATTATAGAAGTTGAGAAAAAGTGAAAAATAAAATATTTAGCAATCAATTTGACTAAAAGTTTCAATCAATCAATTTGACTAAAAGTTTAAAATAACATTGAAGGAAGGTAAAGTGATATTTCTAGAATTTACCTATAATTTAATTATTTAATTTTGCTTAAAGTTATGTTAGAATTTCTAAAATCCTTCCAATTTAATTTAATTTAAGCTTCATTTATAGAATATGCAAAATTTCAAGAATCTATTATCAACTTATGCTTTCTTTGAAGATGAAATGAAATTTCTAAAATCTATGTAATTCAATTTAACTTTCACTGAAGATGCAATGGAATTTTTAGATTCTACGTAATCCAATTTAAACTTTCTTT
The DNA here is from genome assembly GCA_024305405.1 of Dirofilaria immitis. Lineage (NCBI taxonomy): Eukaryota > Metazoa > Nematoda > Chromadorea > Rhabditida > Onchocercidae > Dirofilaria > Dirofilaria immitis. Next base: position 836,216 of record JAKNDB010000054.1, read on the forward strand.
CTTTAAAGTTACGCTGTAATTTCCAATATCCACGCAATTCTGTTTTAAACTTTTTAAAAATACGGTGGAATTTTCAAAATCCACATTCATTCTAAACTTTTTAAAGGTACGGTAGAATCTCTGGAATTCATGTAATTCAATTTTAAATTTTTTGAAAGATACGGTGGAATTTCTAAAATCAACGTAATTCAATTTCTTTTCCAAAAATAAAAAAAAAACCTTCAAATTATTTCGACCATTTGTATAATCAAATGGATCACTGTATAAAATCATTCCAATTGCGCCATGTTTTACAGCAAGCTGTACCTTATCACCACGAAATATCGCACCATAACGACATAATACTATTTTGCCTTTCAATGAAATTCCATACTGAAATTCATTCTTTCATTCCTTCATAATTATAAATGAATATTTTAGCATAATCATTCTTTTATCATATCCAAATATTTTATTAATAATCAATGAATAGATTTAGAATGATTATTTCTTGTAAAACATTTCAGTCTTTTACAAGATGGATTATGTCAAGAGCGCAATTGTCTCTCAAGTTGCAATTGTCGTTTTCTTTCTTTACCTTTTCTCGAAACAAAAAACTGATGCATTGTCGTTAATTCCAATATGTATAATTAATAAAAAATATTCATAAAATTTTTATTTTTGTTTTATCATTTTTACAATACATCATTTAATGTTAATGTCTAATTTGTGATAAACATATGATAAGCCGAGTATGTAATTATGCTTAATATTGGCAAAATGATAGGCTATATATGATGATAATAATGATAATTTCAAAAACCTAGCAGTGAAATTTTATAAAATACTTAAATGACGAATTTAATATAAATATAAAATATTTAATTTGAAATATTTTAGAATTAATTTCATTATTTCAAAATGCTAACATTTAAAACTTTTCATGCATTTAATTTAATTTCAATTTTATAAAATTTTTAATAATAAAAACATTTAATTAATAAATTAATTAAGTAGAAATTTTAGCATTTATTAATTATTTGCAATTATTGATTTGACTTTTTCTATTGAAATTAATTTTGAGATAATTTAAATTTTAATAATTTTAAAATTTTTCATATAATATATAAAATAAATTTAAAAAAAAGAAAAAATATTAATTGAAATTTTCTAAATTTTGTTAATAAATATTTAATATATAAAAAGAATAAAAATAAAAATAATTGTAGGATAGTAATAATTAAATATAATTAATTAAAGTATACTAATCATTGATAACAAACTTTATCTAATCGTTTATAATCATCAGTAGTTCCATAATTTACATAAACTATTGGCCCGGTTACTGTACCATTTCGTGAATAAGCAGCCCAATAAACCAATGAACGTGGATCTGCTTGCTAAATAGGTAATATCATTAATATGTATTAAAATTAAGCATCGAAGATTAGGCATTTTAATTTTTTTATAGAAATTTTAGCCAAATTAGCATACTTGTTCTTGTGCTTCTTTTGGGCCAAGTCGTTGAGCAAGGCCATTACTAAGCTCTTTCCATTTTTTATCACCAATATGTAATTCAATTTGATTTGGTTTTTCATAATTTGGATAATTCAATAAAACATTATAACTATATGTTTTAACATCATATTCATATCTTCGATACTGAAAATATCAAAAAATTTTATTTGATTCTAAAAATATTTTTACAAATTTTTTAAAATATTTTCGTAAAAATAAATTCCAATTAATTAAATTTCAAATATATTATTAATTGTATTTCAATTAAAAGAAAAAAGTTTATATTAAATTACTCGAAATTATAATAAAATAATTAAAATAATTGCTCACCTTTTCAGCAATTCTTCTCATAAGTTCGGCATTTTCTATAGTACCCGCAACATGTATCTTCTCTGATAACCATTTAATATTTTTTTAATATTTTCAGCATTAAATGAATTCATCAATTGTTGACTAACTTGAATTTGCTATAATTATTCATTTAAATGTAAATAACAATAAAGGCCAATTTAATATTTTAATTATAAAATTGCTGCAATAATTATTTTCAAAATATAATTTGATCCATTTAAGATTAATTTGAAAAAAGATTTAATTTCAGTGAGCAAAAAGATAGTTAAATAAAAATATATGTAAATGAAATATTATTAGATTTGAAAAACTATCCTTTTTATTTTGATAATATTTCTTTGATAATTGATAATTTAAAGAATGATAGTAAAATAGGAACAATTAATTAAACTAAATTAAATTAGAAGAGATCGAAGCATAAGAATACTTAATTGCAATGAACAATTATCAATAGAAATATAATAAAATTGAAAAAAAACTTTTATTTATTATCGTTTCATTTATTTATAATTTTTAATTAATAACTTCTAATTAATTAATTGTAAATCAAAATGAAAGAATTAATATTTTCTTTAATAGGAATATTACGAAGTTATAATTTTCAAATATTTTATATATCTTAAATATCTGAGTGCTTTAATATTATTATTTAACTTATTATAAACAACAGATACTTATCATTGATAGCAGTTATTAGAGTAACGGGTACGTAACCATGGCTAATAAATGAGCAACAGTAGTTTGCTCTTTTTTCTTCTATTTTATAAATGATAAAAAAGTCAAAGTTTTGCAATATTTTAAAATATCAGTTAAATTAATTTACCATTCCTAAACATCCATTTATCAGATGATAATTCAAATTACTTATATTGAACATTTCCAATACCAATAACAAATATTTATTAAATTAATATTATACATTATATTTAATTATTTGTTGCCATTAATTGATTATAATTAATTAATTCGAAATAATTAATCAATTAATTAATACTTATAAATATTAAATTTATTGATATAAAAATTAAGAAAAAGAAAATGATTAACCTTTTCTAAATTTTGATATATTCGATCAGGATATGTAAACGTAACATTTAATGGAGCATTCCATCTATTCGTAGTAATATTACGTTGTGTACTTAAAAATATCACCATTATCAGTAGTATTGTTATCACCATAAAAAATATCAGCACAATACATAACAGCAATGGTACTAGCGAACTATTTGGTGCCATTGAAATTTTCGTTTTTGATTTTGTCATCGAAATTTCCATATTTGATTTTTGATTGATCACTTGATATAATGTATCATTATTATTATTATCATCATTATCATTATCATGATATAATTTTTGTTCATTTCTTGTCGCATTTTTCCAATTATAATTACATTCCATTGCTATACAACTGTTAAAACTTTGTTGATCTTTTCCATTCAATAATAACCAATGATGCTCGGCTAAAATTTTTTCATATAAATTTCGATATTATTTGTTTATGTTGTTAGTTGTTGTTATTGCTGTTGTTTACATGAAGTTTTAAAGATTTGTCATTGTTTACAAAAGTTTGAAAAAACTTTAAGAAATAAATAAAATTTATTTGTAATGTTAGCAAAAATTATTTTACATTTACTAAATATTTGCTTATCGAATTAATAAATAATTTAATATTTTTAATTAAAAATTCTTTTTATTCGTTTTTTTCATCACTTTTTATGATAAAAATTATTATTAAAAATGCAAAAATAAAATAATTTAAATTAAGAAATTTATAAACAAAATTTTGTTAATTCTTATAATCTAAAATTATCAAAAGAAAGAAATAAACGATTGATTGATTGATTGATTGATTGATTAACTGATTAATTGATTGATTGACCGATTGATTATTTATAAAAAAATAATAATATATCCAATATAGAGGAAATTTTCAATAAAATCCATCATTATATTGAAGTTAAAAATTTTTGTATTTATTTTTACCATTTTGTGCGTGACATGATAATGATTCCGAAGCGTAATTTTGAATATCTAATGCGGAATGAATCAAATTTTGCGGAACAGATGCGGTACTAAGTGATGTAGAAGCAGTAGCCGTATGATTACAATATTCCATTCTTGGCGAATCATCATTATACAACGAAAACGATCGTTGTAAATTTTTGATGATTCATAATTGATAAGATCAAATTTTTCTTCTCTCATTAAATCGTCTTTTAATTATCGCAAATATAAGAAATCGTCTTATAATCTGAAAAACAAATGATAAATTTCCTGTATAACTTGCATATTTGATTTCTGATAGCTTATCTGATCAATTATTAGAGAAAAAAGAAATTAAAAATTCCTTCAAAACGTTGAAAATATTTGCGAAATTTATAATAAAAATTCAAAATTTGTAAATTTCAGAAAGAAAAAGAGAAAAGTGATATTATTGCTATATATTTTGCTAAATATTTTATAAAATTAATAGAAATTTTAAAAATTCTAAAAACAAATGACTTCAATTTAATTTAAAACAAAAAAAATTATTTCATTCAAAATAATTAAATTTTATTGAAATTTGCAATATTTAAGAAATATAATTTTATGATATAAATGTTAAAATTTTATTATTGAAAAATTCATTTTAATATTTTTGATCAATTTATTTTTTGTATTTTCTTATTTTTCTATTAAATTCTGGAAAAAGAATAGTTAAATATATTTAAGCAATTCAAGAATTCGAGAATTATTTTCTTTTATTTACAACAATAATAAACAAAACTTTTTTTTTAAAAGAATGGAAAAATAGGAAATGAATTATCAAATAATTATTTTAAATGTGTAAAAGATTTCTGGGAAAATATATATTTTTCGTTAATGGAACGATTAAAAGAATAGAAGCGTAAAGTTTGCTTTTCTATTTTACACATTTCAAATAAGCTCTATTATGCTTCTCTGATGTTTAAATTTTAAAATTCATCATTTACTTCAAAGAGACTCTTTCTCTCTCTCTCTCTCTCTCTCTCTCTCTCTCTCTCTCTCTCTCGTTTTCATAATACTCCCTCCTTTATTGCTAAAAAACTATCTGTTATGAAAAAAGAACTTTGAAGTTATTAAAATAAACTTTCTTTCTTTTCCATCCATTATGTTGCAAAAGGGATGATTTTCGTATTTTTCCATTCAAAATACTAATCCATCGTTTTAGATTTCTTCCCTTTAAAATTTCAAAATTTTTCCTCTCATTTTTTTGAAAAAATTGAAATTACATACTTAAAGATTTGCATATATTCTTAAATTATACTAAAATATCGAAATACTTCATATTTGTATTTTTTTAAATTAAATATTTAAATATATTTTCGATATATTTTTCAAATATTTTTAAATTATATTAAAATATCTAAATATTCCGAATTTATATTAATTAATTAATTATATTATAATTAGTTTAAAATAGTATAAATTCAATAATAAACAAAAAATTGAAAAAAATTTACCTTTAATGTAATATTTTAATATTCATTTTGAATTAATTTCGTCCATAATGTCATTTCCGAATTTTCATTACCTATAATTTACTAAAATTATTATATATTTTCAAATAATAAGATAGCAAGAGAGATAGAGGAAGAGGGAAAGAGAGAGAGGGAGAGAGAGAGAAAGAGAGAGGGAAATGTAGTAAGGAAATTTGACAATATAAAGTTTTAAAAATGAAGTGTAAAATTTATATATCCTATCATTACTTCTATTGTATGGCATATCGTCCACTTGTCATTGTAACATAGATCAAATTACAGCTTAGATCACGTTTCGTTGTCTTGCAATGAATTTATTTGAAAGAAATGAGTAGTAGTATGTGGTTTTAGTAACAGGGAATGTAATATATCAAATAGAATGCTGATAATACATGACAGGATGTGATGAATGATAAAAACAAATTTTTTGATGGAATTGTTAGACCAGATTGAGATGAGAGAAAAGGCAAAAATGGGATGAGACAGACCGAGATCAACAAGTGTTGTTTGTCTATTGTGCTATCATTTTATTGCCACTTTTACTAAGCTATCGTTCCATTTCCATTGAATCTTTCCATCATTTTTGATCAAGCAGTTCGTTAAAAGGAAGAAAGCTTTTAAAATTATTTATTCATTTTTTTCTTCTCGAAATTAATATTCAAAATTCTCTTCCTAAAACTCTCTTTTCTCTTTCATTTTAAAGTTAATAGAACGAAGAAAAGATTAATATTAAAATTAATTTAAAAAATTGATAAATAATAAACTTCCGAAATGATCATCGAATAAATATCTTATCACTTATGTTAAAAGATTAGGATTATTAACAGAAAAAAAGGAGCGATACTTAAAATTGCTTTTCGAAAAACTTGTAAGTAAACTTCAGAATCGATCATCGAAACAAAAATGACATGTTATCACTTTCTTATCACGCAGTGTAAAGATATCGGAATCATCAATAGAAAAAGGAGCGATAATTAAAATTGCTTTCAAAAAAACCGATAAGTAAACATCGAATTGATCATTAAACAAAAATGATATCTTATCACTTATATAAAAAGATTAGAATTATTATTTTAAATTTGAGAAATTATTTTTATAAAAATAAGAAAATAAAATTTTTCAAGAAATTGAAAAATAAGATTTTTAAAGTAAAATTTTTTAATTTTGAGGAATTTTAATTTTAAAAATTTTTAAAAATAATTGATTTAAGTCATCGACAGAGTTAAATGTTTTTTCAATGCTATTAGTATTGAAACTTAAATTCAATTTAAAGGAATTTAAGTTTTCAATTTTGGATGAACAAGAAGAAAGGAAGAAATGAAGGGAGTAAAATATACCTTTAAAGAATTGAAAATATTATTGAACAGTAAAATAAATAAAAATGACAAATGATCATCCAACTGTTGTTTGGTTGAATTAAAATGCTTAAAAATTAATTCATCGATAATTAATTTTGAATTTAAAATAATTTGAAGTATCGGTATAAGTGATGGAGCGGATATTGCATCCTAAATATGTAAATTTGTGATTAGATATACATCTGGAAGGATTGGAAATCTATCTCCAACTTTATTCTCGACTAAAGATACTTTACAAAGTAAAACTTATGCTACTTTTTCTTCCTCCAATAGCTATTCAAAAGTCATTTTAAGGGTCGTTTTCATTTCAGTTGTTTTGAATATAGAAAGGAAAAACAAGATATTATTAAAATTTAAAAAAATAATAATTTATAAACTTTTTCTATTAAATAACTAATGGCTACTTTTGGTCAAATAATAATTAATAATTTTTATTTTTATAATAAATTCCATTTTTAATTTTCTATTTTGGAATAGATTTCAGAGTTTTTCTTTTTGTTTATTTTTATAATAAAAAATAGGTCAATCTGAACTGCGGCCAATTCAATTTTCAAACATTTCATTTCTATTTCGTTACAATAATGGCAGAAAAGAAATTGTAAAAACAGCAATAATTTCAAAGAGATATTTTTTTTTGAAATGAAATACTTGAAAAATAGATTTAAAATATTCGATTATTCAATCATTGATATTATAATAATTTAATTATTTCTTTTATAAAAAAATTTTAATAATTTATATTAAAAAGAAATGTTCTAAAGTTATATTTTAGACAAATAAATGTTCAAATCTGATGATCGAAATGAATTAAAATAAAACGATGAAAAAATTAGCATAATGGTAAGATTTAAATTCTCAAAATCAAGTACTAAAAACAAAAATCATATAATACTCAAATATGAATATTCAAAATCATATAATAGTCGAAGATATGAATACTTAAAATTAAATAATAGAAGTAAAAATCGTACAATAGTATAATGTGAATATTTAACATTAAATACTAAAGAGAAAATTAATAATTAGATTTAAATATTTAAAATTAAATACTAAAAACAAAAAATCACGTGATAGTTGCATAATCTGAATACTTAAAATTAAATACTAAAAATAAAAATCATATAATACTCAAATTTGAATATTCAAATTAAATAGTAACACAATGAAAAGGAAAGGAAGGTTTCATCAGTAAGCATTTATAGTAATAAAAATATTTATAGTATATTTATTTATCAAATGATAAAACATCTGGAAACCATTCAGGCAAACATCGAATAACGTCGAAACAATTGTAGAAGATGAATCTCTCGTGGGGATTACGGAAAAAATTAAGAATATTTAACGATTTTGCAATAATAGAAAAAACCTTCATCCCATTTAGCTTTCGAGAATTCTCGAAGCATATAATAAATTAAAAGAATTTATTGTTGTTGATCATTTCTAATTGCAAGAATATATGCTAAATTATACAGCAAATTAAAATAGTAAAAAGAAAATAACAAAATAATAACAATAATGACAACAACAGCAATAATATTAAATGAACAGATAAAAAATATTGTTAAGAGTAAAAATATCTGGCCAATTAAAGAGAGAAAATATTTGAGCCTAGAAGTATTATTAAGCCTAGTAGGTAAATAATATGTTTGAATTTCATCAATAACAATTCATTCATACACCTGTCCTTCTTTTATCTTCACATCTTTTGTCCTCTTCTTTTTTTACTCTTCTCGTTGACCGTCATTTCTTTGTTGCAGCAATACCTCCTCATCAAATATTCTCGTTGAAAATACTTAATCGATTTTTCAAGGAGGAAAAAATTAATTTGACAAAATTATTCAACCATACGTACAATATCCGTTATTGATAACGATAACAATAGCAAGAACAATAATCATTAAAACAATAACAATAGCTATAACTGGAACTGCTAGAACAATAATCATTAAAACAATAACAATGGCAGCAGTAGTAATAACTAAATATCTATGAAATATTTCGAATTAATCATCGGATTGTTATTAAATGTTATTGTATCATACAAGCAATATTCTTTATTGATAACGATAACAATAACATTTTTATAAACATCAAAATAATAACAGCAACGGCAACAACAATACCACTAACTGTTAACTAGTAATAATATATTTCAATATATATTAATCATGAAAGTAATAAAAAGGAAATACAATTTTTAGTGATAAGTCATTTATAACTATGTCATTAATATATATGAACATGCAGTCTCGAATATATGATTGACAAATGACAGATGATAATTAATGAAAGGAATAATGATCGAGAACTATATATCTATATCATAAAAGTAATAAATTACCGTATTTCTACTTCCCTTGTTCATAATCTAACAAATATATAGGTCACCAAGTTTGCATAATGAAAAATTATTTTATATTATTACTATTATTTGTAAGTATTAATATGGTTGCAAGCAAATATATATCTCTTATTATTATGTTAATTAATGTATAATCAAATTTGTATATTTATGCTAAAATTGTAAACATTAAATTTATAGCATAATATTTTAGATCATACATTCTTCTATTATATTTCTCTCCTTATTAAATGTTCAGAAATTTCTCTACTATTTATGCAAATTTAACAATATATTTCATATATACAACATTCATTAAGCAAATGGTTAAATCTTCGAGAAAATAGTCGAGAAATTAGCATTCGATTAATCTTGAGATCTCTAAATGAAACTTTAGTATTTATAAAGTAAACTTTTATATAGCCGAATAATACGAGAATAAATAATATTTTTGGATAATTTGTACAAAATTCTTATTTTATAATAAAAAATTGAGTATTAATAAAGATTAGACGAGAAATATTTCAAAGTAGTCAATCATTTATCATTGATATGATAAGAGATATATGATTTATTAATTATTTCTTTCTTTAATAATTAAATTAATATGACTTATAATTTTAACAAAAATAAATGAAATTCTTTTTAAAATGCCAATTTCATTATATTTAAATTAAAATTTATTAGAAATTTATTAGATTGACTTTATTGGATTATATAATAAAAATTATTTATATAATATAACTATAATTAAATTATGAAACAATATTAATTATATAGTATAAATTAATATTATGTAACAATATTAATTACATAATATAATTTAATATTATGTAAAAATATTAATTATATAATATAAATCAGTATTACGTAAAAATATTAACTATATAATATAAATTAGTATTATATAAATTAATATATATATAATTTAGAAGAACTCAGTTAGCTAATTAGTTAATTAATTTTATGATATCCGTCAAAAAAAACAAACCATCGATTCTGATTAGATTACTCAGGCAGATAAAAATATTCCGTTATATCTCCACTATGTATATATATATAGAATGATAAAATTGATTAGTGTGTTCAAAGATTAAATTATATAGCTATATTAAATATATAAAAAGAATTAATTTATGTATGATATAAAAAATTCAATTAACTAGTTAATTAATTAATGTCTTTAAAAATATAATTAATTAATTTTCTAATTAATATATTTAGATATATATCATCCAGAAATAATCTCACAATATCAAGTTTGGATCGCGTATGTACAAATATATTAATCAATTTTGATCAAATTTTTCGAGATGAATAGATTGAAAATATCTCGAGATAAAGAAATCTAATGAGAAGATTAATCAGTGCTTTATGAATTTAATTATTATACAATGATTTAATTAATTAAACAATTGATATATATGTATATATATGATGTCTGTGATGAAAAAATCTATCGCAAAAAAGAATTATCAATTGTGATAAGATTTTTAAATTTAAAAAAAAAACAATTAGGCTATCGTATTATCTATATATATAATCGGATGATTAATCAAATATGTTTATGATAATGATTAGATATTGAAAATCGAATGAATATAGATGTATTGTGTATTCAATTTATTTATTTCATTTTTTGAATAATTAATACGATAGCCTTTTTTTTTATGAATAAAAGAAGAGGAAGATGTAAAGCTAATACATTGATGTAAAGTATGAATAAATACAAATAGCATTTCGTATTTATAATTTTTCTTTTTTCTTTTTGGCGAATTCTTTTATTCCTTTTGCCTTTCTTTTTACACTAACATTTATTTGATAATACAATTATTTCGATTAATTTGATATTATTTGATAATACAATTATTTCGATTAATTTGATTATTTGATAATACAATTATTTCGATTAATTTGATATTATTTGATAATACAATTATTTCGATTAATTTGATATTATTTGATAATACAATTATTTCGATTAATTTGATTATTTGATAATACAATTATTTCGATTAATTTGATATTATTTGATAATACAATTATTTCGATTAATTTGATTATTTGATAATACAATTATTTCGATTAATTTGATATTATTTGATAATACAATTATTTCGATTAATTTGATTATTTGATAATACAATTATTTCGATTAATTTGATATTATTTGATAATACAATTATTTCGATTAATTTGATTATTTGATAATACAATTATTTCGATTAATTTGATATTATTTGATAATACAATTATTTCGATTAATTTGATTATTTGATAATACAATTATTTCGATTAATTTGATATTATTTGATAATACAATTATTTCGATTAATTTGATTATTTGATAATACAATTATTTCGATTAATTTGATATTATTTGATAATACAATTATTTCGATTAATTTGATTATTTGATAATACAATTATTTCGATTAATTTGATATTATTTGATAATACAATTATTTCGATTAATTTGATTATTTGATAATACAATTATTTCGATTAATTTGATATTATTTGATAATACAATTATTTCGATTAATTTGATTATTTGATAATACAATTATTTCGATTAATTTGATATTATTTGATAATACAATTATTTCGATTAATTTGATTATTTGATAATACAATTATTTCGATTAATTTGATATTATTTGATAATACAATTATTTCGATTAATTTGATTATTTGATAATACAATTATTTCGATTAATTTGATATTATTTGATAATACAATTATTTCGATTAATTTGATTATTTGATAATACAATTATTTCGATTAATTTGATATTATTTGATAATACAATTATTTCGATTAATTTGATTATTTAATAATACGTCATTTCAATTAATTCGGTTGTAAAATAATTAAGTATCGGAAAATTTGTAGAAAGCGTTCTTTAGGGTAAATTGAAGTATGTGATTTTATATATAGTAAAGTAATTGATTTTATATTAATACAAATTTTTGATAACATTTCAATCTCTCAAAATTGTGTCAATTAAATATTATCATTTTGTTTGATCATCAATTGATAAAGGAAATATTGAACTTTTCTAATTTTATTACAATTAAAATCAGAAAAGTAACAATTGTAGAAACATAAAAGAGAATATTACATGATATTTGAATAATATAAAAAAGATTTTAATTAGTTTTTAAGAAAAAACGATCGATAAAATTACTGAGATTTTCTCGTTCATTCTATTTGTGTTTTTATTTATTAAATAATTTAATCATTTAATCAATCTATGATTAAAGAATAATTTAGTCATTTAATCAATTTATGATTAATGAATAATGCTGTGTTTTTATGTTCAAAATAATCCTTTTCTTTTTAATAAAAACAAAATAATTAATTTTTAAACGATTAAACTTACAATAAATAATAAATAAATTTTCTTTTGCCTATTATTTATTAATTATATTTTCTTTCTTTGTTTATTTCGATTTTATCGATTTATAATTAAAAATAAAAAATGAATGGTAAAAATTATGTAAAAGTAAAATGGAAAAAAGAAATTTTCTGAAATTTCAACAAAAATGAAATTTAATATTTTATAATAAAATTTACTTTTTAGCATTGAAAAAAAACGAAAGAAAGAAAATGAAAAGTATTTTACTAAAATAATATTCGTTTTATGAGATATTTCTTTTTTATTATAAATATCTTTTCTTCTATCATTCATTTTAATTCAAATAATTTAACAAAATGTAAAGAATAAAATAAAATTATAAAATGCAAATATATTTATTGAAAAAATTAAAAAAAAAGGACCGAACGATGAGTACATTTCTTGGAAAATTAATTAGAAAAGATATAAATTATTATGGGATAATTCCATTTTTTTTTCATTTGATTTATTATTATCATATCAATTTTTGATACAAATTTTTTTTTGGTAAATAATTATTTTATATACTTTTTATTGATCGTGACATTTTGACCTTTGATGATTATTGCGATTCATTAAATATTTTCATTTAAAAACTTTCATTTAATTAATGCAAAATAAAACAATAAGTAAAGTAATTTTTATTATACAAATGAATTTATTCATTTTAATTATTAATTTATAATTATTTAACAAAATTGAAATAATAATTTTTTATAATTAAAAAATTATTCTTTCAAAAATAATTATAAATTATAAAATAATTATTTTCTTTTTAATCTGAAATAAATAAAGAAATTTTGTCTTTTTTGTTAATATTTTTTATCAATAATTAATCTTTGATTCATGATAAGAGATTTAAATTTCAGCATTGCATTCAATCGTTTATTTTTTTTATTAATTATAATTAATATTTCAAAATTTTTAATCTTTTACATTCTTTCTTTTATTTTTTTATTCCTTATCACTTCTTGAAAATATTCTTTAATCTTTATCATAAAGCAATTACATTTGTTTATCATTTATATGAATATTTAATCCTAATATTTATGTTTATCACTTACACGATAAAATTATCGAATGCTTATCATTTATTAAAAATTAAGTCGAAAAAAGAATTTCTTTAATTTACTTAAAATTTAGTAACAAAACCTTTTAGTATATAAATGAAAGATAAAATAAAAGTAACAACAAATGTTCTAAAATGTAAACAATTGTAATTACAATTAATCTTTTATGAAATATGGCAATAATTATTTTAATCATTAAATAAATCATTAAAATATGCATTATAACTATTACTTTTCAATTGATATATTTATTGAATATTTAAATAAAATATGAAATGGATTGAATTAATCATTAATATTATTATTTAATTAATTTGATCTTTTAAAATGAAATCATTAAATGTTTTTATATACATATTATTTGTTTAATTCATGAGAATAATAGAAATGTCAAAATAAGTTTTTTAAACAAATCACAATTAAACATTTATTTACAAGTATGAATTGCATGGATGATAAATGTTTTGATAGATATCATTTATCATAGAAAGATTATACGCCGAAATTATTTTTCGTCAACATAGGTCGATCATATGATGACCTTTTAGATAATGAAATGATATAAAAGAATTATTATATGAAGAAAATAAATCACTGAAATAATCTATCCATTATATAGCTTTGAAATTATGATAAAAGATAAAAATTTTGTAAAGGAAAATTTGATTCAATTTTTTTTGCATTGATTTGATTACTAAATATAGCTTTCATTGATTAATTTGTAATTCGAAAAAATGTTTACTTTAAAATAATTTTTAGAAATATCTCATTTAACGTTCTGAAGTGATAAAAATTTGATTAAATTATCAAATCAATTCATTTTGCTTTATTGATAAATCAATTTAGCGCTTTATTTGTTGTAATTATATGGTATTTATATTATTAATCGAACGTAAGCAAACTTTTTGTTTATTTCAAATTTTTCAGACATTTCGCATAATTTGTGCTAACCCATCGCCTACCTGATTTCGCCAACGCCATCGCCGATTTTTTTCCACAAGCGCCATCGCCGATTTTTACCAAAACGCTACCGCCGACTTTGTTCAGTTAGCGACATTGCCGATTTATTTTTTCCGGCACCATCGCCAATTTTTTTCGCCAGATCCGTCGCGGACACTTTTCCGCCAGCGCCATCGCCGACTTGTTTTCGCTAGCGTTATCACTTATTTTTTTCCATCAACGCCATCGCCAACTTTTTAATTTATGTAGATACTTATCGCTTTGAATTGAATTGAACTTATAAAAAATCTTTTAATAATTAATCGTTCCTTGAGAGATGTGATAAACAAAGAAGTAAATAAGAAGAAATGTACGATTGCTTAAAAAGAAATTATTACAAATAATTAAAAATAAAATAAAAAAAGAAAATTGAAAGTGTTGTTTCATTTCATTTGCATATCAAATTGAATAGAAAAATTTTAGACGAATGAAAAAGCGAAAATTTTCAGCATATTTAATTTCAAAGAATAATTAATTATCATTTCGATTATTTAATTTTTAATTTGTTTGTGATAATCTTTTTTATGTTCTTTGATATATCATATTGATATTAATATTTATGCAAATATCCTGCAAAATTAAATTAAATTACTCTATGGCAGTGAATAGTTTTAGGAATTACTATAGCAATATAGAAATTCCTAAATATTTGCGAAAGAATTTAAATATGATAAAATATTTGATGATTTACCGTCATCATAAAAGCTATCACTTTAACGATTTATTATCATGATAATGGCAGTCATTTTAATGATCTATTATCATGATTCAAATTTTTTAAAAAAAAGAGAAAAGAAGAGAAAGATGAACGATGCAAATAATTTTTTATGAGTTAAAAATTAACTAAGTAATATTAATACTTATTTAATTTAAATAATTCAATACAAGTTCAATAAAGGAAAGGAATAAAATCAATCATATAGATAGATATATATATATGAATGATTATATTAATTAATAGCATAAACAAGTTAATTACATTAATTAATTAATTATATTAGAGAAAGAATGTTATCATTGATATTTAATATTATAATATATGAATTTATCTTTTTCATATTCAATCCATGCAATAATTTAAAAGTTTAAATAAAAGAAAATATAGATTTATTATTAGATGATAAAATATTCTCTCATACATTGGACATTTTGAATTAATTAATAGCACAAATTATATTAATTAACACTATAATTATTGTCTTATCTTATTATCAATGATTATTTCATTATTATTTTAACGATTATTTTGCTACTAATTTTATGATTATTGCTTTATTAATTTTTATGATTATATGAATTTGTTTATTCTCTTATCAATTATTATAATAAAAATCTTATTAACAAATAAATAATAGAAGTTAAGTTCTAAAAACGTAAAATTAAAAAAGTATTCTTACTTTTTAAAAAAATAATTATCTTTAAGAAATATAACTTTGAAATCTTTTGCACTTTCTTTTTCTTCTTTTTCTCTCTCTCTCTCGCTCCCTCTCTCTCTCTTATAAAATAAATTAATTAATAATTAAATAGTATAGATAGATGAAGAAAGAAGAAGAAAAAAAATTATTTCACTAAAATTTGCAACATTCAATTAGTCAATCTATTAAATTTTATGAATAAATAAAGAAGTTCGAGTGGAATCTGAATCTCAATAATTCATATTTCAATATATACAAATTACATTTAAAAAAAAATTTTTTAATGTATTAATCTAATTTTTCATATTCAATTTATTCGTTTTTAAATCATTTATTATTTAACAATTTTTATTAAAATGAAATTTTAATATTATAAAAATTATTGTTAATTTTATAAAAATTTATATCAAACTATTGCGTTTTTTAACTTATATATTAGAATGATAGATGTAAATTGAAACGATGATAAGTGCAAAAAGATAATTGATAAAAGTTGTTTCTTGCTTTGAGGAAAAATTAATGAGTAAGATTCTATTTTTATTATCACTGTATTACATCTACCAGTATCATTCATTATCTTTATTTATTACCATCATATTCCATCTATAAATATCTTTATAATATCACACCTTTCGATTATTTGATTGATGATAAAAGATCATCCCACATCTTTACAATTCTTTATTATATTATGATCAATTGAAAGTATATGAGTTCATAACAAATGGATGATCCTAGTCTGATCGAAATTTTCCTGATGAATATTCAAGAATCATTATTCTTTATTATGATAATATTATTCAGTTGCTGTCTTTCTTTACATACTATCAGGAAAGATTAAATTGTTTGTCGCTACAATCAATTTTGATTGATCTTATCGATGAAATTCATTAATATTATATAACCTGATTATTTTCTTTTTCTCGAGATATAGATCCAAATTGGATGGTTTCATTGAATAATTCTCTAATTATCTTATTCATGATCATCGTCTCATGTAACCTGGCAATCTTGATCTGTTTGTTTATTGTTGCTGATATTGGATGAATGAAAAATAATAATGACCCCATTTATTGGGCCATCATTCCTTCGCATTAATTTAGTCTTTGTTTATTTTATGGCCTAACGATCGCATCTTAACTCGGCAACTATTATCATTTTTGTTTATTTATATTCTTTCATGTCTCAACTAACTTTCACTTCAATTCCTTTAATATTTTATTGAATGTTTCTTATTTTTTATGCAAAATTATTAGTAATAACGGAAATGGGCAATTTATATTTTATATTACAGATAGTGAGAAATTTGACTTCTGATTTTTAGCTAATTTTACACTCTCGACTATGCGCAGCGAATATTTCGAGACAGAAAGCTTTCATATGGATTACATCAATCAATCATTATAGCCTAACACTCTTTTGACCTTATTCTTCTCTCTACGTGTCTTTTAGTGGCCTCTTCTATTCTCGATAAAATAAAGTATTTCGTTTCTTGATCTTTTCATTTACCTTTTCATACACTATCCTCACATTCCTTAATACTATTTTTCATTTTCTCGATTGAACTATTTCATTGATTCAAACTGTGTTATAGTAATATCTATTGATCGCAGGTAAAATTACATCTTCAACCATTTGCAATTTATTTTTCCTCATTTCTTTCACTTTTATTTTCCAATATTTTTGCTAATTCAAATTTATCAATGTACGTATATAACTTCATTTAATACGATGTGCAATTTTTGATGAAATTTTAGATTTTAAATTCAATTTTCCATCTCACGTACGCTTTCTTATGATTCCAGAACAACGGTTAACACGTTTAATTTTTCCTTCTAGTGTTTCATTGAAGATCAATATTTTCGAGATGAGAAATTAATATCATAATTATCTTCAATACTGATTAAAAAATGAAACTGATAAATTTTACTGTTTTATGTTCCTTTCTTAAATGAGCATTCATTCCATTATAATTGATAACATTCTGATAGTTTACATTGATTATTTGTAATTTGTTGATTTTAAATATACCGTGGTAATAATTTCAATTTCAACAATTTTTTTTTAATTGCTAATTTTAATTTGAACTTTTGCAGGATGATATCTTTGTTATCGAATTTTTTAAATTAATTTCTTACGGTTTTGACCTATTCGTTATTTTGTTTTGAAATGAATGAATTTCGTCGAGATTGATCTTAGGCCTTTCTGAATTTATTGCCGTAATTTCTCAGCATAAGAGCAAAATGTTTTTATTCCCTTAATTTCCCTTTCGCTATTATATATTGTTCATTATTGTCAGTGTTGTTTGCTTTATGAATATCTTGAATTCTTCCTTCTGATTCTTCGTCCTTGAAACCATTAAGTTGAATATTTCTTACAGTGAAAGCATTTCTTTCTTTTTTTTTCCATCGATACATCCACTTTTGCACGACACATCAATTATTGCACGTATTCATAACTGCATCTCATATTTACCAATGCTCCTTATATTTACCATTACACTATACCCACAAGCTATACGATTATTCATAATTGCACGATACATTCATAATTGCACGAAAATAGTTTTAAGCATACGTTGAATTTATATAAATATTACATTTGTTTTTTATAAATAAATCGAATATAATGAATAGTCTTAATTGTTACAGTAATCTTTATGATAAAAATCATAAAATATCTTTGATATTGATTTAACATATATCTAATACAGTCATCTCATAATGTTATTGTAGTAACCTTTGATCCCTTATACTGTTTAATTATGCTGAAGTAGTGATAAATCAAAAAGATAATTTTTCTTTTTTTTCTAACATGAGTCATTTTAGGAAATTTTGTTAATGTCATTATTTGTCAATTACAGTATCATTGTATTCTCGAGTTTGGCAATACTTGAGATATTAATTATTTCCTTATTTCATTTCCTAACCAACTCTTTCTTAATTCGTTTTAGAATCTAAGTAGAAAAGAAAAGGTATTTTTGAATGTTTGAGTATTTAAAAGATTCTGTTCATTGTATCATCCTATAAAATCATTTCAAAAATTGTCTCGAATTGCTAGGATAAATTAACACAGTCGAGAATAGCGCTAAAAACAGATGGGACTATTTGAATTATTTTACTAAAAAAAAAAAGAAAAAAGTCGATTCAAATAGCTTTGGCTCTCTTGAGCTTTTGCATTTATTTTATTAATTCATAGGCTATTAGCCTTTCTATCAATTGTCATCTTCAAAGAGTGAATTGCAATTTCAGTTTCTTCTTTCTTTTTTTTTCATAAATTTTCAAGAGTGATAATTTTCATATCCCTTTCTCTTGCCATCTTCTATTATTTGCACTTTATCCATTTTCTTTTTATTTCGTCTATTTAATAGAATTTTTTTTGCATAAAATCTGATCCTATCTGTAATAACTGAATTTCAATATGAATCTTAAGATTGTGTACTTTTCCCTCGAATATTGATTTCTTATATTTTATATCACTCATTTTATTTATAATCTAAAAAATATTCCCTCTCGAATTGTATCAAATTTAGTTCTTCGATCTTATCATAAATCCTTCCTTTCTCTTCATTACTCATCTATCTATTTATCAGATTTTGAAATTTTTATAAATTGCTTACGCGATTTATATTGAAATAGTTTTTATATTAAAATGTTGAAATTTCTTAATTTATAAACAAAATTTTGGAAGCATTTAAAATAGAAATTTTATTAACAAACAGATTAGATAAAATTAAACTCTTTTATTGTTATTAATTTTAATTTGATCATATCAATGAAATCGTTTAATATTATGCGATTGTTGATCATTTCTCCTTTTTTGTTTTCATTGAAATATCGATTTTCAACTATCTTATAAATGATTTTAGCTCATTGCTCTTGATAACATTGATCTGTTAGTTTAGTTTATATCATTTAGTATTGAAAGAATGATAAATAATAATAATGATCTTTTATATCAATTAACCAACTTTGTTTACTTTTGTCTATCTCGTTTAACGATCGCATACCTTTATGCTTAAATAACTATCATTGAATATTTATTTGTTTTTTTCCTTTGTTGAAATATTTTCTATGCTCTTTACTTTATACATAAAGTAATATATTATTGTTTAAACGAAGAATAGAAAATGGTATAAATAATGGAATAATTGATAATTTATATTTATAATTTTACATTTATATTGAAATAATTTGCTTTTTTTGCTACAAACTTAAAAAAATTGCTTAAATTTATTATAACAAGCATATTTTCTTATTACAAAAAATAATAATTTTTACTTATAAAAGTATTTCGTTTCTTTTTTGATTTCACAAAATTAATTTTTATTTCAAAATCAAACTATCAATCAATAATTAATAGTACCATTTTAAAATAAATTCTGATTAATTACTAAAATTATTTACCTTAAGAAAAAAAAACCAAGTTGAAATTTATTTTTACAAGAAGTAATCAAATTATCCGATTAATGTTCATTTCAATTTATCAATATCTTCTGCATTTCTTCCTCTTCTCTATCTTTCTGCTTCAAATTTTATTTCATTTCATTATCGATTGTCGAGAGCAACCATCCCATTTCTCAAACATTTTCCTTATATAATACTTTATTTTGCAAATTCATTCCTTTCCTACATTATCTTTTTTTTATCATTATGATTATTGTTAAGAAGATGATTCTATAGCATTTATATGCATCATATTATACAAGTTTTTTTTTTTACAATATAATAGATATCCTACAATGCAATACTGTTTTGCAGCAGCACGATATGTTGCATTATTGCATGAATTATGCTATTATTAATAAAATCGATTAAATTTTTTTATCTTTTTTTACTTATTTTTTAGAAAGTTTAAAAAAATATTATTTATTAAATTCACTTTTCTTTTTATTAAATTACTAAATTAGTAAAAATAATTAAATAAATTTGTAACTTCATGATATCATCACATGATAATGTCCCTTCCATCAATCATTCTTGTCTCGAATTTATTTTGACAATTTATGTTCCTTGGATAAAATTTTCTTATTATAACTGATAGAATTATCAATTAACTGTTCTATATTTTATAATAAATTTAGTTTAGAAATTAAACAAAAACACACTTTTAATTAATATATTTATTTAGTATGTATATTTAATATATCAAATATTTATTATAATTTGTATGTTTAATTCTGTTCCTTCTTTTTTTTGAAAAATCTTATTTGTTAATAAAATATTTAATAATAAGAATATATTATACAGTATTCTTTATTTAATTTTTATTATATTTCTTATAACAAAATGTATTTTAAAATATTTAATTTTTTTCTTCTATAAATTATTAGTTAATTCTTTTAATTTTTATTTACTTTATTAAAATATGTACTTTTTTTCTACCTATTTTATTCTTAATTTTCATTTTTCTATTCTCCAATAATCCGATATTAATTTATATTCGAATTATTAATATAAATAAAAATCTCTTTATACTATTGGCAAATCATTTAAATCATACAATGATGATGTATGAGAATAATTATATTTCATTCATAAATTCATGCATTTAATACTCTTTATAAATAATATATTAATATATATTTCAATTCATATATGATATATTAATATATGATATCTAATATATATTTCAATTTATATATGATTTTTAATTTTATTTTCACTATTAGTAAATCATTTAAATCATGCATTATAATTATATCTTATCATTTAATTATTAGTATGTGATATATGATAAATATATATTCCAATTTATATATGATTTTATAATATTATTTCAAATAATATATGATATATTAGTTAGTATATGATATTTAATACTATTATCAATTAATATATAATATAAGTTTCTTCTTTCTCTTTTTCATCATCTCCCATATCATTATTTTGAAAAATGAAATACGAATCATACTTGAACAAAATATGATACTATTCATTCTTCACATTTCGTATTATTTATTTAAATAACATGAAATTTAGATATTGCAAACGATATATCATATTATCGTAAGGATTCATTTTTTTTCTTTATCGGTCAATAAATCTTTATCACTTATCAACTATCCCCATACGCATCAATGATTATTATCTGTCGTTTTTGTGATGAGAAAAAAGGGAAGGAAAAATGTAGATATTTTCATCTTCAAATCTTTTGTTTAAAAAAAAGCTTTACACTTGATTTTCGATTTATTTCGAAAATTTAAAAAAAAAACAAACGCTCCATCATTTTATTGTTTGTTTTATATCTTGATATGTTATCAAATTGATGAAACTGATAAAATCAAATTTATCGCAAAAATCCTTTTTTTGTAATTCTTTTTTGATCAAATTATTTCATCTTTTTTTCGCTTTTTCCCTTTAATTTTCGATTATTATTTAAAATAATTCGCACAAAATTATCAGCATAGGTTTATTTTATAGATAAAGAATTTAGTAAAATTTAATAAATATTCCAACTTTTATAGATGGAATTCATTAGCATTTAAAATTGAAAATTAAATTAATACTTTTAATTTATAATTTACAAATGATCATCTATATAAACTTTATAGATGTGTTTTTCTTTTTTTTTCATAACAAGAAAATAATGAATGACTAAAAATTTATCCATTTCAAATTATTATATTTTATGTTTAAATTCTTTTTAACATTTAAACTTTCATTTCGTCTTTCATCTTAAAAAACAAAACAAAATAAAATAAAAAAAAATTTCGCTTAGTGCAATTAAAATAAATGAAAGAAAAGTTAAAAAGATACTTTAAAAAACATTTATATCTTTCACTGATTCGTTTGTTTCATATAACTTTCAATACTTTTCTAATTTTTCTTTTTTCCCTTTGCAAATATTTTGTTAATAAAAAGTTAGACTAAACAGCTGTTAATGATAAAAACATAAGGAAACAAGAAATGAAAAATTTGAAAATAAGAAGAATTTAGGAATGAAATATTTATCAAATTTTGGCATATCTTTTTTCTTCCTTTCTTCCTTTCTTTCTTACTTACTTACTTACTTTCTTTCTTTCCTTCCTCATATTAATTATTTTAATTTTATCAAATTCTGAATTTTTCATTTACATTAAGCATTTATATAATGTAAACAATTTATATACACAATTTTGCTTTTTTTTTAGAAAATATATTTATATTTATGTAAATATATATCATTTGTTTATTCATTAAAATCAATTTTAAAAAGAGAAATATGTAATAGTTGATAGAGAAAGGAATTGTCTAATAATGATTTTTGATATTAAATTCTTTTCTTATTTTTTAATTTTCATTTTTCTTTTACATATTTTTATCCTAAGTTATTGATCATTTATGATGATTTTCAATTTTTCATAATATTTCTCCTTCTTTTAAGCTAATGCTTTTTAAGTTTGTTTATTTATTTTATTCGTTTCTTTTTCGAATCCTTAAATTCAAAAATCATTTTATCAACTTTTTATTGTTAAGGGTTTTTTCTTTCTTTTTTTATCAAATGAATAATTCGATGATTCACAATCATTTTATAAAATGATTTACTTTTTACTTACATTTTTTTTCGCATAAATGTTTCTCCTTTTAACTTAACCTTTCTGTTTGTTTGTTTATTTTTTTCTCTCTCTCTCTCTCTCTCTTTCATTTTTTCCTAATCCTTAAATTCAGAAATGCGTATTGGTGTTTCAAATCCGGTTATTGAATTTTTTTTTTTACTATCACTTCCTTTTTTTTCATTTCAATTTCATTACTGTTAAAAAATTTATTGAAAAGTTGTAAATGAAAATAAAAATTAAAAGAAAAAAGAAAGAAGAAAAATAAATAGATTTGATTGATAAATTATATATAGAGTATAACATTTGTTTATAAAATGATGTATATGTTCCATCTTTTATATTTTTCCATTGGATAAAATAACGAACTTTTCAACTAATTTATTTACTGAACTTTCTTTTTTTTATCTTTCTCTTTTCTTATCTTCTTTTCCTCTTCTACATTTTAACTCCTTTTTCCCTTCCTTTTTGCTTTTCTTTCTTTCTTAACTTTCTTATTAATATTTTAATTTTTTTTGAAGTCTGTTTCAGAATTTTTAATTTTACCAACTTTTAAAAAATCTTTAGGAAATATAACTCGATAAATGATTAATTCTTATTTCAATTAATCATTTAGTAGAATGAAAAAGGAAAAAAAGATAATGATAGATTTTGAGGAGAGAAACAACAAAAGAGAGAGAGAGATAGAGAAGGGAAGAAGTTATGGATGAAGTAAAAAAGTATGTTTAATAATTTAAAAATGATCATTTTAAAGTAATAGCAAATAGTTTAAAGAAAAAATTAATATTGTATGATTGCAATGTAAATGTTTTAAATAGAGAAATACAAAATTTCAGAAATAGTATGATAATTTCAAAACATGACATGATAAAAGAAAGGACAAATTTATTAGAGAATACATGAAAAGTGATGGTAAAAAAAAGTTATGAAAAATAAATGGATTGTAACGATTGATAAAGATTGATAATTTGGGAGAGAAGAAAATGTGAAGATGAGCGATAGAATAGAAAGATTAAAAGAAGATAGAGAAGATAACGTTAAATAGACAGAGAGATAGATAGATAAATAGAGAGGAAGAGAGAGAGAGAAAACAACAACAATACACCCTTCCCGATTCTCGATCAGTAATGATTCAAAAAAAAAAACGAACGGATGGACTCTTCTTTCGTTGCACTTTTTGAAAAATGTAATGTCGTGCATATATATATATATGTGTTTGTGTATTCGTGTCACGTAACTGTTACACGCACGTCTGTATATATATCTTTTATCATCATCAGTAATATATATATGTTATAGAATTTAGCTATATATTTATTGTTCAAGTTTGTGAAATAAATTCTCGAGAATTATTTGCAGAAATATGACTTATGCGTTTAAATGTATGTTTATGTTTTATTTGTATTATATGCACATTTGTATATTTTATATATAAATGTTATCATATAAATATTATATTTATTTTTATCAATAATATATATATGCACACTTATATATCGAATTTTATGACAAGTTCATTATCCAAGTTGATAAACAATTTTTCAATATTTGTTTATAAATATGAGGAATATAAAAATGATAAATAATAATAGAATGAATAGAAACGAGGAACAATTTATTGTTAATCGTTAAATATGAACAATTAAATATTTTCATATTTATACTAATCATCAATGATTTAATATATTCCTTTCAATAATAAATTGAAATATTAAATATATTAATCTATGTAATTATAACAAACTTTATAAATAAATCAATTTAAAATATTGACGTATATGACGTATTTTAGATAATAATAGAAAGATTGACGTACGTAATTATATTTCAATATAATACTAAAATATATCTATTCATATTTACTATACGTATGTCACTTTCATGTTGTTATTTTTCTAATTTATATTTATTAATAAATATAAATTAGAAAATGTATTAATATCAGCCTTTTCATACTTTATCAATTAGAATATTTGTTAATATTAGCTCTTTTATATTTATTTTAATCAAATTATTTATTAATATATTTATTAACATTTTCATATTTATAAGTTAACATTTTTATATTTCTTGTTTGGGAATTAATAAATAATCTGATATATTATCAATTTATGCAATACTTAACAAATTCCATCTAATCATATCAGATCATTTAGCAATAGTAAAATGTTGAAGCATAAATATTCATGTTTCATTTGATTAAAAGATTATCAATTATCTTATCACATGATATTTATTTGTTATTATTGCTAACTAAGCTAGCTATCTAACTAATGAATCATTATTTCAATAAAGCCTTAAATAAATAAATGATTGATATGATATGATTGCATGGAATTTGAAAGCATTGTTAATGAACAAGTAATTTAGTGCCGTTGCAAATATCATTCATGCATTATGTTTTAAAATGGCATTCATCTTATCATTCAATAATAACATTCATTTTTATCATTTATCACTTGTTTTTTATTATTTATTTAAATTTACTACTATTTATTCAACCTTTTTTAATTACTCAGCTTTTTTATCGCTTGAGCTTTTTTGATTTAAATTCTTTATTATTTAGGCTTTTTATCATTTTATTTCTTTTTTCTTTATTTATCATAATTTTTCCACTATTTTTTTGCTTTTGTAAGATATCAACTTAACAGATGTTACTATCACATTATGAATTGATCATATGTGAATGATATCGATAATATCCGGTACCAATCATTCGGAAGTTATGATAAATTAAGATGAAATCATCATAAATTAAAACTATTCTAAAAAGAAACAGAGAGAGAGAGAGAGAAGGTGATATTGAAAAAGAAATGATATTAAGCAATCCGAGAATTCCGATTATCGATTAATGATTAATTAGGTTTGTTTTCATGGCAACCTTCTTAATGAATGGAAATGATAATATAATAAGGCTTATTGGAAAAAGACTGATCGTCTTAATCCATTTCAACTATATTACATTAGATATTTAGGCTTGTTAATTATCATTCCGTTATTATTCTTATAATACGATTATACAATTGATATATTAGAATAAAATAATCAAAAATAAATGGAAAAGAAAAAACTATTCATAAAAAAATTCGAAGAGAAAGAAAGATTGATAGAAAATAGTTGTTTGTCTTTGTATTCTTTTTTTTCCAGTATAATAAATTTTGATGTGTTCTTTGATAATCGATTATTTTTTATAGCTGTTTCAATAAAACTTATTACTGTTTAGTATAAATGAGAGAAAGAAAAAAGAAATAGTAAAGAAGTGAGATGAATAGTAAATCTTTTTTCTTTTCTTATTTAAAATTCATTTAAAAGATTTTTAAAAAAATTTGAATAAAAACGAGAGAGAGAGAGAGAGAGGGAGAAAGATACTTTTAAATTAAGAAAGATAAGAAAAAAAGAAGAGAAAGAGATAATAAATGACCTATGCATAGCATATGTTTCATTTTATTTTAATCGTTGAACTATTCTGCATAAATGCCAAATTATCATAAAGACACTTTTATACAAATATTCTTCTTTTATCTCCCTCTCTTTCTCTTCTTTTTCTTTCTCTCTCTCCCTATCTTTTCTCTTTTCTCTTTCTCTCTCTTTGTTAAATCTTCTTAATTATGCGATATAATTAGAAATTTAGCATAGTTTAAATCACATTTAATAGTTGAATGTCGATCGGATACGATCATTTCACAAACTGAATATTGGATTAAAATCATTCAGAAAGTAATAAAATTAGCTATTAAACTTTTTGATTATTTCAAATTTCATTTCCATTTCCATTTCCTTTCATTTCCATTTCCTTTCATTTCCATTTCCTTTCATTTCCATTTCCTTTCATTTCCATTTCCTTTCATTTCCATTTCCTTTCATTTCCATTTCCTTTCATTTCCATTTCCATTTCCATTATTGGTCTCTTTTTTTTGTTCAAATGTATCGAATGTGATGTTTTATCATATATCTTTGCACATTGCATATTTCCCATTAATGTTATCACAAAGATTATTTTGCATCAATAATATATATTTAGTACTTTAATCTTTGATCATTATAATTCGTTGAAATAGTATTATGGAATTTATGAGTTAGTAAAATTTGTTTTGTTTTTATATTTGCAGGATTTAAAGTGATATTTTTTTCTTTTGTATCCACGAAAATTCAGTTACATATAACAATCGGTGAATTATGACGCATCGTCGTCCATCAATGGGTCAATTGAAGCATCGAATTTTTCGAAGGTTTGTTTAAAATTTTAAAAATGATATCATAAATTTACATGATATAATCAATTTTTATGATATGTGGTTTTGGTGATGAAGTCTGATAAGATATCTTCAATAATCATCATTTTAAATAATACTTTCAAACTGTAATATCAGCGGATTTTTTTTTATTTTTAATTGGTGATTTGATAAGATTAAGAGCGGTCGTTATCAGCGTGTTATTTCTTAGATATGGTTATACTTAACGCGAACGATATAATTATTGCCATCATGATAATCTTTCAATCAACTACCATTTGATTAAATTCATTGAGTAATTTTAAATCAAATAAAATTGAGTAAAATTAATTTAGGCGTAAAGTTGATATAGCTTTATTAACAATTATGATTAATATTTAGCAATGAACTGAATTCAAGACATCGCTATACGACAGTTTCATATTTTATTATTTAGACAATACTTCCCATCAATTAGAAATAATATTGTGGTATGATTTTTTGATAGTTTTAAAGATTAGCGATTGTATCTTAGTGACTGATAAGTTATCGAGCAGCGAAGCTGCAATATTTATTATCAGTATTTAATGTTTAGGGAAATTAGAAAAATCATAAAAATCAATTAAATGAATAAGTCGATTAAATGATTGATAATAATCGCTTTTAGAATCAAAATTTGAATTTCAGTATTTTATCCATTGCAGTTTATTTATTATTTAATTTTTATTTTAAATAGCCTTTAATACATAACAATTTCAATTAGTTGTATTGCAGTGATTTCGAAAAAATTTTGAAATATAAAAGACAAAGAATGGAAAAGAAAAGAAAAGAATTGAAATAAATATGAAAGATATTGGACTAAATGGATATTTTTATAAAATTTTGTGTTTCAGGAAGAGCGCAAGTTTTACGAAAATTGAACTTGATGGGGAACATAATGGTGAAGAAGTGGATGATAGTGGGACAAAAATGCAGCATCAGGTTCGAGAACGTGGACGAACGCAATGGGACGATCACTGCGACGAAAATTAAATGCTTTTCGGAAGGATACTAATGATAATGAAAGGTATTATTAAAAATCGACCAATAAATTTGCGTAAAATTCGGATATCAAAAGTAATGTTTGACAATGTTGAAAAAAGATATGAATGTATATAATAACAAATATGACTGGAAGTTGACATGCATATATAAATCTTTCTATGAGGATTTTTAATGTTTAATGTAATCGAAATGAGGTGCTGCATAAAATATTTTTCACTAGTTTATTTTTATTCTCGAGATCGATTGCCATTTATCTAATGCTTGCATTATTTGTCTGCTTTTTAATAATCAAAATATTTCTTTATTGCTTATTTGAATTTATTTTCTTGCTCGATTATATCGAATGATAAATTGTACTAATGCTTCTTTTGAGGTGTTTTTTTGCTATGAATAACATCAATAACTTATTACATTTTATTCACTAATTAATCTATTCGAGATTTAAAAAATTCTCTTCAAGATTTTGTTTATTTTTAAAATTTGAACGAGCAAACTTGAAATTCTAATTTAGAGATAAAAAAGATGAGCAACTGGTTTCAGTTACATTTTAGCCTTTTTCCTATAACAAAAATTTGTAATGCTTCATTGTTGTATATTGCACACTTCATCCTTCAACTAATTTTATTTGTTAAATCTTTTAACTAATATTGAAATCAAAATCAGTTATATATTTCAATTGTATTGATTTTATACGATAATTTGTTTTCATTTTTTCTTTTGTTTTCGCAATATTATACAATTATTATGATTATTATCATCATGTCTTTTTTGTTTATCATTTATTTGATTGTATAATTTCATTTTCAGTTCGGATACTTCGAAATCAGTACCGGAGCGGGTCACTGTTATTCAACTTCGAAAAACTTCCGTAAGGTAAATATGCTTTTTTAATTATTAGTTTTTATTTTGATTATTGTTTTGAATTATTTTACTGTGCAGTGTTGTTTTGAATTATTTTACTGTGCAGTGTTAGTCTGAAAAATCCGCTTAGTAAGTTTAATATTGGATAGAAAGTTAGCTTTTTTATATTGAAAATAATAGTTTTTTTAACTTTTTTTTGTAATAATGCGTGCAATATCTATTACTTCTTATATTTTAGATATAAAATTTAATAATTTCTAAACTTTTTTCTTTCTAACTTTACACTTATTTGACATTTTGTTGTATTATTTTATAATGTAATTGTTTTATTGAATAATTTAAAATTTGATTTGTTTATTTTAATTGTTTATTGGATAAACAAAAAGGAAATAAAAAGAGATTAATATATTAATTCGAATAGGAAATATTGCTATTAAATTCCCTTATTTCTTCACTTTTTCTTTTATATAATATATATTATCGAAAGAATAAAAAATTTTAAAAGAACAAAAAAATAGAATTGAAAAGAATAGAATAAAATAAAAATTATTTTCAATTATTCTTTACATTAACAGAGAAATTCAATATTTTTAAATTTTTGGAAAAATTTTAAATGGAATGAATGTTTTTTCTTCAGGAATGTAATTTTTTATTTTTTTTTGGAATCTAATTGATTAATTTTGACTAAAATAAAAGAGATAGAAGAGATAACAATTTCCTTCGTTTCTAGTAAACTTAGCTATAAATGGTATTATTTACAAAGAACAGATGAAATATTTTCTCTTTTTGAAACCGAAAATTCCAATCAGTGTAAAAAGAATGTGAAAAACAGTTTTGAAATAGTAAAGAGAGAGAGAAGGAGAGAGAGAGAGAGAGAGATTTTAATCACATGATTTTTAGCGATGCTATTTTCATTATCTGATCATATATATATATATTTTTTTCATTTAACTTCAGGGCAAACTATCACTTGGTGCAATCAAAAATATGGGTGGCTCCATTGTTTTATTTTCTCATCTAATAATTGTTGTGAAGTTAAATAAAAATTTTTCAAATATCAGAATCCATCTAATTTATAAATAAATGAATTAGGGAATGCTAAGAAATAGGAAACATTTTGGCTGATTTAAAAAAAATGAAATATAAAGTAGTAATAATTACATTTTTGATTCTGCAAAATAGGTTCCCTAAGGAAGAGAGGAGAGAAAAGGAATAGAAATTATGCTTATAACATTTTTTTTTTTAAAAAATTTAGCCAATTTTCATTCAATCATTTTTATATAATCATCATCATTTCATTATATATATTTTATATTATTATTTAGCAAGAATTAGACTAATTATTATTATTATTCGTTATTATTTATTACTATTATTATTATTTATTATTATTACTGTTACTTTATTATTATTATTATTATTATTATTATTATTATTATATTATTTATACTACATATAATTCTTGCCTATATATTATAAAACATATATAGATATAAGAAAATAGATTTCAGGATAAGATGATTAATTGCTTGGTTGATTTGCATTGAGCCCATTAACCGTATGATTTATATTCTATTTAATGATATATATATATATATATATATATATATATATGTGTAACATTTTTATTTTATTCTATGCTAAAAAAGGAAAGATAGTTAAATAGAATTTTTGAGTAGGATATGTCATATTATTACTTGACAAAAAAATGATTAATATTGGATAGAAAAGAAAAAAATGCTTACCAATTATGATTATCGAAATTTGGATTATAATCAGTTGATTAAATAATATCAGCAATATTCTATTCAATATTAATACTTTCTTTTCTAAGTAATAATATACATTTTTAGGAATATATTTCTCTTTTTTCTTTGTCGAATTTTAACTTAAATATTTTAATAGGAGGAAATTAATGATTGACAATATCGAATTTGGAAATTAAATCAAATTATGATTTTATTAATTTTACCTAACCATTTAATTCATATTATCTTACCTGTGTGTGTGTGATAATCATTTAATAGCGTATTAATATGAATAGCTATTTGATTAGCTAATTGCCCGAAATGATTAATATATTCAAAATGCGAATTGCTATTATCTCAACGATCGAATAATATTTCATTAAATTTGAACAACAATTAGATAATTTTATGGATTGTTCAATTGAATATCGAAAAAACCGAAATTTTTAGTTTTTATAATTTTGATTAATTAATTAGTTCTAATTAATTCTTATACTTTGATATAATTATTTTTTATAAAATTTGTATCTTTCTGCAACTATCATTACTATTATTATTGTCATTTTTTTTGTTGTTATTGAAAGAATAAAAATTATAGCAAACATTATGGATCATTTGTTTATTAGGTTAACATCGAGATTATATTAATTTTTATTCTCGGATCGGAAAATGTGGATTGGATGAGAGCATTTTAATTTCAATGAGTACTTCATCTATTAATTAATTCATTGAAAATAAAAATGAAAAATATTTTACGGGAGAATGATATTACTTAAGATAATTGAAAGATTGCAATTACTTGAAATAATTACATTTATTTCCTCAAATAGTTTCCATTCATTTGTTTTATGAAAATGCATCAAATTTTAGCGATCATTTTATTCAAAGTTTATCTTAGCCTATCAAATTTGAATTTATCCATATTACTTATGGTAATTTGATTGTACATAGAATTAAAAGAAGTCCTCCATACATATATCGATTGTATCTAGTAAATATTGCATATCAAAAAATTTGTAAATTTGCATCCATTCATAATTTCGTGATATTGTTGCTGCGATAGTTAATAATAAAATTTATCGTGATATATAGTTGATAAAAAATAATTGTAGTATTTGTTACTATAATTTAGTTGATGATAAAATTGTAATTATCAAAGATAATTTTTCTTATTTGTGATTTTAATGTGATCATAATTTATTTAATTTAATTCTTATTATTTCTACTAATTTATGACATCATACAATACATATTTTATAGTTGTTACCAAATAATTATTTTTAAGTAATAATAATAAAAAGTAGTAAATATTATCAATCATTTCAAGTTATGATATTCCTATAATCATTTAAGCTTTATAATATATGGTTAAATTTGTACGAATATTTATCAGTTGATTGTGACATAAATTAATTTTTAACTATAAGTTAAAAATTTTTTGGGTCATTAATTGAGATAATTTTTAAAAGTTCTAAATAATAATGTTATTTTGGATCAGTGCAATTTTCTGATTTTTAGAAGTATGTTATGGAAATCTAAGATTTTTAAAATTCTATTATCGATTATATTTTAAAAATTTGCATTTATTTTGATAGATGTTAGCTTAAATTTTATTGGAGATATTTTGCATACGAACAAAACATATCATATTAAATTCTATGTAAATTCTCATTTTTCCATTTCATCCTTGCTTTGCAATTTTGGAATTAGCAATTATGTAAATTAAATTTATTTAAATCCAATTGTATGTCTGTCATTTGTTTTAGAATTTCATTATTCTGTACATTATTTTAATTTTTACGAATTGTTATTATTTGGCTATCGTATTGCAATATTTCATTGATGCTTGTTTTTCAAAAATTTAGATGGTATGATATCGTATAGTTTTCTGTTAATAAGTTCCATTTTAAATTTGAAATTAAAAAAATATTTTTAAAATGTTTGAAATTAATTTCTGGAATCATCATAGAATTATTTCAGTTTTAAATTATAAGTAAAAACTTATTCAAGATAAATTAAAATATTGTGTCAATAAAATATCAAAAGTATGTATTTAAGAATTAACCCAAAAACTAATTGAACTAATTAATTAATTCTTTACTGAAATTAAAATGAATAATAGCAAAATTTCAAATTGCTAAGTTGATTTCATTAAATGTTAGTTTATTTCATTATACATCTTAGATAAAATATTGTATAATCTTTTTTTCGCAACTATTCCAATTTATAATTTTTGATTATTACTTTTGATTATTTTAGAAAATATATCGATTAAATGTTGGCATAATTCCATAAATTTTCTATTGTTATCTAAACATTTTCAATTATTTGTTTGTCATAGATATATCGTCGTTAGAAATAATAGATGTATAAAATTGATAAATTGTCCATATTTGTTCGAAATATTCACCGTGATATAATATCATATTTGCCTACATAACGACGATATGTTTGCTCGATCATCACATATTTGTTTTAATTTTGTAAACAATTACCATTCAATAGGACTAAATATTTTATATTTATGATTATAAATCTGTTTGATAATGAATCGAATTTTTTGATAAGAATATGTTTGAATTAAGAAAAATTCAGGGATATAAAGAATAGGATGGTAATTATTCTATTCCATGTTTGTAATTTCTAAAAGGTATAACAAATGAATATATTTGATTTATGGCATTTTATTATTTCCAATGTTTTTTAAAATATTTTTTATATTGTAATGCAAAAAAGTTGTGAGAAATCATTTTTCACAATCAATGGGAATTGAAATTTTGAATTTCAATTTTTAATTTCTATTAAAATGTAACTTTAATTAATACAATGCAAATTTAATGTTTCTTTTTTACTCAGATCATATGAAATTATTTTTTAGGTTTAGCCCAACTAATAAAATAATACGGCATCCTTCTGAAAATACTAGTGCTTTACCAATGATTGGTACTTCACAATACGGTTCAAATATGAAAATTGATCCAGATTCAACTTTGAATTATGTTCATTTGATGCAATTTAATGCATGTTATGAAGCAATGCCAACAAGTTCAAAAATGGTTGTTTTTGATACCAAATTACAACTTAGAAAGCATTTAATGGACTTATTTATCAAAGTAAGTTTCAAATTTTACTTCTAGTATGAAAATTTACAAATAAATTATTTATTCGTTCATTTCAGCTTTTCTTTATTTTATTAAATATTAATTGTTTACGATAACGAAATACCGTTGTATTGTTAGACTATTTATGCAACATTTAGATAGTAGATTCTTAAATCTAGATGATTGTATCTGTTGCAAATCGGAAGCTATCGTAATTACTTTTTGATTTTTTTTTTTTTGTTTGAAGGATTTACATCAAGACGAAGAAAATTTACTCTTTAAAGTTTAAGAAACTTTTTCCTGAAATATTTGATATAAATGAATATTTCTGTTTTCATCTCTAATCACTGGAACATATTATTATTTCCTATAATGGCAAAGTAATTAATGTTTACTTATTCACTAGAAATTCTCATACCCATACAATTATCTTTTAATTTAAAATAAAAGTTAATAAGTTTACTTTTTTTCTCAGTAAATAATTATTATAGCATGATTACAAATAATATGTTTATAGATACACGACATGTATTACTCTCAGATTCGGCTAAAAATAATGAAATTGTTGGTATATTATCCGTAACAGATTTCATTCGAGTTCTTTATTATTGCACAAGTTAGTTTTTGATAGTTAAAACTATGCTAAATCATAGATCAATTGCGCAAGTATCATGATAATGTTAACAATCAATTAATAATGTAACTATCTGGTTGTGCTTTACTATTTCAGGAGAAAAATTTTCTATATTTATCGTTAAATTTAAAACTAAATATTGATAAGTTTATTGTGTTTCGACATTTCCTCCTCTGTGCATATAGTCTAGTAGATACAAATCAATTACCAAAATATAGCATTCAATTAAGAAGCTTTTTTTTATTGTTATTTATTTATTTTTCAGAATGAAAAATGAAAGGAAGGATAAGCAAAAAGAAGTTGCATGTGAGGAGAAAATTTCTTCAACAGATGAAGCAAATATCGATGGAATTATTGATTTGGAATTGAAGCAATTGGAAATGTCTGATGCGGGAAGCAGCAGAATAATACTTCTAACGATGAATGTCAAGATGACAAGAAAATAGAGGAAAAATGACAGATACTGAATTAAATACGTCAAAAGAGGAGGATATTGGAACTCTTACCATATCTGAATATCAGGGTTTTCTTATTATTTTTAATTTTTTTTTAAATTGATCTTTGCGCTTTGGAGTGTAGTTTAATTTCGTGAAAACAAAAATCAAAACCAAAAAATCAAAACAAGTAATGAATAATATGGAAGTTTAATGATTTCATAATTATCATATTGTTTTATTTATCAGAAATGATATAATTTTTACTTCTTTATTTTTTTTAACATATTTTTTCAGATTTGGTCTGTAGAGAAGGAAAATTGATGGATCTTGTATCAATAACTGCAGAAGAAAGGTCCTTTTAACATTATTGATAAATAAAAAGTTTGCTTTTGCAATAAAGTATTAGATTTCGGGAAGTTTTAATCTTCATAGGACTCTCTTCTGATACAAATTATCTCTTATAAATTTTAGAGCAGAATAATTTGCTTCTCCTTGGAGATTCAAATATGAGATATCTGTTTCCTAGAATTTCGATGTTTCTGTTGTAGTCTAGTTGTTTTATTGTTTGCTAGTTTCAGTTTACTGAAGGCGGCCTGTTTACTCAGTAAGCAACATATACATCGTTTGCCAGTATTGGATCCGAACGATGGAAGTCCTTTGTTCATTTTGACTCATAAACGGATTCTTAAATTTTATGGCTTTTCGTAAGTTACTTACTTATCGTGTTATATGTAATCATTGTTTTTTCTATTACCTTCACTTTCCTATAAATTTTGATCTAAAACATCTCGTCGAGATTCGGTCGGGACAATAAGTTGAATAATGTAAAAGAGGGTGAATTAAAGGCAATTTTATAATGATAAATTGGCATGACCGGATAAACTTTGTTCAGAAGGCTGGATAAGTTATAACTAATGTCGGATCATGAAGTCGCATCATTACTGAAAGACGTGTCGCGCATAACAGGCAACTAGTTTCCGATCTTATTTTAATATCTGTCTTATTTTATTATGCAGAATATTAGAAACATATGTTTTGGATAAACTCATTTTCACTTCGTTTTAAATCATTGCTGTATTTTCTTTTTTTTAAGGGTCAATCACTTTATATTCCCGGTTATCATAATAAGACATGTAAAGAACTCGGTGTTGGAACATATGATGGCATACGCGTGGTAAGCGTTTTAAATAAGTTATTAAAATTTTTATGAAATAAAGATGTTTCTTAAAATTGATTAGTTGGGATAAGGTTTTCTTATTAGCAATTTAAAACAGAATGATTCATGCTGGAGAAAGTTTTTAATGAATTAATCAAAAGCACTTTTTCGAAAGTTTCCTATTAAATTTTTTAAAATCTTTTGTAAAAATTATATCATTTATAGAAGGAACTTAATTAATGATAAAAGGATTTGCTTATGCAGTTTTAGAGGTTAGATTTATATCTATTTGAACAAAATTGGAAAGATTTTTGTTTGATTGAGGAGATTTGCGGAATATAAGACAGTGAAAATATTTATCTTTTATGTCATATACAAATAACATTTTCTGCTAAATCATTACTGTAGCAGATGGCTTCTAAAAGAACGAAAATTCATTTTAGTGAGCTACACTATCTATTTTTTTGATAACTAACTGATAAGGCATATTGTCAAAAAAAAATCAGTAAAATCGAAAACTATCACTAATTCTATTAATCTTCGTAAAGCTAGTAAAGTAAAACTTTGTATCAAAAATTATTAGTTATTCTACTAATAAAATTATCAAGTGGATAAATGCTTTGTAGCAAGTATAATCTAATTGGCATGACTTTTATCATATTTCAGGTATATCCGGATACTTCTTTAATTTTATGTCTTGATATATTATTAAATAAGGGTGTTAGCGGTGTCCCAGTTGTGGAACATAAGACATTTCGAGTTGTGGATATGTATTCACGATTTGATGCGATTGGTGTAGCATTAGAAGATAAAATTGATGATCTTGATGTCACGGTAGAAGAAGCATTAGCTTTCCGGAATACTTTCAGGGTTTAGTTTATTTCTTTATAAAACAAAAGTAGAATAATAATAATAATAATAATAATAATAATAATAATAATAATAATGATAATAATCCATATTTATATATAATAGTTTTGTTAATAATAATAATCCATATTTATATATAATAGTTTTGTTGATTCTCTTAAAAGTTGATTAAATTTAAATCGTTAGTTTATAAATCATGAGCACTTATTCTGATTGGGCTGCAACAGATCTAAAATTTTTATTAATTTCGAAATTCTTATGGATATTGTTTTATAGCTTGAAAAAGATCGTGTCGTTTCGATATCAGTAAATGATTCATTATGGACAGCAATTACGGTACTCGTTGAAAGGAATGTTCATCGACTTTGTGTTTTAAAAGATAATGGTGCAATTGAGGTAATTTATGAATTTTGCATCTCGAATATTTCAAATTGCATTGAAGGTTCGTAACATGATTGAAATAGTTTATGCTATCTATTAATTTGACCACGGAGAATGAGGACAGTATAAATCAGATTCGTAACTTGTACATCTCATGGACAATGATATTTTCGTATCTTTTAGATATTTATGATTTTATCAAATACTGTATTATATATGGGAAAGCATAATGATATATTTGTGTTTATCGATTCTCATTTTTTTCTTTTTAATTTTAATTAACTTCATTGCAGGGCTTAATTTCTTTATCTGATATAATAAACTTTTTGGTTGTTGATGTAGCCGAATTATCAGCAGATAATGTTCATTATCATTCCCGTATAAACCATCATTCGCGGCGTAGCTCGTAAGTATTATTTTATTTTTGTTTTTTGAAAGGATTATTTTGTTGAATTGAACTATTAGATATGATAAGATTTAGATAATTTGATGTTTATACGAATTAACCTGTTCTTTTGTGAATGCGATTGAAAATAAAGGAATGTGTACTTATCATTTGACTGCTGGATGGAGGAATGCTATAGATTTAGTATATTAAATTGAAATTGAAAGCAGATAAAGTAATTTTAGATACTTATGCATACATTTATTTATTGAATTTAAATTGACGAGAAACCTTTTCAGATTGGGAATACTTCCGGAAGGACTCGAATCGTTAGTTTCTCTAAAAATTATTTCACTAAGAAATCAGAGATTCATAGAATGCGTCGCTATTCCAAAAATATGCACAGATAATATTAATGCATGCAATAATTCTTTAAAAACTGCACATTACAAAATGTATGAGTCAAAATCAAAGTTTAGCTTTTGCTGGCATTTACAATTAGTTTTATCTTTCAGAACGAATGATACAGAAGCGAAAATGGATGGCGAAACTGAAGAATCATTAGAAGAACAGTATAACATTAGCGGTGAACTTCAACAAAAGTTTGGCACAATATCGATGAATTGATTGTTTGCATTATATATGGGTATTGATTGAAGCGGAAATGTATGAATCATTTTTAATTGCTTTCTAAATGCAGAAATTTTTTTTTTGCATTATTCTGCTCGCTTTTCTAACATATTTTGGCATTTGATACGGGAACATTTGGTAATATCAGAAAATCATCATCAATTAAATAATGCTGATCAAGAGCATCAAATTTATTTTATAAAATGATTATTATGGAATTACTAATTATCCATTTAATTGAAAATTATTTTGATATGTATAACATTTCATGTGTCTATTAATTCGATTATTTAATATAGTAACAAAGTTCTACTTTTCTTGATGAATATTTTTTTAATAATAATAGGCAGCTTATGCTAGATTATTTTACCTGTCTTTCATTTCAAGCTATTATTTCATTATTCTGTTGTAATGTAATATAAAGATGGAATGAATTTTGATTTTGCAACAAAAAAAAAACGTTCTTATTAATATTTCCGATTTTTCTCCATTTGTTTTCTGGTTGTAAACCAAATTTTGTTACGTTTTTCCCTTTTTTTTCTTTTTTAAAATTACGACTAATATATACTAGTCATATATCGTTTTTCTTTTTATTTCTTTCATGCATTAAATATTTCTTATCTTTACAAGACAAGATTACTTTGTTGGTTTTGTGTTATATAAATAACAGGGTTTGTTATATTTTCCTCTCTTTTTTTTCTTTTGCTTTTTGCTTTTAGCTTAAAGATATTTTTAACAATTAATATATTGATAAATATGTTTATATGATTATTATCAAACATGTAGTCTTCTTCCTTTCTTGAATATATCATCTCAGGAATAATACTTTTGTTGAATTTGGACTATTCATTATTTCTCTTTCCTGGACAACAACTATATCATAAAAAATTTAATATAATTGCTTTTAGTATATTGATATTTCTTTCTTAAGTTTAACATTTATATCTATTATATTTGTATATAGTTTTTTCAGAAAGAAACAATCGAGCTGAATAAAGCGTTTTAAAAGGCATTTTGTAAAATTTCATAGTTATTTTATAGGAACTTATTTTAAGCCGAAGATAAATAAATGGTAGTAATGATAAGTGATAATTATTATCATTTTGATGAAATATTCAGTATAATTGCTTAGTTTATGCATTATTTTAGTTATAAAAGTTTATTTGCTATATATATATATATATATATATATATATGTATTTTGTTTGTGTATACTTATTTTTGCCCTTTTTTTCTAGATATTTAGCATATTTGCAAGTAAATGTATAGCTTTCAGAAATGAATATTAATGAAATTTTTGGAATGCATTAAAATTGAATTAGTGTATCATATATGAATCATATTCATTCAACTAAATGTATTTTTATTCTTTTAACTCTCGACTATATTCCTTTGGTTATCCTTTGGTTATCATTATCAAAAAAAAAAAGGAAAAAGGAAAAACGAAGGAAGTACGATACATTATCAGTTGTTAATCTTTGATCATTTCTTTGTTGAAAAAATTGAGCAATAAATAAAAGTAGAAATTTAAGAAATTTTCTGACATCATATTTAACAAATGTGTAATGTGGTTTAATTTGCATGAAATTTCGTATATTATTGAGCTAAAATTTGATTATTGATTCTTGAATGGAAAAAGGGTCTTGCATTTGGTCGGAATTTTTGGGATTCGAGATTAGAATTACTTTTTTGAGTTCGATTTTGATCCATTTTTCTTCTTTTTTGTTCCTACATCGAAAATCGTAAAATTTTAAATACTTAAATTAATATTTTTAAATGATATTGTTTATTTCGTTGTAAATTCGAGAAATGGCGGATGTCGGATTTGATCTGTCTATTGCAATTTCTATGTTTAATACTCATTCGAATATATTTTCTGAATGAATAAGAACATTATAAGTAAGTTCGAATGAAGTTTCAGTCTGAGCTGTCAACAAATTATAAGATAAATTTCCATATCAGATTACAAAATATTAGTGATCAAAGATCCGATTGCCTCGTAAACTGGTGTTCAATTTTATAAATGATTTTGATCTCCGAATAATTGGTTTAAAATGAACCAATAAATTCCCTAAAACATAATCTTAAATTTTAAATTCATATATCATCTGAATTATATTTGTAATGTAAATTTAGCGGCAGTTAGTTTGAATTCCTTCTGACGTCGACGAAAATTTAATTGTTGAAATTCAAAATAAAAATATTTTATTAAATAATTATTTACTGAAAATTTTCGACTATCAGTTTGATTGAAAATAGCAAAAATATTAAATATTATTTAAATTTTTGCTTATATTTTTAAAAATTTGAAATAAAAAATTTTTTGGAATGGTTTATTTATTATAATTAAATATTAATTTCCTTTTATTAATTTATAATAATAAAATGCTCGAAAAATGAAAAATCTCACATACCTTATTATTAATATGTAAAAATATTTTAACGAATAATATATATATATTTATATATATATATAAATCAATTATTTTAACGATTTGTTAAGTATATTATCATTTATTATGCAAATAAAACATTTGTAAATGTATGCGAGAAAAAAAGTGAACAAATATTGCAAAAAGCCTATCAGTTATAATATATGATAAAAAAATAAATAAATAAATTTAATTCTTTGAATTCTATTCATTTTTCCTATTTTTTTCTTCTTTTTAAATACGAAATATCTAAAGAAATAATTGATCAAAATGATCAAAAGTTTAAAATTGATTGATTAAGGATTTATTTTAATGGAATATGTATAATGGAATTATTTATTCATACATTAATATCATAATGTAAATAAAATTGCTTATAGATAATATATTTGTTATTTAAATAATTTTAGCAAATTTTTCATTAATATTTTGGCTTAATTTATTGTATAATATCAACAAATAAATTATATTTATTGAAATAATCGAAATATTTTAAAATATAAATATATCGGAAGTAATTAATATATTTGTATTGCTGAATTATCTCAATTTGATCAAGGAATTTTGTATCATAAAATTTTTACACAAACTGAACCCTCAGGACAAAAGCAATAAGGAGGATCAGAGCCTTGGGTTCATCTTTTGCTCCCCTCAGCGAATTCCGGGTCTTCCGCAAAAACTCCGAAGTACTCGGTAGCAAGCGACAATGCACGCACAACCCTTAGCATATTCGACACCTAACAAAAATTCATCTCGTTAAAAGACCAATCTTATAATTTATTTAGGATTTTTGCTTAATGCATTGTAACTTACCATATCTTGATTATTTCCCAAGCATTTTAGAACATCTGGACATTTTATCCTTTAGGTCATAGGGCATTACTGATAAAATTGTAAACATCTTTACTATAAAAATGATCAATATTCATTATGCTATCATCACTTCTTAGTTACTTCTTCTTTTTAATTTAATCATGATCAATTATTCGATTAGCAATCTTTTTCAATTCCAATATTAATAACACTGAATGACTTGTTTATTTCTCGCTATATTTCTACTAAATTTGTGCATCATAATTACGACGAATAAAATTGGTCGCATTGAAATATTCATTACAGAACAAATTATCTTTATTCAAATTTTCAACTTCTCAATAACACAAGATAAATCTTTCATGATAATATTATATAAATAAATTGTTGTTTTTCTTTTCTTTTAAAAGATGAATGAATAATAGAAGTAAAATTGAAAAATGGCTGCGCAAAAATTTTAAACTAAAAATCAAAACAAACATGTGACCTAAACATACAAACAATAATGTTTATTAGCAGTGACATTTTTTTCTTTCTTTTTTCTTCTCTCTTGTTTATATTATACATTTATATCTATGTTTACATATATTCTTGGTCTATTTTTTTTTTTGCTCTCGAAGAGTGGGAATATTTATAAGGGAAAGTTTATTTTAATCGGAATATATATATATATATATATATTTCACTGTTGTTTTTCTTTTTCCTATTTCATCGATAAGTACTACTAATTTATAACTCTTAACGGGTTCATTTCAATTTGTAATATTGTCATTTCCGTTTTGTCTTTCTTTTTTTTTTGTTCAATGTACTTTAATTTATTTTATTAAATTCCATTTCATTTTTATTTTAATAAGATATATTTAAATTGTATACTTGTAGAAGATTTAATAATAAAATATAATTTGTTTTTGGTTTATTTCTAATAAATTTATATGAAGGAACAAAATAAATTATTAAATTGGAAATTAATTTAATTCTAAAAATTAATTTATAATTGATATATTAGAAAAATAGAATAATTTTAGAGGAGAATAAATGAAATAAAGAAACAATTGATTAATTCAATCTTCCCCTTCCCATCCCTATATAATTTGATATGTTTATCAATTGGAATTTTAAAAGTAATAATAACTCCGATTTAGAATGGCTTCATAAACGACAAACTTGTTTTACCAATTGATATTGATGCTTTATTATGTATGCACAATATACAATAATTAATATAAAGAACATTATCTTAAATTATCATATTTACCTAAAGATTCATATCAAATTATCACTTCTGCCGAATGATCTGACCTTAATCAACTATATATGCCTAAAAACTTAACCTCATATTATCATATTTATGCAAATAATTGATCTTAACCTCTTATATCTATCTAAAAACCTAACATTAAACTATCATATTAGGATTGTTATACTGTCCTTCTTTCTATGAATAAAGACCGATTTAAAAATAAAAATCAATGTGTGCAATAAATCCTGCATATAATGCACTCTCTCAAACTGCATGCTGCTATTGCA
Organism: Dirofilaria immitis; assembly: GCA_024305405.1. Taxonomy (NCBI): domain Eukaryota; kingdom Metazoa; phylum Nematoda; class Chromadorea; order Rhabditida; family Onchocercidae; genus Dirofilaria; species Dirofilaria immitis. The sequence continues at coordinate 879,912 of JAKNDB010000054.1, forward strand.
TGCTGCTATTGCACGCTTGCACGCTACTATGTGATAGAGTGCCCCTTCCAACACATACATATATGCATATATTATATGTGTTGTATATAAATCGACCATTTCATTTCATTCCTATCATAGTCATTTTCTATTTGCATTTATATCTGATGTATACAGACATACTTTACATACTTGCATACTTGCATACTCGCATACTTGCATACCTGCATACCTGCATACTTGCATATCTGCATACTTGCATACCTGAACATCTGCATACTATTTTTGCCATTACTTCACATCAAATATTTGATATATTTTTTACATCTGTGAATAACTAAAGTTCATGATTTCTCGACTATCCATTCCCGACATTTCCAAAATTACTATCTTGCTATTCGGAAATTCTCTAAATATTATCTCATTGTTTATCATTTCGCAGTTACATTAAATATTTGCCCTATTTTTGTAGTTGCACTCATAAATGATGAAAATTTGAAATTTCTCGACAATCAAATTTTGAAATTCTCGAAGTTATCTGTTTAAATAATAGAAGTTTTTAATTTCAGAAGAATTATCTTATAGTTTTATTTTGAAATTACTTTAATTTTTTCCCAAACTTCACCTGTTTTAAAATTTTTTCATTTATTTCGCAACTTTTTCCTACTATTTCAATTACCTTTTCTATACCTGTTTTTATCTTTTAGATTATAATACTATAATCAATTATCTTTTCTATACCTGTTTTTATCTTTTAGATTATAATACTATAATCAATTATCTTTTCTATACCTGTTTTTATCTTTTAGATTATAATACTATAATCAATTATCTTTTCTATACCTGTCCTTACCTTTCAAATGACGAAAAATCTTATTTCTCCTGCACACTCAATTATTTCTCTTAAAATTGACACATTTTTTCATTTAAGTTTAATTTTTTACAACATTTGCTTATAAATAAATTTAAACTATCCCTTTGTTGGTCTCTCTCTTTCTCTTTCTTTCTCTCTCCTTCTCTTTTCTTTTTCTCTTCCTCTTTTTCTCTCTCTCTCAGTTGTCCAGTAGACAATCAATTTTCTTTTTTTTTTTTTCATCCCGGATGAATGGAATGTTGAGAATATAAGGAACTAAGAAAAGTATGAAGGATAAATGGATAGATGAAATCGATTCTGCGTAATATATCATATGTATTATGTTCCTCTCTTACATTTTAATTCAAAATCCAATTATAATTTATTCTTCTATTGTTTTTAATATTAAAAGAAACTTTTAATTAGACAGGTATTGATTACCTGTCTAATTAAGAAATATTTTATAATTTATTGATTTCTTTCTTTTTCATATAATCCAATTATAAATCAAGTAAATAAGAGTTACGTGTAAATACGTGTAAATTCACGTCGTATAATAAATACTTCTCATCATATATCATTGAGCTGTTGCAATATGTTACAATAGTATGTATTATTGATATTCAATTCTTTTTCTCGTGAAAGTTTCTCTTTTCATTTATCTCCAACGTGAAATAAAAACTTTAAAAATTGTTGTTTATTTGTAATATTTTTGATTATTACGAAATAATGCAAATTTTTCGATTTCGTTAATTGATAATAGCATATGATTAGAAATTATGTAATTATTCAAATATGATAAATGTTTGATTATTTTAGGATGATAAATATTATTTTATTGATAGTTAATTTTGCATAAATAAATTGATTTATTTCTTTTCTTTCTCATTTCATTATATTACTTTGATACAAAGTTTTATTTAAATGAATACTATATGAAAAATTCGATAAGCTTATTAGTGATTAATATTTCTGATAATTTTATCATAGATATAAATCTCTTCTACTGTTTTAATTCTCTCCGTAATCTGTTATCTGTTATCTTTTTGCATCATTTCTATCTCATTTATCTATCATTTTGTCATTTTGTTTTATGAATTCAGCATAAAAGTTTAACTTTCAATGATGAAGCATTTTATTGAAAACATTTTCAGAAGTCAAAGATTTGTTTTTTTTTCGCTTAATACTGCAAGAAACATTGTAATTCGTAAACAACAATTTATAATTGATTGAAATGCTTCATATCGGCAAGCTTGATATGAATTGTTTATTACTTTCAATACAAATCCATCTGATTTATCGACACCTTTTCTTTTCATCTAATTCCTATTTATTAAATAGATTTTCATAATATATAAAATAAATAAATTGACTATGATCGAATTTATCGAAATAATTATTTATCGAGACAGTAATAAATATCACAAAATCTCAATAATTAAACTTTAAATTTCATTTAAATTGTTTTCTCATATAAAATAAGTAAAATTGCCAATGAATAAGTTTTGTAAACAATCGTCATGCTTCAGTAATCTAATTATTACATTTAAACTTTTCTTTTCTTTTCATATAAATTAAATAAATTAGTTAGGAATGGATTTTTGAACAAAATTCATTAATAGCTCTAAATTGGTAGATTTGAAAGTTTTTTTTTTAAATGGCTAATATTTATTGTTTTAATTATTATTATTATTATTATTAGTTAATGAATGATATATATCTTTTATATAATAATTACTCTCTTGATATCATATGTCTATTTTTTCCATATACTTTTCGAATCTTGTTGATAGATTTTCAATATTTCTCAACAATTTACGATAAAAATTTAATAAATGATATAGTTGTCGTTAGTTGTATATTGATCATTAAAAATCAAAAGATAAGAAAATATTGATTAATCTGCTCTTAATAATGTATTCATGATTCCACTGTATTTATTTCGATTTGCTTTAATTTTTAAATTTCAGTTCCAATTTGAAAACTCTCAAAGTTTTGAAAGTTTTATCGTCCCATTTTTCGCTTTAAATTTTAGCTTCAATTTGAAGTAGTAACTGATATTTTTAATTTCACATTTGAATTTATCCTGATTTGTATGAATTCAACTGTTTCAGCATTTAAGACTTTATTTTTTGATTCCTTGGCAATGCAAAATATTATTCCTATTTGATATTTAAAATTGCACAATCCAATTTCTATATATCACTGACGATTGATTATTATCAGCTGAAGTTATCATCAAAGTAATTTATCACCGTTGAACATTTATATGCATTGTTTTCTTCCTCCAATTTTAATTTGAACTTTAAATAAATTCATTTTTTTCAATCATTGGGATACAAAGAGATTCCAATTTGTTTAGTAGTATAGCAGAAGGAAAAATAAAACCATTGAAAGTTTTAAAAGAAAACTGGTTTTTTAAAAAAAAAAAGAAATTACAGTCTTCTGATCGTATTTGTCATGTATGGTTTTTCATATTTAGATAGACTTTAAGTACTTTTAAACATCGCTTTTTTTTTAAAAACATACATAACTATACTTAATTAATTTTTAAAATTAAGAAAAAAGCGATGAAGTAAGCGATGAACTTTCATTTGAAATAATAGTAAAATGTATCGATTATAATTTGACTAATTATATTTACATGTAATCAATCGCATGCCACTTATCAATAAATATTGATTAGAAAAAAATTGGTAAATTTATAACATTGCATACATCATACATTATTACATATGTAAATATGAATATTATTCATTTAATTGATAATAAATTTTTGGTTTTATTTTCTGATAGGAATTTTCAAAAATAATTTTTTTTCCAATTATGGCAAAAGTTTGCTGAATATCGAAAAAAAAGGCGAAAACTGAATAGAAATCAAAAATTTATATTTTTGCTTTTTTCTTTTTTTCACGTAGAAATTAAAGATTCTGATTTTCAGAATAAGTAATAGATTCTTTGCTAAGAATCGTTTAAAAAAATGCTATCCTTATATGCTCGTAATATAACGCGATTTTCTACCGTTGGCGTACGATGTATGGCAACACCGCCGAAAATGGGGGTCATGCTCAGCTAAACGATTCAAAACTTCCGATGGATGAGCAAATTAATCCATCTTTTTCAAGGTACCATTTCCTGAATATTTTATTCTGAAAATTGTCTTTCCTCAAAGTACCGTTTCTGGATATCATTTCAATTTTAAATTAATATATACCTGCTATTTTTGAATCAATAAGCAGCAGTATTTGAATATCTTTATATATATATATATATATATATATAATATATATATATGAGCGATTATTATCATATAATATGATATTTTATAGATGGTGGAGTACTATTTTGATAAGGGATCGCAAATTATCTTGCCAAAACTTGTCGATGAAATCAAATCGCAGCAAATGGCTCAAAGCGAAAAGCAAAACTTAGTTAAAGGAATTTTACAATCCATCAAGCCAGCGAATAAGGTAAAATAAGTTAATAATTTTATTTAAAAATATGTGAATCGATTTGTTTCAACTAAATTAATTGAATGATAGCAAGTAAGAAAATATGCAAATTATTTTTAGGAATAATTAAACTTTTGTGACTGATTTTATTTCGTTTTATTTTTTTGAATACTTTATCTTAAATGAGAGATATAACGATGATCTTTGTTGTATCTTCGAACTGATATGGATCATGTAAAGATCAAAATAAAATTTGCAAAAAAACTATATATTCTTCAAGTGACGAAAATAATGAAATACTCGTCTAATAAACTTTAATATTTTTAATCGCAAAAGAAAATTCTTTCTACAGTCTCCCAATTATCTTTTGCGATATGTTTATACATTCGCACATTATTTTTTTCTTATTTTCAACTTTGACGAACGAATGTCATGAAATTTCATAATTTCCCATTTTTTTTTTTGCGAAAGCAATCTGAGGAAATAAGAAGCTATTGGTATAAATATATGAAAGATAATAAAGTTTAAAAATTTTGAAACATAGAAATTTCAAAATTATCTCATTTTGCTAATGTCAACTAAATTCTCCTTATCTTTTCCCATCGGAATATTAATCTAAAAATTTTTGAATGGATCAATACACTATTATTATATGCTAAGCTGGATGAATAAAATGGTTTTATTATCATAAAATTCTATTGAAAGTCTTAAATTCCTTATTGTTTATCTTTAACCTTAGATAATATATCATTTATCCTGATTGCTTTTATTTCAAAAATATGTTTGCTGATTATTGGTAATAAAAGATTTCAGGTTTTATATGTAACATTTCCAATTCGTCTTGATAATGGTGAATATCAAATGATAGAAGCTTGGAGAGCACAACATAGCGAACATCGTACTCCAACAAAAGGTGGTATACGATATGCACCAGATGTTTGCGAAGATGAAGTACGAGCTTTATCTGCACTAATGACTTATAAATGTTCCGTTTCTGATGTTCCGTTTGGTGGAGCTAAAGGTTTAAATTTATCTGCACTTTAACAAATCATTTATTATGCGTTGAATAATCTCTAAATAATGCTAATGTCATTAATATTTTTCAATCAGAATTAAAATTATTTTTAAATTTTGCAATTCAAAATTCTTAGATCAGATTCACTTTTTTTTGAAATATTAAATTAAAAATTTTTGTCAAAAATAAGCAATAAAAATAAATTTAATTAGGTGGTGTAAAGATTGATCCGAAAAAATATACGGAATATGAAATCGAAAAAATTACACGTCGTGTAGCTATCGAATTTGCGAAGAAAGGATTTTTGGGACCTGGTGTTGATGTTCCTGCTCCGGATATGGGAACTGGTGAACGTGAGATGGGTTGGATTGCGGATACATATGCTCAAACTGTAGGACATTTGGAAAATGATGCCTCAGCGTGTGTTACTGGAAAACCGATCGTAGCTGGAGGTTTAAAGATTTTTCATCAAGCAAAACTTTTTCTATTATTTATTTTCTGTTTTACATTTATAGTCATTACAAGTTGATTATTTTTATGATTTAGGGATACACGGACGTACATCAGCTACCGGTCGTGGAGTATGGAAAGGTCTGGAAGTATTCCTGAATAATGAAGAATATATGTCACAAATAGGATTGACACCTGGATATAAAGGCAAAACATTCATTGTACAGGTAACATTGATCATTGATTCACTTATAATTTTTAGTGGTTTAAATTTTTAGATTCTTCAAGTCGCAATCAAATTGAAATTATATTTGGCGTGTATGTTAAGTTTCTGACTGAATTTATCTATCATATAGTAAAAACTTTCTATTCCAGGGATTCGGAAATGTTGGCTTGCATACCACTCGATACTTCCATCGATCTGGAGCAAAATGTATTGGTGTGCAAGAATATAACTGTTCCATTTATAATCCAGATGGAATTCATCCACGAGAATTGGAAGACTATATCATCGAACATGGCACTATTAAAGTATCCTAGCTTCATGTACTTTATTATCGCCTGAAAAATCAATCATAATGAAACAAACATTTGAGTAAGAAAATAATATCGAATAAATCCTGGTAAAAAGAATATGGAAAATAAGAGTTACCAGAGAATAATCTTGTCATATTTCATTTTGAAAAAAATATTAAATTGAAAAGTTTGAAAAGCATATATTATTTTGAAAGTATTTAGATAATAGATTTCTGGTAGCGCTATATTCATATAATATATTCTTTTTCGTATTTATTATACATTAAATTAAGCTTTATTTCTATTTGTCTATTTGTTACTTCAACTATGGTACTAGTCCATCGTGAGGAAAAATATTGTTATCTTTATTTGTAATTTCTATTTCGATATTATGTATTATATTAGATTCTAAATTCTTCTTTGCAGGGTTTTCCAAAAGCTCGAGCATATGAACTATTTAGCGATCTTATGTATGAAAAATGCGATATATTAGTACCAGCAGCATGCGAGAAAGTTATCCACAAAGAAAATGCTGGAAAAATTCAAGCAAAGGCAACAATCGTTTTCATCTGTCAATAATTCCCAATTTCAAAAATAAACAACGAATTTTATTACCCTAGAAAAATGATATTTTTATAGATAATAGCAGAAGCAGCTAATGGACCAACAACACCAGCTGCTGATAAGATACTGTTAGCTCGTGGTGATTGCTTGATTATACCGGATTTATTCGTCAACGCAGGCGGTGTAACAGTTTCTTATTTCGAATGGTTGAAGAATTTGAATCACGTCAGTTTTGGACGTTTAACATTTAAGCATGAACAAGATTCCAATTATCACTTACTTGGTTAGCCTTTTTTTTCGTGATAAAATCTGAAATTTATAGAGCACTTCTTTTCCTTGATTATTTTGATCATCACGATGTGAAAAAGCGTAATCTTATCTACAATGATAATATAATGAAATATTCGAGATTCTCTCCATCCGATAAAACAGAAGTTAATTTATGGTCTTTTTATTAATTTTGTTGAAATTTGACCAGCTATTTAATAACCGCATGCAAAATGTAAATTTTGTGATGCGACCATGATTCCACTAGTATTTTAATAACAAATTTCGTTTCAAGATAGCGTACAAGAATCGCTAAGACGATCGCTTAATAAGGATGTTAAAATCGAGCCAACAGTTGAATTCAGAAATCGTATTGCTGGTGCATCCGAAAAGGATATTGTAAATTCGGGCTTAGAATATTCAATGCGACGTACAGGTAAAAATATTTATTGAACATATCGAATTTTAAACTACAATGAAACATTTCAAAATACTCTTGTGTAGTATAGTAAACAAAGGAGTATTGATTTTTTTCAAAGTAAATTTTTCTTTATAAAAAATTTTTTTTCCAGCGGAAGCAATAATTGGTACAGCACATAAATACAACTTAGGTTTGGATATCCGTACCGCAGCATATGCGAATGCAATCGAGAAAATTTATCGAACATACAGAACTTTAGGATTTACGTTTACGTGATTTTCAATTCAGAGTATCTTTTATAGGTGTAACTGAATTTGCTGTTTCTTAAATGTTTATTTCTGCGATAAAAAGAAACAAATTATTCTCTTCATTGCTGCATCTCTTCTTTCACTTTTGTTTTTGCTTATTTTTTAATTAAAAATAATTGATTATACGAGATTACATTATCTCATGCAATGTTCAAATAGCTATTTTTCTTTCATATCATATGATTTGATTCACAAAGATAAAATATAAGAATTATTGATTTTCATTGGTAACAAACAAGAGGCATCATATGTTGATTTTCGTTTGCCAGTATTCTCAAACATATATGACAAAGCAGACCATTTTCTTCTACCAGAATCGATGACGGCAAGTGAATTGGTTGCGTTTTGAAAGTTCTTCTTGCGAGACATGGATATTGCATTGCGATGCCTGGTCGATTGCACATCACATCAAAGTCGCATAAAAAAATCGATAATCCCCACTACTTCCTATAATTATCTATTTAGGTTGTAAAATTCTTAATTGATTGGTTGGTTTTGAGCTCATGTTATTCGCGTTTCGCTGTCAGGTTGCGTTTTGCGGTAATTGCTAATTTAAACCTTTATTTTTCTGCTGTTACCACTGTAGATAGATCAAGCCTGTTTACGCTAATCGAATTATCTGGTTGGTTGAAATCATATCAAAGGAAGAATAATGGACGAAGATCAATTGTTGGATTATGAGGAAGAGCAAGACGAGACGACCGACGGTAACAAAGCAGAAAATGGATCAGCAACAGATAAGAAAATCAAGGTATCTTTTTTATTTTTTTTTAGTCATCATTCGTAATTTTAAGAGAAATACTGCTTAATAGACTTAACTGCTTTTAAGCAAAGTTTTTGGTTATTTCCATCATAAATTCAGTTACATTTTGAAGCTAAGTGTAATTAGGGAGTTACTCTTGATTAGTGGAAATATTGTGTTGTAGTAAATATTTCAAAAGTACTGGTATGTAGCGAAAAAATTGTAAAGAATGACTGGACAGCCTAAATAAAATGAACCTTACGAGAGAAATTTAATGAAAAAATAAGATTCGTTTTAATTATTGCTTGTAATAATTGATGCGAAATAAACTATATTTCAGGGTACTTATGCTTCCATTCACAGCAGTGGTTTTCGGGATTTTCTTCTGAAACCGGAGCTATTGCGAGCAATTGTGGACTGTGGATTCGAACATCCTTCAGAAGGTCGTATTTGTTAGATTATTCATTTACGTAGAAGATTTTTTTCAAGTTAATGGAAAATTCATTACTCGAAGTAATCTTTGTATATTGTACAAATGCTGCAAGGATAAGCAACTAAATGTTGCACTTCAGCATAGATATACTCTGGCCTCATACTACTCAAATAATTATGTATGGAGTTTCAGTACAGCACGAATGTATTCCGCAGGCTATTTTGGGTATGGATATCGTTTGTCAGGCAAAATCAGGAATGGGCAAAACAGCTGTATTTGTTCTGGCAACTTTGCAACAACTCGAACCTGTTGATGGCGAGGTAAATTAATGTTTTGTATGTAAAGACGGTCACTTCTTGCAAGAAATTTAAAAGTTAAAGGGAGACATGAACAAAAAAAAATTTCATAATCATTTTTATACGATTTTGTATGATATTTGCTTTAAAGGAGAGTTGAAAAACGCAAATATTCCAAGTTTCTACGTTGGAATTTAATGACTCTACTTTACGAAAATATTTTTTTTCGCAGGTGTCTGTTCTGGTGATGTGTCACACGCGAGAATTGGCATTCCAAATTTCGAAAGAATACGAGCGATTCAGCAAGTATATTCCTGGCGTTCGGATTGCTGTCTTTTTGGTGGTATACCAATCAAAAAGGACGAAGAAACACTTAAAACGAATACACCGCACATTGTTGTTGGAACTCCTGGCCGTACCCTCCAGCTGGCACGACAAGGAAGCTTGAAATTGAAGAATATTAAATATTTCGTTCTGGATGAATGCGACAAAATGATTGGTGACAATGGTACATTTTGTTTTTTTTTTTAGTATCTAAGCAAAATCGCAAATGGTTTGTATGATTATAATTTGATTTCAAATAAGTAAATTTGTTTTAGACATGCGACGAGACGTTCAAGAAATTGTGAAAATGACGCCGCAAGAGAAACAAGTGATGATGTTCAGCGCTACGTTACCAAGGGATTTACGAGTGGTCTGCAAAAAATTTATGCAAGATGTAAGATTTTCTGGTGCAAGCAGCAACACACACACAAACACATCTGTATATGATACGCATTGATGGGATACCAAATGAATACCAGCTGGTTGCTGATGGATACGTAAATCTTGCTGCTGTCCATTGAATTCATGTCCGAAAAATTACGAAGAGTTTTGCGCTCCGCAAATCTATTTTCATTGGAGCTATTGCAATGGCTCTACCTTAAACGCCGTCAAACTGCGCTTAGTCCTCTTCCCTTAAATATTAATTACTTACGGCTTCCCATTTGACTACATCATAATTGGATCACGGAGTGGATTTTCTGGAAGGTAAGCATTACATGCTATTATTTTGTTTTATTAATCTAGTGTTTTCTGTAAAAGCGAGATCAGAATTAGACGTTAAATATCTGCCGATAGAAATACAAATGAATTGTACGAGATGTAGCAAATTTGATTATATTTGTAGATATTTAATTCTCAGAAATGTGTAAGAATTTAATGGAATTTTTTTCGAAAATTCGAACTGCTTAATTTTTTTTTTTACTTTAGTATATTTCTCACATAGCTTAAAATTCATAAATTTCAGGTTCCCTTCCGAGATCTACTCCTGGAGAAGGATTCGACATTGCGCACTTCGTATGGCGTTGCATGTGCCAGTTGAAAATTTTTGGCGCAGCAATTTTGCAGTAATTTATTTTCGTGATGTGGAAAGCCTTGCAGTTTTTTTTTGTAATGGACCGAAGCAGGCATTCGGCTATATTTATTTTTAAATTATAAGAAAATTTCAAACTAGGTAGTGAAAATTAGATGTGAGATGAAACTGAGTTGATCGCCTTGATCACATCGCAAACAGATACATTCAGATATGTTCATGCAACATAAAATCAATATCTCTGACGGAAGATATTCGGTGTTAACGTTTTCCAGTCGAAACCGTGATTTTCGAAAAATAAAACAAAATTTGTAATTTGATGAATCGATTTCAAATGGATAGATATCAAATAGATACAGACGTTACATAAACTGTAACAGTTGGTGACGCTGATTCTTACTGCAATTTTTTTGTAAATTGATTGGATCGTGAAATTTTGCAGCCAATGGAAGTATATGTCGATGATGAAGCAAAGTTAACATTACATGGATTGCAGCAGCACTACGTAAAACTGAAGGAAACTGAAAAAATAAGAAATTGCTTGAATTACTTGATCAACTGGAATTCAATCAAGTAAACTTTTCTTTTAAAGGAGAATTATAAAACAATTTTGTATTTTATAGCGCAAAAGTGCTTTATCCAATAGCTAAAAATTGAAAATATTTTTTCTATGACAGAAGTGGTGAACGGCAACCTAGACCGAGATATGTGAGTGGAAAATTATTTTGTGATGTTTTCGTATCTTCTTTTTAACTCAGATTTTATGGTACACTTTTTAGGTTGTAATTTTTGTGAGATCTGTGCAGCGCTGTGGTGCTTTGCACACTTTGCTCTCAGAACAGAATTTTCCAAGCATTGCAATTCACCGTGGTATGCCACAAGAGGAACGTCTTTCACGATATCAGCAGTTCAAAGATTTTCAGGTATTATGGAGCATATTGTGCCAGATTTTACGGTTTTTACTAAAATCTGCCAATGATGCATTAAATGATGTTTTGATGGGATTATGATAAGTTGCATCATTCGTCACTACCACTGAGGCATTCAACAATTAATAAAGTAAAGGATACATTGTGATTCTATTTTGCGAATGATTCTTTTAGAAGCGTATTCTTGTTGCAACGAATCTTTTTGGTCGTGGTATGGATATTGAACGAGTGAATATTGTGTTCAATTATGACATGCCAGAAGATTCTGATACATATTTGCACAGAGTAAAATTTTTTTGTTAATTTGCTCTTTGATCTACGCTTTCCTTAAATTATTGTCTTCATGAAGTTTGTGAGGTTGACCGGAATTTATTGATCGAAAGGCTACATTCTGCATGACCATTTTAAATATAAATCTGAGCAACATCGAATGAATTTTCAAGGTTGCACGTGCTGGACGTTTTGGTACTAAAGGTTTGGCAATAACATTTGTCTCCGATGAAAATGATGCGAAAATTCTGAATGATGTACAGGACAGGTTTGACGTGAATGTTACCGAGTTGCCAGCCGAAATCGAAGTCGCGACATACAGTGAGTTAATTTTTAAAGCTTTCTTTCGTATGTTATCACACTTTATAATATTTAACACATTTAACACTTTTTCCATCATTTTTGTTTTTTCTTCGTTATGAATACATCGCTGATTAAAAAAAAAGGATTTGAATTTCAGTTGAGGGACGAGCTAACTGAAAGAAAAATCGTATGAATTATTTGCGCGTTTGGTAACACATCATAAATGAACGTTGCAAAAAATTGTTGTTATTGCTGTTGAAGAGACATTTTCTTTAGTAGTGTATTTTCTTTATCAAAATTATTCTTATGATATTAATGTTGCAGTTGTTTACAGGAAATGAATTCTTTTTTTGTCCTTTGGATAATTATCGTATTGTCTTATTTTTTGATACCATAAATTTGTACTATTTGGAAATTTCAATGTGATGACTGTACAGGCCTGTGCATATCAAATGAAAGGAATATAGTGTATTTTCTATTCATTAGGTGCTACTGGATTGCATGAAAACACTAATGAAGAAAGTTCTAAACGAATCATAAATAGATATATTTGGGAATAGAGATATGTCAAAGTTTGTCGCGTAAGATATTGCGTAAGATGTTTGCTCGTCACTATGACGTTACTATGATGTAGATGCTTGCATAGAATTATGAAAATAGTTGATTGCAGTGGTTCGTTTTTCAGGATTTCTAGGTTAACCAATCGGTTAGACGATGTAGCTTGTGTAATTACGTCCATCATTTCAGTGAAATGGCTTTAGTGCTGCTGATGGGTATGCCTGGCTCTGGTAAGACATATCTATGCAGGGAATTGAAAGCGAAATTTGGCAGTGAAATTTGTGCTACTTTCTCATACGATGATATTTTCAATGATGATGGTTTCATACAATATATATGGGGTAAAGAATATTCCAACAGAAATATGCTACAATTGTATGATTTGGATGAAAGTAAGAGTGCTCATAATGAGCGAAAAGGTGTGAAAATCGAATACGAGAATTCTTGAAAGCGCAACTATCCATCGAAGATAATATACCTCCGGTAACTGTGGTAGATGATATATTTTACTTAAAAAGTATGCGAAGGCCTTTTAGGAAGATGTCAACAATGTTTCATCTTCCATACTTGGTCGTGCTAGTAGATGTGCCGATTGTTACAGCTTTAGCACGGAATATGCAACGTCCTGAGAAATGTCGTATTCCGGAATCAACCATACGGAAAATTCATCAACAAATGGAATTACCATCAACAGACGATGGCAGCTTCTTTATCTATCAATCAATGGATGATTTCCAATCATTAATTGAATATATTCATCATATTAGACGAAAAACAAACCTATATGATACTCCGAAAAATGTTAGCTTAACGATATCTAAGAATAATGAGGAAATGTCGTCGAAAGATGGAAAGTGGATGAAATTAGAGCTTGACCTACGACAATGTATCAGCGAATTAATTCGCGAGAAAGATGCTAGCAAAGACGGCATTCTATTAACCAAAATAAAAAAAAGCCTGTATTGGGAGCTACGAAAAAAGATACAATTAACTGGGATGTACAAGAATTGAAAAATATTTTACGGAGAGAACTTCAGGTTTTTAAATTACTTAATAAGATGATTGTTTCGTATTTATTATTGATGCCATAATTCAATTCTTATTCAAATATTAATTTAAACAGCGACGACCTTTGACCCATTTCTGAAAATAATTCGCTGTAATAAATAAAAATCAAATAATTCATTGTAGTAAATAAAAACAATTATATCAATTCAAAAATAATCATGCCATTTTCATCAATAATAAATCGATCCCATACTTATTTCTCATTTTTTTTTTGAAATCTCGAAAAAATCATCCAAAATGGATCACGCAAATTCTCGGCCTATCCTTTTTTTCATGCATTGATAAATTATCCGTTTCATTTTATCACTGATTATAGATTATCATATTTTTGTTTTTCTTCTGTTTCAGAAGTATTATCCTCCCGAAAGGAATGAAATGAATAAATGAATTATCGTTGGATGTAGGAACGATGTTATCTAATATGAAAACAACGTTCTCATTGTTGGTTCTTGGAAGTAATTTCAGCTTCTATTATTTGATAATTAATAACGATACGATCTATTTGTTCCTTTTTTTTGCATATCTTATTTTAGTGTTATCAATTTATAAATTGTAAATATTATTTGAAGTAGTAAATATCCTTATCTCAAAATGTTATATCCCGAAATGTTATAAATTATAATAGTTTGAAGTCGCAAATATCCTTATCTCAAATATCATATTCTGGAATGTTATCATTTCATAATTTGTTAATCTATATGTTATACCGTGGAATATTACTAAATGATAGACTATGAACATAATTATTTAAAAATCGGATATATCTCCCACCGCTCATTGCCATTATCATATCAAAATGATAATTTCATGCTTCTTTCAACTCCGATAGAATAATTATTGAAAGAATTTTACTCTTCTTCCTTGTCCTCATCTCCAAATTTAATCCTTTCTGTTTTAGAATTCTCGAGATTCTCGTTTATGATCTGCACGTATCCCGTTCCTCTCCCCTTCATAGATAAAATATGCAAATATATGGCGAAGAGGGATAGGATGAGATATAAGGAACTGAGAGAGAAAGCTTGAAGGAAGCAAAAGGATTTCTACCTTCCCCTTCCTCTTCCTTCCTCCTTTCCTGTCTTATTCATTCTCCCTGTTGCCTATAGGACGATCGATTCTCGGCATCATTCCTTTAGCGTTTCATCCATCCCCTCTAATTCCTTCCTTTCCTTTTCCTCTCCCTCGCTCTCTTCCTCTTCCTCTTCCTCCTCCCTCTTCCTCATCGTCATCCTCTTCTTCCTCCTTCCCCTCCTCCTCTCTCTCCTCTTCATCCTTTCTCTTTTCCTCTTCTTCCTCTTCCTCTTCCTCCAACGCAAAGCATAAGAAAGAATGAGGAGACGATAGATATGTTTGTTTCAGTAATATGTTTTCTTCTGGGTCGAGCGTAGGCGAGGAGAAAATAGAAGCGGGGATATTGAATGGGTAAATGCTGATGGCAAGGGAATAGGAGGAGGTCCTATGTCACCTTCCTGTTTGATACTTGAGAGGGAGATAATGATGAATGGAATGATGGATGCGAAGAGTAGAGAGAATAGTAGGAGGGAAGAAGAGGAGGGGAAAGGAGAGGAGAGGTGTGCTACCAGAAATGGGTGGAAGGAAGAAAGAAGAAAACAATCCACTCTACTACTTCACTCCACTCCCAAACAAAACATTCCCTCCCACTCTTCTTAACACGCCCACATCTTCCCCCTCTCCGCCTTCATCTTTGCGATCGACTCATCATTTCGCATTCTTTCCCCCTCCTCTACATCCTTCTATCTCCTCCTCTTCATTTACCTTCTTCGTTTCTTTCTCCACGGTGTAGGTGATAATAATAATAATAATAATAGTAATAGTAATGAATGATAATAATGACAATAACAATAATGATAATGGTAGTAATGATAGTGGTGGTGATGACGATAATGATGGTGATAAGTGATGATGATAATCAGGGTAATGACGATGACAACGAAAATGTTGGACGAATTGAGTGAACTCTTTCTATAAACTGCAAACCAACTTTTTTTTTCATTTTTCTTTCAGTTATCAATTTTTTTTGGTTATTGTGGGAAATTTGAATGGGCCGTATTTCTTGAATCGAGAAATTTGATTCTTCTGGACTTGCTTATTATTTATAGTTTGATAGGAATGATAAGTTATATTATATCTCTTATAGTTTAATTTGTAATTAATAATAGACTATACTTCATAAATATTGGTAATAATACACATTGAAAAATTTGATTTTTTCTGGTGGTATTATTATTAATAAATATATAGAGTAGATATGTCTCGAAAGGTTCGTTTTCCACTGTTAATTGTTATTGATAAATTTAGAGGATAATAATATTGAAATTTAGAATATTAAATCTCTAGACTTTTAAATATTTTAAAATCAATATTAAATTTCTGAATATAACTTCAAATGTTGACATGTTTATTTGTGGAATAGCATTGAATGAATAAATAATTGATTAGTTCATTTGTCATTGTTAGAGATATTCTTCCGAAACTATTAGATCAAACTAAAAGATCAAAAGCTTAATAAATCAAATGAATATTTTTAAGGTGATAATCAGAGTAAATATTATCGATATGCACAAATATTCGATTTCATCTATCAGTTTAATTTACTTCTCATAGTGTTTCATATTATTTTAACTATGAGATAATTTCATTTATAAATTTCTCGATATCTTTTATTATGTATGATAAATTTCATGTGATAAATTTCAATTTTTTCCGGACTATGATTAAATTATGTAAATTATACTGATATCTTTTTTCCGGACTATGATTAAATTATGTAAATTATACTGATATCGTTTTTTCCGGACTATGATTAAATTATGTAAATTATACTGATATCGTTTTTCCGGACTATGATTAAATTATGTAAATTATACTGATATCGTTTTTTCCGGACTATGATTAAATTATGTAAATTATACTGATATCGTTTTTCCGGACTATGATTAAATTAGATTAAAAGAATTGTTTTTCATTTACAGTTTGAATTATATGGTGTGAATATTCATTGGAAAAGTATTTAAAAAAAAATATTTTGATAAGGCAGAAAAAAGGAATAAACAAATCATAGAAATTAAATTATATTTTAAAAAGAAAGGAAAGAAAAAGGAAAATGAAAAATAAAGTTTTTGATCGCTCAGCCATTTTGTTATTTTAACCAATTTCATTATTACTAAATTCTTCTGAAATTTAATATTAGTTTAGTATTTGTTGAAATTTAATTTGTTTTAGTTTTAACGTTTGATTTATCTGCAATATAATAACGATGCAATTCCCGAACTAGAATTATAGCATATTTTGTTATAAAATTTACGCATGATACTATTGTTTAAAAGATATAAAATGCAATCTTTGAACTTTTTGTTTTTCAATTTTCCATTTGTTTATTTTAGTTAAAAATCAATTTTTAGCCTCAGCGGTTACATCAAAGTTTTCGAGACTTTAATTTTGTTCCCATAACTTATTGCTGGTCGCTTTTTTTTCTTTTTTGTTGCTTAAGAAACTTTAGTAGAAGCATTCGAAATAGTAAAATACATTTCCGCTCAGGCAATTATACATTTAATCTTAATTGCGTTTGCATTTTTTCTTTTAGATTTACATACATGCAATCACATACATACACATGCATATACGCATACACACACATACACACACACACACACACATCCATACACACATATATACACACCCACGTATATATATGCAGGAATAAATCATTGATCAATATATTCAATTAAATTAAGGTTTTACTTCAAGATAATATAAAACGAGGAATTAATTCTATTTTGCATATCACTGATTAATATAATCACGTATACCTATGTTTACACGCATACACACGTACACGCAGGCGTGTAGATGTGTATATACAGGCATAAATCATTGATCTGTATATTCAACACGATTAAAACATTTCCTTTGTTATAATATGAAAGCGTTGATCGGTCTTAGATTTTATATCACTGATCATTATAATAAGTTGGGATATTATATCCACTTGATAATAATTAGATTTAGTTTTAAACAAGTTTTATCTATTATTTATATTGCTCCATATCACTATATGTTATCTTATACCGTATATCGACTGTAATCGATTGATCAGATCAATAAAAGAATCGAAAGATTGATCAGATCCACAAAAGGATTGAATTTTTCCTAAATTCAATGAAGAAATTTGATATAAAGAAATTTTTGCTATTACTAACTAAAAAATAATGAAATATTTGCAAAGAAACTGATAAATGATATAGGAAATGATAAATAAGAATAATATAATATTCGTATTGGATAATTGGAGGAAAATATTAATTAAGTAATTTGATAATTATTCCAGAATTTACCAAAAATTTATTCTTTCCAATTGAATTTCATATATAATTGAGGGATGTGTTAAATTTTATTTTCAACAAATCCCTCGATTATTACGCGTAAGTTCTGATTTTCACGTGAGTCTAAATCTAAACAAAGATTTTCATTTTAGCACGAGAATTTTAATAGAAATTTGATTTTTCTTTCTCGAGAAAAAAGTTTTTTCTTCAAGTAAGCATATAAAAAGGCAATATAAAGTTATTTGATAGCTATAAAGTTATTTGATAGCTTAGTTTTTTTGGTGTATTTAATAAACAAACTGTAAAATGGCTGAAATGATAATTGTTTGTTTATTTACCAAATTATTTCTGACAGTATTGATATTAGTATTATTATATTATGGTAAACAAAAACGTATAAATGAATGTTTACGGTATTACCGCACATTATTACTGTACGATTTATTATAATAAAATGAGACCGTATGTATATATATTTATGTATGATTAATTCCCAATTAATTAATATTTTTAAATTGACTTTTTTAGATTAAAATTTAAATTCATATATTTATTGCTGTTGTTTTGAGCGGAAAAAATTATTCTATATATGCATGCATGATGTAATTAATCTATTGAATTTTGATTCGTTCTTTTTTAAATTAATTTTTACTATTTATATAAACAGGATGAAAATAGTAACCCTTGTGGAAACGATGAAATCTCCGTTATCATCATTACAATCATCATCAAAAATGGAAACCACACAAAAACAACAACAACAAGAGCAACAGCAACAGCAAGAGCAACAACAACAACAACAACAGGAACAAGAAAAAGAACAAGAAAATAGTATTAAATCGCTCGATTTACAATGTGATGAAGAGTTTGATGAAACATTAGCCGAAAGGCCTAGTACCAGCTATAATCATTCATATCAACAACAACAACTGCAACAACAACAACAACTGCAACAACAAGAACTACAGCAACAACAGCAACAACAACAGCAACAACAACAACAACAACAACAACAACAACAACAACAGCAACAACAACAACAACAGCATTATTCAATTAATAATCATATATCGATAAGTAACGGCGAAGCTATTGGTAATTGCGCTGTTGTTGATTCACCTTGTAAGTTATTGAGATTTTTGTCTTATTATGTTTTATTATATTATCAAATATATATGAAAGGGAGAGTAAGATTAATAATTTTAGCAAATATTAATTGATAGGAAAATAAGTGAATTAGATTAGAATATATGTAATTAATGTTATATTAATTTTCTTCTTTTTATTACTAGGAAAGAATGATTAATTAATTAATTAATCAGTTTAATCTAGATATGATTAATTTCTTGAGTTAATTAATCAGAGTAAAATTTATAGTTAAATGTTGTTGTTTAACTATGACAAATTCAACATGTTGAATACTCATTACTATTCAAATAATATTGTTATTTAAATGTAGATAATGAAAATGAAAATAAATTTGCATAATAATTATATTTACTTGCGATAGGATAGATTAACTGATATGGAGGAGATAGTATTATTATTAAAAAATGCTACTATAAATATTATTTGTTATTAAAACAGTTGCTTAGTTTAGACCGATTAATTAATTAATTAATTATTCTTTCTTAGTAATAAAAATAAAATTAATATAACATTAATTATCATTTAATAGTGAATGATCAAATGATATTTAATATACTAAACTATTGCTAAATAAGATTTTTTTTAAAATAAATTTTCACTTATGTTTTATGTAATGAGGCAGATATAAATATTTCGAACAAAAGTTAACATCAAAAAATCTTCCGGGTAAAATATTCGATAGGAAAGTTAACATCTTTTCAGCGTATTATTAAATTGAAGAATTAGATTTTCAGAACATCAGAAAACAATTTTAATCATTCTTTTCGATTATTTATTACATTCTAAACATTCATTATCAATAAGTAATAAAAAATTGAATTTCTTTTTATTACTTTTTCTGAGAATCATTTTTTTCCTATTTTATAGTATTTAACAAAATGAAACGTCAATGGCGAAACTATGGTTGGTATACGTCATGTGAAGAAATGGATGAAGTACGTCGACGAGAAAAAGTATCAAAACGTAAAAGTGTCACTTCAATTCATGGTACAAAAGTTTTTTATCGTTGTAATAATTGGAGACGTACGAAATGTAATTTTCGGATGTATGCGATTATTTTCGCATCTGATAAAATGTGCTTATTTGCAAGTGGTGAACATGATCATACGGCTAAAGATTCATATTATGTTACAGAAATTACTCCGCGTAAGTGATTTTTTCAACAATGTTTCTAACAGTTATCAAAGAAATTATAATATCAATGATATCCAGCATTATCATTTTATCATATAATTATCATTATAGTAATTTTTTTATTATTGAAGTATTCATTACGAAGTATTCATTTCAAGGAATTATTTATGGAACTAATTGTAAACATTATGTAGATACCTCTCCTAATTTGATTTTGATTATTGATTATTGATCATTAAAATGAATTATATATTAATTATCTAATTTAGCACTTACTAAACATTCTTAATAGGTATTTGCATATTTATTCTATAAATTAGCGTAATTTTTTCATTTGTTAGGAATAAACTGCGAAATATTTGTATTATTTATTTTTGAATATATCATTATAGAAGTAGAAAGAGATCCCGAAATAACACTTCCATCTACGACACAGCAAGATCTTCTTACACAGTTTGTTATGAATGCTACCGCTAATTTATTACCTGATCATGAGGTAATTTCTCTTTTGTTTTTTTTCGTTATTTTGCATTTTAGAATAATACTAATAATAAATAATTGCTTGTGATAATATGATCCATGATAATTGTTCATAATTACATCTTTTTGTTTACGAAAGCGCCATATTACTGATTCATACGTAATTATGTATAATTTTTATGGATTATAGTATTGTTATTTGCTTATTATTTTTATGAATGAGCAATACTTATCATACATTAAATTTGTTCCATTTATGAAATTGTGTTTTAAAAATTAATCAGTGTTGGTTAGATTTAGATTTGGTTTATTTTAGTACTTCAACTTAGTATTTAACTTTAAATTTCTGTATCAATTAAAACAAGAAAAATTTATATGTTGTAAAGATGCCATATTAACGATTCATACATATATCCTTGGATTATAGCATCAGCATCGAAATATGATATTAATTATATGTAAATATTACGTCGACGATGATATATGTGTGTTCTCTATTCTCTTCAAGAAAGAAATGATTAGCGAATGATAGTCATATTTTTGTTTTTTGTTTTTTTAAAAAAATTTTTTTGAAATTCTTGACGTATTGAAACGAAATTGTACTTAGACTAACGGATTAGGTGCACAAATGATTCAAATGAATCATCAAAAGAAAAGAAGGGAAAATTAACGAAGGAAATAATATTGAACTGCTTAAAATAAGTTATTATAATAAAACTTTGCAATTGCCATCTAAATAATTATAAATCATAATTTTGGATTTGAATTTCATAATCTCATTGCATTCAAATTCAAATTATTTCATATGATTGATTACTTGAATTCAAATCGAAATTATGATCTTTGATTTAGTACGTTATTTAATTATTTCTATTGGAGAGAATAAGCTGTTCTTTCTTTTGCATGCTTAATTGAATGTTTTTGATTAAGATTTTGAAATTTAATAATGGAAATGATAAAATGATTTGTTTTTGTCATTATAAAATGAAATTGAGTATTGATTGATTTGTCATAATTTTCTGAGATTAAATCATTTTTTTATAGGAAAAGGAATTTTTCTTTTCATTTTTTAAGAAAAAAGCAATAAAATTTTCGTTTCAGTCAAGACAAGCGTCAACATCACAGCTGTTAATGTCTTATCTACCTCCGACATATCAGTTAGCGGATGAACAGAGAATAACAGAAATGTTGCAGTTGGCAATGGAAATTAATCATAAATTTACTTTCATTCAAAGGTATTACGCATACTTTTTCTTGGCCTGGAATAGATTAGAACTTAGACAGCAACAAAAATTTGTAAAATTTTTGAAAGAAAAATTTATTTAAAAGAAACAAATTAATTTTAGTATACCATTATTGATAATTGAATTTATCGGTATGAAAACAAGTCAAGTCTTAATCAGTACTAGAAGAGGATATTGTCAAACAATGATGATAACTGGTTATAAACAGATGATAAGTAATTCATTTATAGGAATAATGAATTTTGTTTCGAACCAAATGATACAAAGTTAAAGGGACGAAGCATTGTATTACTGGATGCTGGAACTGTTATACTCGTAATTGAAAGGTTCAATGGAAATGAATTAAGGTATGAAAAAAATTTATTGTAATGGAATTAAGGATCGATATACTTATAATCGTTTTCTTAGCTTATTTATACACAATTTATGAAAGCATTAGGTTTGCTTAAAGATAAGAAACAATCGGCTCAAAAAATTTGTCATATTTTGTACAGTTCAAATTACGAATCATACTTATATTATCAAATCTTTCTTTTCATTTTAATATATTGTAGACATTAACGATGTAATGTGATGGAAATTAATCAGGCAATTTTAAAAAAAGTTATCAAAATCATACCATATCCATCTTATCTACAATTATTATCATTTTTAGTCGTGAAATATGGCAAAAAGGATATTGGAATCAATTTCTTTGGGCTATACGAGGCAAATGTATGCGTGTAACGTATCAAAATTTTAAAGAACCAGCTTATTTATAATATATATGTTTATAAAAGTATTTCTAATTTCTACTTATCACTAGTATTATTTATGTTTATAACAGTTTATCTTTTACTTTTTTATTTTATTTCTCATCAAACTCTTCGGTGAATTTTGATGCTTTTATTATATCTGAAAATTTCTGTCTTTCTTTTATGATGTTTATAAATTTTAATTTTATAGACAAAAAAAAACGGATTATTCATTAACACAGGATAATATATCAGATTTATGAAATTTATTTCCCATTTTTGTATATCGCATTGAAAATCTTCTATACGAATTTTATCAATAAGATTTTAATGCAGCAGAAAAATAATGGATATATTTTTAGAGAAACTTAAAATTTAAATCTCTAATTGAAAATAAGGGATTTTGTCGAGAATTCAGGTAAATTTCTGGAAATTCATCTTTTTAAATCAAAAATTGCACACATTGAACCATAAATATTAAAATTCGAATTGTTCATTCCTGTACCGTATCGCTATTATGTCTTTCCCAATAATACGTGTATTGAAGTTTAAACGTTTATTTATCAAATTGTTTTCTAATCTTCTACACATTAAACTAATACTTCTATAAAGATTTTGCAGCGTTTTTTTGATAAATGAATATCTCCTGTTAATATTTCATGATTTCACGTCTAATTCTCACTTGATTATTCCACGTACATTTAAAGACAGTAAATTGCTTTGACACTGTTTGAAATATATCAACTTATAGTTAAGGCGGAAAAACTGATGAATCAATATAAAATTAGAATTTTAATATGTGAAAATAAGGTTATATTTTATACGAAAAAATGAAAACTTATTTTTATCTGTTTTTTTTTGATTCTAAATAATTATTATTAAACTTTGACGTAATACCAATTTCATCACACATAAATTAGCGTTATAATCGATGGATTATTTATAATGAAGTAATAATAATAGTGCATTAGGAATCTTCTATCTTCATTATGATCATTTTTATATAGGAAGGGAATTTAATTTCAATCATTTTATCCTAAATTAGATACTAGGATGATAATAATTAGAATTTCTTCTTAAAATATTCATTAGCGTACTTCATAATTATTCAGATCTATGCATATTATCTTAGTAATAATCAATCATGAATACAGTATTATGTTTATAATGTGCATTCATATTTATTGAATTATTAAAATCTTTGATCATTAATCAATTATAATTTCGTTATCGATCAATTTTAATCATCTATTCAATTTAAACATGATCAATAATTATACATTCTTGACTGATTTCATTTGCATTAAGATGTATACAGTTTTGATTTTAAAAATATGAATAATTCATCTTTTATGAAATTATTCATAAAAATCTTTTATTTAAAAAAATAACTTTTATTATTTTATTTAATTTCTATAAATAATAATTTGATCAAACTTATGCTTATATACTTATGCTTAAATGTTGAAATCTTTTATTCTTACTTAAGTCATAAAATATATCGTGATTATTTTTTAATTTTTTAATTTCAATTAAATGAATGGAATTTCAAGATATAATCGTATTTTCTTAAAAGTAGTATGTAAATTTAATCGTTAATTGATCATTTTGTTGAATTTATATTTGATTTTTTATATATTTTTATTTTTGATTTCTTTAACAAAAATTTTCTCACTTTTGTAAATAATTTATTATGAACAAACAAACTTGCATATTTGAATAAGTTTTCCATTTCAATTTCTAATTCTAATTTCGCTGAAAATATTTGTGTGAAATATATAGTATATAGAAGGGATAATTTATTGATAATGTATGTGCCTTTTGATATATAATTTTTATATTTAATTATAAATAAAAATAACATGGATATCTAAATGTGAAATGCATTGTATTTAGTAACTTTCTGTTATTGAATATGAAATTAGTAGAAAATAATCATGGAATTTCTTCCCGAATCGAATTTCAGGATTTCAGGATTTGCCCTCAATTTAAAGAAAACTTAACTAGGCATCAATTATTAAGCATTTATTGCATATAGATATATGATGTTATCGATTTGAATTTGATTTGAAATTTAATGAATTGAAAATGAAACACAAAATGAGTAAATTGCAATTCCAATATTTCAATCGCTACTAATTTAATAAAAGAAAATTTAAATATCTCAATCCAGTATCACATTTTTTTCAATATCTCAAATGCTACTTATTATCCATTTTATCATTCGTCATCATTCTCGATGAAAGAAAATTAAAATCCAGTAAAATAATAAAATTTGAGATAGGAAATGAAATATATGAAGAAAAAGGCTAATAGATCTGTCAGCCAAATTATCCATTTTTATTCCATATTATTCGTTATATTTTGTTTTCTATTCCCTCCATATCATTATCATTATCATTTATTTTATCATTATCTTCATTCTCATTGAATGCATTAGAAAGATCATCATTCTCGACAAGTGTATATGTTAGATTCAACCATATTTTAATTTTCACGCTTTATTCAGTAGCTTAATATTATTCTGATATTGCCTGAAATAGTATCAAATAATATATAGAATTAAATTTATTATCAATCAATATTAATATCAAATAAAATTTATCGTAATTTTTTTCATATAATTGTTATAGACTATACTTAAGACTTGTCCATTTATATTATAACATTTAAAAGTAATTAAATTTTAAAAATGTGGTGAATTTGATAAATTAAAATATTTTTAAATTTGTCAAATTTAGCCTTTGTTAGACATAATTATTAGTATTTTATTTTCTTTTTATAAAAGGGAATGTATTTAAATAAGATTAGTATACGATATATTTAAAAAAATAGGTAAATTATAGGTATTTCTGTATAAGTTATTCATTTCTTTATTAAAGGGAAATGAAAAACTGAAGTACTAAATTTTTGGGAATCTTTTTTTCTATTTTATTCGAAAATTTTCTTTTTCAATTTATAATTATTTTCATTTGTCATTATATTAAAAAACTTTTATATTATTTTATTTTTTATTAGGCGGTGGATCTCTCATTATCAATAAGCGGTTGATTTCATTATTAATAAATATCTAATATGCTATTCATTTCTCATATATATGTATTAAATTTAATTTTTCAATGATGAAATTAGGAATTATATTTCAACCTGTTATTAAAACATTTTGCATTTAAATATATGTTTTAAATTGATTAAATTTTAGATTCTAAAATAGGTTCACTTATTAGGTAATCATATTTATCTTTAAATTCATTTCTATTCTCATCGATTGACGTCATTTACACTTATTTTTTGACGTAATAAACGTCAGATATAATTCTATTTGAGCATTTCTCGACTGAATGATTCGATCATTTCTTGATCTTATTCTCTCACATGTATTGATTAGATATATAAATGACAGAAGCTTTTGCTTTTCTATCATTTTTTTGTTTAAAATTTTACAAATGAAATATTATATTTTTCCTATACTTCTCTCTTCTTTACTTTCTTTTAAATTTTGTTAAATTACATCTGTGAATTATAATAAAAGTAATTTTATTGTAAATAAAAACTTTGAATCAATCAATAATAAATATCTTTAAGAATTATTTTTATGATATCTATCAATAGGACATATTATTAAGAATTAAAAGAACTTTTAACGCAATCAATTGATATTATATATCATTAAAAATTAAGTTTTATGCAATTAATCAATAACGTATATTGCAAGAATTGTCTTCATCAAATCATTTCTAATTTTTTGTATTCGATAATGTAAATTAATTACAAATAATTATATGATATTTTGAAACAATGCTTAAAGATAGAAATTATTGATTGATTCTAAAATATCCTTCAGAATGTAGAAAGATTAAAATCTTAAAGTCTCCTCCATCCTACCTCATTATCAATGCTATTATCAATATTTGCTACTAATTATTTGAGCTCATATTAAATTTCATGGACGAAGACAAATTGAATTAAAAATTTTAGAAAAAATCTACTAAAATTTTTAAAATTAATCAATCTGTAAAATTTAAATTAATTGAAATTCAATTAATCAAAGATTTCTCAATTGATTGCATATGCACATCATATTTCATATTTCATTGCATACAACGACAACAGTTGCGTATTTCCTCCTATCGCAGGCTTACCTACGGTAGCTAAGTTCGTTATAGATTATTTACTCTGACGCTTGCTCATTTTACTTGCCGTGTGTGAAGATATACGTATGCGCTTGCGTATATGATGATTCGTGCAACACGTATATGATGATTCGTGCAACACATATAAATTTATAATATTTGGAATTTTTAATTTTTTAAGACAAACTTTTGCATATATTTTTATATTGTTTTTTTGTTCTTCACCTCATACCATTTCGCGTTCTATCGATTTTTAATGAGTCATTTTTTTGTCCGATCTTATTTTCACATGAAAATTGACGTAATATGTGTAGTAATACGTCAAATTCTATTCTTCCAGAAGGTTTCCAACTTCTGCGAAAAAAAAGTGACGAAATGAGTGGAGTAAAGAATCGAGTATGTCTGGTAGTGATCGATGGTTGGGGAATTAGTAATGAAAGCAAAGGTTTTGTTTATT
Organism: Dirofilaria immitis; assembly: GCA_024305405.1. Classification (NCBI taxonomy): domain Eukaryota; kingdom Metazoa; phylum Nematoda; class Chromadorea; order Rhabditida; family Onchocercidae; genus Dirofilaria; species Dirofilaria immitis. The sequence continues at coordinate 907,361 of JAKNDB010000054.1, forward strand.
CGTTTTTTTTTATTTTTCAACTTTATTTTTATAATAGAGTTTTTGAAATATATTTAATAATTATATAAACGTCAATGAATATAAGATGAATAGTATTTTGATTATTAATATCATAAGTATTTTTTTTTTTGATCATAGTGAGAGGCATACTGGATGGAGAATTCGTATTATAGGTATTTTGACAGGTTAAATATATTGATTTTTATAATATTTTACGTAAGCTTTCGCATTGTTTTTCGAATTTCTACACATGTGATTTGCGTTTTATTATTCTTTATCGATATCTCGAAGAATGTATAATCGATAGTGATATTTTTTATGCAAAATTTCAGTAAAGAATAGTAACCTTGTTTTTGCAGGTAATGCAATATTGAATGCTAAAACACCGATTATGGATGAGCTTTGTGCTTTGAATTCACATCCAATTGAAGCACATGGTTTACATGTTGGTTTACCGGAAGGACTTATGGGTAATTCGGAAGTGGGTCATTTAAATATTGGCGCTGGACGTGTTGTTTATCAGGTAATATAAAGTTTTAAGTAGTGCTTTGTAGCATTCTTGCGAATTTTTCGAAAATTTCCTTTAGAAAAATTCTAGAATTTTTTAATGTGTTCGAAATGACTTGAATATTTACTAATATAGATATTTTAACTAATAATTGTTTTATTTAAGGATATTGTGCGTATAAATTTAGCGGTGAAAAATAAAACTCTGGTAGAAAATAAGCATTTGAAGGAAGCTGCTGAACGTGCAATTAAAGGGAATGGTCGCATTCACTTATGTGGCTTGGTAGGAGTTGCATCTGATTTTATTCACCAATTTGGTTATTTATTTTTATTTGTTCATGCACTGTTGGATACATTATCTCTTAAAGTTATTTAGTCGCAAATGGCAAGACTTATTTTCTTATTTTTATATAGTTGCGCGTTCAAAAGTTGAGTTATATTTCTAGAATATATATGCTTAGACTTCCTTATGCTGTAGTTGTTTATTTTTGATTAATTTCATGCGAACGAAAATAATATATATAATCTTTGTTATGCTCTTCTGCTCTTCTTAGTATCTAAGACTTAAAGGTTGAATTTTCTGAGCCATTACTGTTTCCTGTCCCTATATGACATACGCGTGATGAATTATGTTATGTATAAAGTTAAGAATATAAAATTCATGAATTTTAAACATCAAAAAAATTTTCAGGTTAGCGATGGTGGTGTTCATTCTCACATCGACCATTTATTTGCACTGGTAACAGCTTTAAAACAGCTAAAAGTACCACAACTTTTCATTCACTTCTTCGGAGATGGCCGTGATACAAGTCCAACTAGTGGAGGTACTATTCATTTTTTTATTTACTTATTTAATTTCCTTTGAATTATTGCAAGAAAATTTCAAAAATAAAAGCAGGAGGATTTTTTTCTCTATTTTCAGTTGGTTTCCTTGAACAGCTTATTGATTTCGTCAATAAGGAGCAATATGGTGTAATAGCGACAATAGTAGGACGCTACTACGCGATGGACAGGGATAAGCGATGGGAACGAATTCGGGTACACAGCGTCATAATTTTTTATTGCTTTCATTACTATCAATTTATTAAAATCTTTTTACTGGAATTCTCAAATTATTTAAGCCTATTATCAAATCAGTCAGAAAATAAATTATGTTGATAAGGCTGTTTGCTGGGAATATGATTCTTTTCATGATACTCATAACGTTCGTTTTGTTATCGTGTTTCATGCTAAACAATAAAATAGTTCTGATAATTTATACTGCAATTCTTTTTGAGAATGTAGTTATTTTACTGCTAATTTAGATCTGTCACGACAAAATTGTTCGTTCGTCTGATTTTGTGATAGATTATTTCTCTAGTTTCACATTGTTTTTTTAGGTATGCTATGATGCACTGATTGCTGGCGTTGGTGAGAAGGCTACAATTGATAAAGCAGTTGATGTTATCAAAAGTCGATATGCAAAAGATGAAACTGATGAATTTTTAAAACCAATAATTCTTTCGGATGAAGGACGTACAAAAGGTAAATTACGTTGTAATTCTATTTTTCAAAGTCTGCTAGTTCTATATAAGGCGTCAGATCCATATTTTATATCAAGGTATATTTTTTTAACTAAAGAATCTTTATCATTTTTAATATTTACGGCGAAGTGTTTCGCATCATTCGATGGTTATGAGCTATAGGAAAGTAAATGATAAGATTTGTCTTTATAATCCTAAATTATGAATTACCAGGTGGTTTATTTATAAAAAGAATTGATTGATAAATAGGAACTATTTTTTAAGTTCTTTTGCATCATTTTATGGGATTAATTCAAAATTATAATATGACGAAATTGTGATGAGACTTCGTATCTTTCAAAATATATGGTTATTATAAATACCAGTCATAAATCGTAATACTGGAGTAATTTAAATTGATATTTCGTCAATTCATTGATTGCAAAAAAAGATGAATATAGTTTTTTACTTAAGATGGTGATACCTTGATATTCTTCGATTATCGAGCTGATCGTATGCGAGAAATCACTGAATGCATGGGTATGGAACGATATAAGGATCTCAAATCAGATATTAAACATCCGAAAAATATGGTATGTATATGCGTTCATCAAAAATCAAGAGAAAGGCTCAAGAAATGTTTTTATTCAATACATTAATATAGAAAGAAAGTCATAATTGAAAGGGTGAGTTATTGAAGTGAGGAATTTTTATATAAAAGAATCAATAACGTATTGACGTAATTCTATTTTTGAAGAATATCTGTTGGGAAGTGCTTTCAAGATTTTCATTATAGTATTTCGAAATCAGTTTAATCAATATTATTCACGTAAATGCTTCAGCAAGTGATTGGAATGACGCAGTACAAGGCAGAATTTACATTCCCGCACTTTTCCCTCCAGAATCTCATAAAAATGTATTGGCAGAATGGTTATCTGTAAACGGAGTAACACAATTTCATTGTGCCGGTTGGTTTTATTTTTACTAATTTAGTAATACTTAATTAAAATTTTTTCATTAGGACAACTTATAATTCTAATTTGATTCCTATTCGATTTCAACTTTTGAGCCATTATTAAGTGCCAAAATGTCAGTTATCTTCCTGTAGGTGCTATATATCGTTTCAGTTTCCAATAATATTAGAATGTATGGAATATATGATATAATGTATTAATGGAAATGCACATTTCATCTCATGCGGGTTTTGTCTTTTTGCTTAACTAATTAGCCATATATGAGCCAGTAGAAAAAAAAAAACAAAAAGGGCAAAAAAACTAAATATGAAAAAAGTTTCTTGAATTCAATCTTTATTCATGTAAAATAATTCCTAACATTTCAGAATATCATATCTATTCAGTAAGTGATAGTTAAAAGTTTTAAATCGTTAGCACAATAAGCTACCGTTTACTAAAAAGATATGATCACAAAATTAATCTTAATTATAAAATTAAAAATCAATCCGTTGACATAAAATCCATACAGTGACAAACGAAATGAATATGCATTATATAATTCTAGAATTTACTTCGTATCATATATATATAATATATGAGGTTAAATAAATTGTAAAATTATTTCGATCTTTCAAAATTAACACTATACATTTATGTAGCAATTTCCTAACAAATTTATTCTATTCCTGTTAATTATAGTAAAATTTATTATTTCATCAAATAGCATTCGCATTTTACAGAAACTGAAAAATACGCGCACGTTACATTCTTCTTCAACGGAGGTGTAGAGAAGCAATTTGAAAATGAAGAACGTTGTTTGGTGGCATCACCAAAAGTTGCTACTTATGATCTCGATCCGCCAATGAGTTCAGCTGGAGTGGCTGATAAGGTTAGGTATTCTTTAATATAAAATACTTTTCGTAACCAAACCATATAATACTGCTCGTCATAACAGAATGTTTTAATTTGAGATTTACAAACAAAAAAGAGAGTCTGAAAGATTTTTCGAAATGTTTAGTGTTTTGAATCTTAAAAATTTTTTCGGGCAAGAATTCTGTAATTTATTGTTTCTCTTAGATGATAGAACAGTTGGATCGAAAAGCACATGCATTTGTCATGTGTAATTTTGCGCCTCCTGATATGGTTGGTCATACTGGTGTTTATGAAGCAGCTGTGAAAGCAGTTGAAGCAACTGGTTATTTTTTCAATTATTCGTTCCTTCCTAAATTGGGATGGACAGCTAATATACTCACAGTGAAAAAGAATTAATGATATTTTAAGTTTTATGTTGCAAAAATACAATGGATGTAACTAATGCTTTGGCTAATTCGAAATCACAAATAATTTTTTCTGTTATGAGAAATGTTCAGAATTTTTTCCTTTTTATTAGTTTTGATATACTTATTCCATTGTTACCGTTTAGAAGTTTTTTCAGATATCGCAATTGGACGGATATATGAAGCATGCAAGAAAAACGATTATATATTGATGGTAACTGCCGATCATGGCAATGCTGAAAAATGATGGCACCAGATGGTAGCAAACATACTGCTCACACTTGCAATTTAGGTATGATTTCTGTTTTTACAATTCTTATTAAAACTCATCTGTAAGTTTGAAATGTATTGAGCACTTCATCTCAAAAATTTTCAATGAATTCAGTGAGGATTAAGAGGTTTTCTTGTCCTTCACAAATAGTTTTAATATGCATCAGTTGTTTAATAGAATCCTGAACATTTAATGCTTATCATGTGATGTAATAATATATAGTCAAAATTACTAGTTATCGTTTCAAGATATGTCAGAAATTTTGATTATTCAGTTGACATGTATTTTGAGTTTTTAGACTCCATTCATTTCACAGTTTAGGATACTGTACTGATTTAATTTTAAGCAATTGTGATAAATTCAGAAATAATGATACTATAGTTAAAATACTGTTATTCATCTTTATCCATCATTAGATTTTATTTCGTAGTGATTTTTGATTTTTGCTTATAGTTCCATTCACTTGCTCGTCAATGAAATTCAAATTTATGGACAAATTACCGGATCGAGAGATGGCTCTTTGCGATGTTGCTCCAACAGTTTTAAAAGTTATGGGTCTGCCGTTGCCTCCTGAGATGACTGGAAAACCAGTAGTTACTGAAGTCTAGAAGTTTTGTTAACTAATAAAATATAGAAGTATACTGAAATGATTCTATTTATTTGATATTCGTTAATACTTTGCTTCCGTGCTTCTGTATTTGGGTTTTAATTATTTCCCGATATTTAAAATTAGAATTCTTGAGCATCGGATGTAATGTTTATTTACAAAAGTAAGATTAAACTAGAGAAAATATAATTGTTGTGTAACTATCAGTGCTTTTCTATAACATTTAAATAGATATTTTCATTTAATTGCCTTTCGAGTTAAAGGTGATTTTGGTAGATAAAATATCATCGTAATGTTTTGTTTGCATGAAAACAGCTCCTATTTAAGCCATTTTAAATGATAACTAAAATGAAATGAAACAAAATACAGCAAGATTCCCTGCTGATTAATTCTTCTGCAAATCATATGCCGAAAAGGTGTTATGCTTTATTTCTGAAAGTTCTTTTGCTTTTTGCAAAAAAACATCTTGTAAAACTCTTTAGAATAATATATCCCATAGGGCCTATGCGTTTATTTTTATTGCTAAAGAAAGAATTTCTCAATGATAAATATTCAAGCTGCTGCTAAAATAAATTATTATAAAACAGCGGGAGGAAAGAACCAATTACTATGGCATTTTGAAAATGTTTGAAAATTTTTTTCAAAAATAGCTTTCAAGTAATTATTTCCCTCATTTGGTTTATTTTTTCAAGCATTTTCGCAATTAATTTTTGTCCCCTTTATTTATACAATTATTACTTTCTGGCTACTCGTTATTAACAATCGATTTCATTGAAATAAAAGTCATTTGGTTTATTTAATATTGATAGGAATGGCGATAATAATGATTATAACTAGAGTTGAATTATCATATTTGCCTTTTTCTTTCTTTTTTTTTTTCGGCGTTTGTTTTATAATTCTTTTGGGACTTTCATTTTCCATTTTTGGCTGGTTTTTTTTATTTATTAAGAGAAAATGGGTTGTATTGAGATATAAACAAGTCTATTTGAAAATATACGACAGAAAAATTTGAGATAATTTTTATTAAATGATAAAATTAGAGTTAAGTTTAATTGAAATCAATTTTTTCCTTTATAACTTTACATACAATCATCTTTAGCATTCTTCACTTATGATTCAATCATTTTCATTAATTAATAGATAGAATATGGAAATATTCCAATCATTGTTTTTTTAAAAATAAATATATATCGAAATTAAAATATAGTCGTTTTTTTTTTTTTTTAATTCATGAACGATTCTTTGTACTTACTGTAATTTATTAAGTATATATTCGGATACATTTTGGAATTTTAATTAATTCTAATGATATTAGATTAAAATAAAATTTCTCGATAATATTATAAATCAAAAACGGTTAAAAAGGGTAGGTAATTATTGGAGATAAATATTATAGCTATTGATTAAAACAAATACAAAAAAATGATATGAAATAGACATAAATAATTTCATATGAATTAATATCGTTTGATATTAACAAATATCACTTTCCGATATTTATCAAACGTAACACTTTTGATTTAACATTATCATCTCTCCTGATATCATGTCTATATTTTAATATAATATTTGAGAAAATGTTCTTCAATCTCATTCTTCACTAATTGAGATAAATTTGAAATTAATTTATTAATATTATATTTGCTATTTAATTATTTTATTAGAGCCGAAATTCTTACTTTATAAAACAATATTAAATAAATTTAAATCGTAAAAAATTTTATAACAATTTAATTAATTCATATATACAATTTAAAAATTGAAATTATGCTTTTTCAAAATAACTAATTAGTGATATGTTTTCTTTTTAATTAAAGGAAAGTTGCAGCATTTTTTTAAAGAAAATATTCCTTCTTGAAACCGAATGTCCTATCATTTTTTAAAAAAACTATTATTTTTTAAAACGCAAAATTCTAATTGGGTTTTTTCTTTTTAAATGAAATTATATATCGATAATTGATGAATATAAGTAATTTAAAGCAGTAAAAATTTTTATAAACTAAATCAGACATTTTCTTTATGTCAATTGTTTATTATATTAATCGAGATTAATAATTTATATAACATCAAAGATCAATTTATGCATTCTTGACAATAATAATAGTACTTGGAATAGATATCAAATAAATTAATTGATATTAATTACTATTATTGCTATTATTTATTTTATAATTTGAGATATTATTTCTTAATTATAAATTATAATTACTAAAAATGTCTTTGATATATAAAATTAATAAATTTTGATTAAAATTATAAGATTTCTGCCATTTCTTTTAGAAAATTTTATTTTACTTTTTCTTTGTAATATTTCATTGGATATTATTTTTATTTATATTTTATTTGTTTATTTAGTAAGATGATATTTTCGAGAATGTATATTGAAATCGCTTTAATATTGTATTACATTTTTTTTTCTTTTTTTTTAAATTATTAAAAGTGAGGGGAAAAATTTTAAGAAAATTACTTGGAAAGACTTATCATTTAATATAATCAAATTTTTATTGAATACAGTTATTATAAAATGTTGATAATAAATAGAATTATTATCATATCTTATCATATTGTTAGATTAATTATTATTTATTTATATTTATATTACTATCCTTCTTTTTATACTTTTCATCTATTTGCAATAAAATAGACATTCTCTACTCATTCAGCGTATTATCATATTATTTATAAATATTCCTAATCTATAATCTTTTATTGATGAGCCGAACTGATAATCGATGACTATTATCAATCAATCTTTCAGTCTTCAGAATAATTTTATTATACATAATTTAAGATTAAGATAATCTGATATCGAATAAATCGATTGATTTTTCAAATGATATCGCATTTTTAAAAGTAATATATAATATAAAAAAAAATCTTACGATTTCGTATTTTTTTCGTAGTTTTTTGTTATCTAAATAATCACGATATCATATCACAAATTTGGTATCATGACTTTGATATTATGTTATGAGTTTATTATCAGATATCTGATATCATATATCACAAATATGTATTTTTACAGCTTTAATATCGGAGATTAGGTGTCATATTACAAATTTTTTATCATATCACAGGATATAATGTTGGAACTTGATATCATCAGAAGATACTGATAAGAATTCTTTATTTTTCTTGAGCTTCTCACAACTGTGTAATTTTAGAATAAATTATTAATGATTGATTTCTTCATTTTTATTTCATAATCTTCTCGACATTCATCAATATTTTATCATATTTTTATTATTTTCAATTAGATTTTATTCTTTCAAATCTCTTCTATTCTATTTTATTATTCTGATAATTTTCATATTCAAGTTAAAACAGCAATTACTGATTTTTATCAAATATAAATCCAACATATTAGAAATTAATAAGAATAGATTCAAAAGGCAATAAAGCATTTGTTTTGTTTCGATGAATAAATTATTTAGTTTTGATATATTTCGATTTCTCTTCTCAATTTGCCATTATTATTTATTTTTAAATTAAACAAATATTTGATTTATTTTATTTTAAGTTATCCTTTTATAAATAATTTTATTATTTCAATATTTTCCAATCAAATATTTCAAAACAGAAATTTTAATTTTAAAATTACTAAAAATTATTTGAAAAAAAAAGGTTCATTAATTATGGAAAGAAATGGGAAATTTCATCTTTTCAAAGATAATTTTTTTTAAATATAAGCAATAAATCGATCAAATATAAAATAAAATATTTCATTCAATTTATGAATGATCGAATAAAAGGAAATATTAGAAATTTTGAGTATTAAATTATTTAAATTCAAATTTTGTATTTGATTTAAAATTTTGCTTTATAAGCTTTTAATAAAATTATAAATAAATATATACCATAGATTTGCTTGCATATTTTTAATATTAATTATATACAAATTTTGATGTTTGAATAATGCAATATTTCATTAATTTTTAACATTTATAGAAAATTAAATCTGAAATCGATCAATTTAATAAATAATTCTAAATGACAAAACAATTGAATAAATAATTTAATATTTCCAATCTTTTGGCCTATTTTGTTTTCTCATAATTTTCATGCAATTTAATTTATCCTATGATTTTAATTAAATTATCAGAAATCATTTCCATATTATATTTGCTAGATAAATCAATAAATAAATTTAAATTAGATGGAAGGATAGGTATATTTATATTTTATGTTTACATAAATAAATAAAATGTTATTATTCATAATTATTTTTATTGACTAAGGAATTGGATATGCCTATATCAATGATAAAACTTTTTTTCCGCTCTTCTATTACTTAATCAGAAAATGATTTTTCTTCTTTGTATATACTATTCTTTTAAACTTTTAATTTCATTCCTACCTAATATATTTACTCAAACCAATTTTGCAAATATTGATTGATAGTTGAACTTCGAGATCCAAATATCTACAATATATGTAATGGAAATAAAAGCAGAATAAATAATAAAGTTGTTTACTTTATATTCATTGAAAATACAAAATTTAGGAAATTAATCACAAATACTAATTAGTATCAAATGTCCTTAAAATTTCTAAAATGAATAACTTTAGCTTTTAAGCATTCTTTTAAATGTAAATTTGCCGTGTTCGAAACTATCTCGAGATTATACAATTTTTGAGACACAAAAAAACTCCTAGTATCATTTTAAATACATTTATCATTTGGCTTTGAAATGATTTATTTTTCATCTTTTAATTCATCTTTCTAATCATTAATATTCCTTTGCTTAATTTAATAAAAATTAAAGGAATGAATGAACGATTGATTGATTGATTGATCAAATGAATGAATTTAAAGAATTTCACTGAGACGAAGATTGATTCTTCATCAATATTACATCTTCATCAATATTACGATAAAAATATTCATTGACAATTAGCAGTTATTTGAATTATTTGATGACTTTGTACACAACATACGCACACACACACACACACACACACACACACACACACACACACACACACACATATATACAGGCACACACACACATGCATATACAAAAACATACATTTAAACAAAATAATAAAATGGCATTTAAAATTTATTATTCCCACTGTGTGATATATTTATCTTTACAATTTATCGTTGTGAATGCATTTCCTTTTTCATTCCTTTCCATTTGTTTGATTCGTAGAAAAAAAGTTTGCAAAATTAACAACGAAAAATACGCAAATTAAATTTTAGAAATTTAAAAAAGAATTAAATTTAAATGGCATAGAAGAATTCATAGACAATAAAATTTAAAAAAGAAAAAATGAAAATGAAAAATTTTGCAAATTAAATTGAAAAAATTAAGTTTGGATGACACAGTGAATTAAAAAGATAATTGAAAAATAAAATGGAAAATAAAATGATATTTTTATTCGTTTGTTTTTAACTTAGAAACTTTAAAAATTAAAAACAAAAAAAATTTTCCAAATTAAATTTTGGTAATTTAAAATAAAAACATTTATGGAAGAAGAAAACGAAAGGAAATGATATCGTTATTGATTTGAATCATAAGAAATTTTGAAAATTCAAATTTGCTAAATCAATAAGGGAAAAAGCGAAATGAGATAACAATTGATACAGTTGATAAGAAGTTGTGCAGTAATTAAATGATAGATAGAATCGAAGTAGTAGTACTAAAAATTTATAGCATTATTTTAATAAGTGTTATAAAGTATTATTTTGTTTTATAACCATTGATTTATCAAATTTATTCATACTATTTATTTCTTCTACATTTAATCAGTATACTTTTAATTTATTCGTAATTTCTAATCAATTGTTAATTTGTTTAGATTTTTGACAATTCGAAATTTTAAAAATTTCGAATTTATTTCCAAAATTTTCATTTATTTTTTCTACTGATAATAAATGTGATAATAAACAAGAGGAAAGAAAATCGAATATCATAAAAACAAATTGCATTTATTTTCTTTCTCGAATGGATCGTTTTGTTTATATTTTTGAAATAAAATTCAAAACCATAAATTACTATCAGTTCCTATTATTTGAATTTATTTTATTACTAATTTCTTTTAATTATTATCTGCAAATATAAATTTTACATTTATATTTTCAATTTTGCTTATTTCTCGATTATTACTAATTGTTATATAACATTTTGAGTATACTTTTGCTATCATCTGAAGCATTTTTCTATAAGTTTCTTTTCATCTATTTTCTTTTTTGTTCTTTTCTTTTTTCTCGAATTCGTTACTTAAAGGATAGAAAGATTTGTTTTAACATACTTTCAAACTTTACTTAAGCATAAATTTTTAAGTCCAAAAGTTTCCTTTCCTTTTTTTTCGTTTTTTATTTCGATTATTTAAATTGATAAAAATGAGAAAGGATGAAGAAATTTTTTTAATTCTATGCATAAAATTAAGATATCATGATTAATTGATAATAAGTACTGTTATTATTGATTATTTATTATTAATAAACGATTATTGGAATTAATATATCTGTTAATGATTATTATACAATATTCATATTAAATTTAGTTAAAAATTCACTGAATAATTATGCAAGATTTTCAAGAAAAAATTAAAATATAAAATATTAATTAATTTAAATGCTATTAAAATAGACTATTGAAATTACTGAGATATTATTAAAATTTTTTAAAATTATTAAAATGTTACATTTTATATTTTTGTTATAAAAGTTTATTCTTAAATATTTTAACAATATATATTAATAATCGAAGCAATTATAAAATATAAAAATCCTTTAAAAGTAATAAATATATTTCAAATTTTTTATAACAAAATTGTAATAAAAATTGCAAATTGGATATTAAACTTTTAAAATAATCAATGAAATATTGCTTTTTTTAATTTTAAAATTATATTTGGAAAAATTAATTATAATAATTCAATTCATTTTGGTTACTAAAAGGGAAGAAAAAATTATCTTAGCTAATTGTTTAATCCTTATCACCACTCTCCACATAACCTTTATTTATCATTATGATAAATTTTTACTAATAAACTATTGGAAAAAAATTTTTTCATATTTATCAAATCCTTCAAGTTCTATTTCTAATTTTACATATCATTTAAAATTATTTGTGCAAAATAATTAATTATTTTTAATTTTATCTTATTTATCAAATTGCTTTGCTATATATAAGTATGCGAAAAATGAAAAAGAAAATAATTATTCATAAAGATTATTGATAAATATAAGTGATAAGGAATCATTTTTAAATATTTTATTTCATATCTATTTGTTATCTTTTTTCTACTTTTTCATTCACAATATTATTATATTAATTAAAATTGATATATAAATGATTTTTCTTTTATCATTATGTGATATAATAGATTATAAATAACGTGATATATATGCGGATATAATGTACACTCACATGCTTTAATATAATTTTTTTAACGTAACATATATTATTTATAGAAGTGAAAATAGAGTATGCAAAAGATTTATTACATGATATAATAGATTATAAAAGATGTACTGTGATACGTACACGTATATAATATGAAATTATACGTGTGCTTTGTATATCTTATCTATTCATTATTTATTTATTATTTAATTATTATTCATTCCTATTATCATTCTCTTTTATTTCCTTTTCTATTTCTTCTTTGTTGAAATTTTCAACTAATATTTCACTTTTCGTTCTTTCAAGCATAAATTTTTTAAAAGAAAAATTTGTTTTAATATATTATCGTTAATAATTTTACCATTTACAGTAATCGAATGTAATATATTACTGTAAATAATTTTGCTGTTTACTGTAATTGCATGCATTATTATTGTAAACTATTCTATCATACAGTTTGTTCTTTAATTATTTGTTTTTTTTTCATTAAAAAATCATCTAATCTGTTTAACATTAAAATCGATTAGCTTTTTCATTATTAAGCTATACTTTTTTAAATAAAATATGATTAGCAAATTAGAATAATATAGAAAGTATTGAAAATATTACCAGAAATAATCAATGTATTGTTGGATTATGATAATAATTTATATCATTATATGTTAAATTAAATTAAATTAACTATTTTAAAACTTTGTTAAATATTTTGATTTTCCTATTTAATTGAATATCAATTATTCGCCTTGTTGATATCATTGATATCATCTCTCCCTTCTAGCATTTAGTTATTGCTTTAGCATTTCGCATCAATTCAACTATTCATTTTGATCGTAATTTCATATTTTATCATTTCTAATCTTTTCATACTTCCTCTTCCTCTTGTCTTTTCCGTTACATTTTATTTTATCGATGAATTTGACAATATATGATTGCCTATATTGTCGTCCTTTCGATTTTATATTCATCCTTCCTCTTGGCTCTTTTTTTTTTCGTTTAGCTTTTATTCGATTCCATCCTTATATCACTTCTCCTTTAGTACATATATATCTTGTACTTAATAGTCTTTCACTCATACTATTATTTATTTCAGTTCTTTTTTTTTTGTCATTGTTCGAAATAAGTTCTATCTTAATAAATAATAATCGAAAATGCAATCTTAAGAATTGGAAATATTTGATTGAATTTAGCATTTTTGCTTAGTAAATCATTATAATATAACTTATTTTTTAATGAAATATTAGCAATGATATATTATTTCTGGCATTTAATTTTATTATTTATAATTGTTAAGTTATTTTGTATATTTAAATTTAATATATAAAAGTGTAATTTAATTTTTTATTTTTAAATATTTATTATAAACAATATATATATATATATATATTTTTTAAATAAACAATCAAAGAAAAGGAAAAAATTTTGAACGATAATTAATATCATAAAAATATAATAATAGAAAAAGAAAAAATGAAATTGAAGTTTTATATTTAAAACATTTATCGAATTGTTGAATTTTCAATCCCACATTATCCCCTGGTGAATTATAAACAATGAAAGCAATTTGAATGTGAAAAGCAAAATAGAAACAAAATTGAGGAAAATCGTAAGGATCAATTTTTATCCTTAGAGACGAGAAAAAAAAGCAGAAAAGAATTGAAAGATAAAAACGAAAAACGAAAAGAAACTAAAAGAGATGAATTTTTCGGGCCGCTTTTTCTTTGCATTGAAAAAATAAAAAACTTTTTTTTATATGCAAAACAAAACAAAAAAACGAGGTAAACAAGATTTGATAAATATAAATTTTATCAAACTTCATCTTTATTTTTTGTAAAAATAAATTCATCATTTTTATTGATGATTATAATCAATAACAATTGCTAATGAAAAGCTTACCATGAACTTGTAATGACTTTTAATGAAATTTTAATAATCTCTTAACTGATTAAACGTGAAAGACAAATGGTGTTTATTTTGACATCTCGAAAGTGTGAGATAAAAAGTGATAATAAAGTGACGGTGAACACTTGTTTATTAATTAAAAATAAAAGTTTAGTTGATTGGTTTTAATTAATATTTAAGTTTAATTTATCATTGGTATTAATTAATTAGTCATTTGTCAATCATATTAAGTCTAGCTAATTAATCATTGTCTTGATTATTTAAAGTTGAAATGACACTTTTAATGATAAATGACGGGGCTAATATAATTTAAAACATTACTTTCATTGCGGTTACATTTCAATGGCCGTTAAAAAGTAATTCTTTCTATCACTCTGAACTTTAACAAATTATAAAAATTATTTAATTAATGAAATGAAGAAAATATTACTAAAATTATTAACAAAAATTTAATTATTTTAAAATTGAAATGGATGAAAATATTTCGAAATATTCCTATAATTATTATTAAAATAAGCAAAATGTTATTATAATTATATTTAATTATTTTAAATTAATAATAATAAAAATATTTTTCTTTCTTTTCTATTTTTTTTTTGAAAAACAAATTATAAAAAAATTGTTGCGAAATAGAAAAAAAGAGAAAAATTTGGTTTTTTCTGACTAATTTAATTTTTTCCCATTTTCTCCTTTTTTTAACCTTTCTCATCACAATAATTTAATCATTTTTTTCCTTTGCTTATTTTATCATCCAATGATTAGTTTCTCTATGAAAATTTGATTTTTTTTTCCTTGGCTTATTTTGCTACTTTTATTTTTTCATTAATAATCAGTGTTTCTTTTAATTCCTATTTCTTTTTTTTCCTTTAAATCCAGTTTTCCACTCTTTTATTACTTAAATTCTCATTTGAAAGAATAATAGCCTTTATTTTTATCCTTCCTCCTATCCTTTTTAAATTCCTTCATCAGTTATTTGGTATTTAACTTAATCTTCAGCAGGAATGGAAGCCACTTTTAATTCTCGAATTCTCGAATAAACAAAGCAACATTTCCTCCTTTTGTTTATTATTGAATAGTCGTTAGTTTTAAATCGTGGTTAACTAAACTTTTGGAATGAATAAAATTAAAAATATTGAATAGTTCAGTTTAGTTACGATCATTTTCGTAGATCTTTTCCACAATTGCCATACGTTTTTAAATTTTCATTTTATACTTCATTTTATTAGATATTATATAAATGTATAAGAAAAACTGATTAATATAATCAAATGATTAGAATAAATTCAGTGATTAGATTAAACTCTATACATATAATGATCAATAATATGAACTTTTTTGATCAAAAATATCATCATTTCTAGCTATTAAAGAACAGTTCAATTGATCGAATGATTATAAATTAAATTTAAGTTATCAGTTTGCCATATTTTTATATGTAATAATATTATTAGGATTTTTTGTTTATTACAGTGATAATGGATCATTAATTACAAATGTATCCAACGATACAGATAATCATATTATTTGAAAGAAAAACTATCAGGAACATTAAAAATTACCAGAAATACAGAAATGAATGAGAGGTCGAAGGACGTGGAAAACTGAGGACAGGTCAGTTTAATTAGCATCAATAACGGTGACAAATACGATAGATGACAATAGATACAGTAGAATGTTGATAGTATCGATAAAGGATTATAGATACAGTAGACTGCTTTTGATTAGTATCGATAAAAGATAATATGATACAATAAATTGCTGATTAGTATCGATAAATGAAAAATGATATAGTAGATTGTTAGTTAGTGTCGACAAAAAAATGATAAACATAACAGTTGGACAAAATATATCTAATCGACATGATGATTTGCATATTGTAATTTATTTATTTCAATTTTCTCTTCTATAGTGAATAATTATCGCTTTTATCCTTTTCTTAATGTTTTATTTATTTACTGTAATCTTACCATCATTTTATATTCGTATCACTTGATAATTTTCTTAGAAAAAAATCTTCTCTCAGTGATGGAAGAATTTTATTTCGCATCAAATTTTATAAAATTAAAATTTATTGTTATAAAAATTTAAGCATATTATCATTTAATAGTTAAAATTAACTTTACTGATGATAAAATTAAGAAAAATTTTATTAATCAAAAATAAATAATAATATAATATTGTCACTGATATTTAGCGACAAAATTATATCATAAAATTTTAATGTTTTCTCGCATTTATATGATTAGCATATGATCGGCGTTTACAAAGAATTGCATGATCAACAAATGATTGCTATTTAAAAATATTTATGGGATTAGGATGTGATCGTTATTTAATTTGCTTAAGGCATAGAAATATTATATCGATTATTATTTAATCATTTTAAATTTCTTTTAATGATAGTTTAAATAATTTTAATTTAGAAAATTTTATAATAATAAAAAAATGTATGAAAAGGAAAAACAAATTGTTATTTATAAATTTAAATTTGATAATCCATTTGTTCATATATTTATCAACAACTGTTTACGGCTATAATTTTATCTTCATTTATTTTTTAAATAATTACAAATAATAAGTATTTATTTCATTTTTCTATGCCATTTTATTTTTAACAATAAAATATACTTCACAATTTCAAAATAATAAAGTAAAAATTTGATAATAAATTTTATGTAATCAACAAATCAATATTGAAAAGGATAGAATAGAAAAAGATTAATTATTTAATCAGCAAATCAATATTGAAAAAGGATAGAATAGAAAAAGATTAATTGTTAAAAAATATTTAAAAATTAAATATATTTCTAACTTACAAAAGTACAGAAAAGGAATGAATTAATTTTCTTTTTTAATTTTTTAAATATTTAAATATCATTTCCTTATTTACCATTGTTTTTAACTTTTTAAAATAAACACTTTTTACCAAAAAAATAAAAGAAATGGAGAGATAGGAGGAGGCAATATTGTGACTTCAATCTTATGAATAGTGATAAATCATGATGATAACGCAAAAAAAATAAATCTCATTCTCTCTCTTTCTTTCTTTTTTCTTTTTCCCTCTATTCTTATGTTTTATGTATAATAGCTTAAAATTTATTTTTCATATACAACAAAATCACATAAACAATATATATTCTAACAAGAAAGTCATTTTTCACCCCTTATTTTTTCATCCGTTTTTCGTTAATTCTATCACTTTTATGTTTAAACGTATCACTTTCACGTTTCTATCAAGTGTATCATTCTTATGTTTTTATCAAGTACGCTTAAACGTATGATTTTTACGTTTCTATTATTTTGCTTTTCTATTATTTCTTTTTCTATGTTTTTTTATTGTTTTAAATTATCAAATATTATCATTGTAATGATATTATTATCAAATTAATCAATGCTATAATTTACTGTTAAAAAGAAATGAAATTTCGTTTTCCCTCTCTTTTTTTTAATTTATAATATTCATTAGTTTCATATAATATTAATTATTAAAAATTCTTTAATATAATATAATATTTTATTTTAATATTCTTAAATTTATCACTTAAACATATCAGTTCCTATCAAACATTTCATCCTCATAGTTTCATCAAACATTTACGTTTAAAAATATCATTTCTTACGTCTCTAAACGTTTACTTTCATATATTTCATCCTAATAATATTATCAAATATTTATGCAAAACGTATCATTTTTACGTATCTATCAAACATTTACGTTCAAATATTTCATTCAAATGGCAACGTATGTTTTTTGTACTGTAATTTTGACGTATAATTTTGGCAAATTACGTTCAAACATATCACTGTTATACTTCATTAAAAATATTTTATATAAAAAAATGAAATTTATATTTAAAAAAATACGTGAATGTGTTTGATATTTAAAAATGATACGTTAAATTATACGTGAAATAAATAATCAATCATTCTTGATATTTATCATATTAGTAAAGTAAACGTAAAAAAATTTTTCATATTGAAAAATTTCCCATGTAATAAAAAAATTTTCCCAAACTTTTTAAAATTCCATTTTTTTCCTTTCATAAATTTCAGTAATAATTATCTTTTGATTTCAAAGAGGGAGAGAAAGAGAGAGAGAGAGGGAGAGAAAGAGGGAGAGAGAGGAGAGAAAGAGAAAGAGAGAAAAAGAAAACAATTTAATTATTACTATTATATTTGAAATTAAGCAGGTTTTTTTTCTCGATGGCCAAGCTGAAAAATGTTTAACTTTAATAATAAAATTTGTTGTACCCTAATAAAATGAATTTAAAAGTATTTAAGTTCAAGTTTGTTAATGAAAAAGTTCATAACTTTTTTCGAAAATGGATCCGAAAAAATTTTTTGTTTTACTTTTATACATATCCGATAGCTCAATTAAGTCAAATATATTATGTGGAGAAAGGAAATTGTGAAAATTTAAACTAAAAAAGGAAAGTTCATATCAGCGAAAAATTTTATTTTCGCAAAGTGATATAAATCATAAATTGATAATTAAGGATTTTTAAAAGTTAAAATTGAATGTATTGATTAAATAATGAATAGTTCTTTCTATCGTTTTCTGTTGCAAATCTGAAAGTTTTATTATTCAAATATTTTGCTTTTTTTCAAAAAATTAAGCGATGATTTTTATGAAAATTCTTTTACTGTCATTCGATTTATCAATATTTTGTTTGTTTGAAAGATTTGGAATTTAAAATTTGAAATTTAAAATAAAATTTAAATTCTATCACATTATTAATTGATAAATAGTATATAATGTTAGATATTTTTTATTGATTCATTATACGTTAAATATATTCATTTCTATTACTTAATGATACATTGGTGATAATTTTATGATAATAATAATTCATTTTTTTGTTATCAAATAAATCATTTATTAAATGAAAATTATGCAAAATATGCGTTATCATTTCCTTTTTAATACATAAATTGATATTTTAAAAAATGTCAATTCGATCTTTTCAAAAATATTATTTTTCATTTCAAATTTTTTCTTTTCAACGTAATATCACATGTAATTCAATGCAATAATACATTTTTATCGTTTTAGATATTAATAACCAAAGTTTCTTTATTGATAAGCTAATCATTTGTTATTAAACAAGAGCTAATATATATAGTTATGAAAAATATCATGGAGATAATACTATCAACTGATAACTTTGTGATAAGCGAATCATTCATTAAATGAAAGCTAAAATATATAATTATCAAGAATATAATAATTATTAGATAATAATAATAAATATAAAGAGTACCATATAATCTAAATATTAAATTAATTAGTTTGCTTAACTATCATATTCGATCTAAAAATTAATTATATTTCATTAAACAAACTTCTCATTTTCATTTTCTACAAATATATTTATTCATCAAATAATCATCTTTATTATTGCTATAATTATAAAAAATAATCATTGGAATGAAATTATCTGTTCATATATTTATTTATTGAAAAATATAATAATAATAATTATAATACTGAATTATCTAAAAATATATTTATCATTATTTGATCAATAATAAACGACATTATAAAAAACCTTTTAAATTGAATAATATTAGAAAGAAAAGGTAAATTTGATATTTAAATATCAAATAGCAATTGTTATAATTATATTTTATATATAATAATTATTTCAACTTTCATTTTGTGTTTGGCATCATTTATTTTTGAAGACTTAGTTCTTCAACTTTGACCTTATAAAATTTAAAGTATTGACTGTTATTCTGTTGCTACTATTTATTCATTTTCATTATGAAAATTTATTACATCAATATTATATTGGCAATGACATCAATTATACTTCATTATTGAATATATTTGAAAACTCAGTTCCTCAACTTTGCTTATGGGCATTTATTTATAAGCTTTAAAATATCATATATCATTTTGCCCTTGCTATTTATTTTTAATACACAAATGAAACTATTTATATGATAACTTTCAATTTTTTTTATATTTCATATACGATCATTTATGTATATTATATGATAACCATAAAATTATCATAATTTTCATTGATCAAATAATAATCATTAATTTTTAAGATATATTATTGTAGTTATTTCATTACTAAATTTCCAATATACTATAATTTTTTCAATAATTTTGACAATTATTCTTAAAATCAAAAATCATTTTTTTTTGTTGGTATGTTGACATTGAATATAATTTTAGAATTATTATATCTTTTTTATGAATATGAAAATAAATATTAGCGATGAAAAAAAAAAACGAACTTTTTTTTTGAATTTCTCATTTTTATCGAAAACGAAGAGATAAAATGAGAAGATGAAATCAAAAATGATAATAATGAATAATAATATTAATAATGATAATAAATAATAACATTAACAATGATAATAAATAACAATATTAATAATGATAAAGACGATAATATAATGATAATAAGCAAATGCTAGATGTTATTTGAATATAAAAATCGATTTATATATCGAATAATTGTATTTGTTTTCCTCTTTTTAATTTCAGTTTCAAATAATAATTATTGAATAATTCTGTTAATCATCCATAAATAATTCAATCCTCTTTCATATTCATTTAATATTATATGCTTTTCCTACTTTTAGTTTATCATTTTCCTCTTCCAAAAAAATAATTAGAAAACTAATTAAGGATTAGTGAAACAGAAAAAAAGAGAGAGAGAGAAAGAGGAAGAGAAAAGAGAGAGAGAAAGGGAGAGAGAGGGGAAAGAGAGAGGAGGAAATATGATTAAAGTTGTAAAAAATAACCTTAATTTTCTCGAACTTCAATTGCTAACTTTCAAATTTTAACTTATTTCGATGAAAAAAAACCATTTATAGTTAACATTTAGAGAAAAACAAAAATAAATTTATTCCTTTCAAATTTCTTCCTTTTTTTTCTCAAATTTGCTATTCTAAAATCATTTTGATTGATTGGGATAGTATAATTTAAAAAAGATAATAATTATCAGATCATTCCATTCGTAATAATTTATCAACATGTGTTTAATGCGTATAAAAATATACAAGGAAAAAGAAATGAACTTTTTGACTAAGATTGAAAAGGAACTCATAACAATATTTTAGATTAAGCTTCCAAACGAGAAAGAATATAAATATATCGAATTTAGGAACATAGAAATTAGGAGATGGGATAAATATGTGCTAAATTTAAAATTAAAAATTATAGTTATATTTTTAAATTTGGTATATTTTATTTTGGCATAATAAGAACAATTAACGTATGTTGGATGTGGAAATATTTGATATGATTGATGAAAAACGAAAAGATTTGTTGCCGGGATTGATTAATGATAAACGTTAACGAATATATTTTTCTCGTATTGCAATTTCAAGAAATGCTGCATTTTATCGCTGATATGTTAATATTTTATTTTTAAGATCAATTTTTTCATTTTTTTAATCAGTTCATTCTAAAAATAATCCATTCATTTCAATTAAATTTTAGTTGAATGAACTATGAATTATTACAATTTTTTTACGGCACAAATAGAACTTCCTGAAAGAGATAATATTTTAATAAAATGATTGAGTTGATTATTATCATTATTATTAGAAATAAACTGATTTGTTGAATATTTATATAGTAAAAATATTCTATTTAAAACATCTTTTCATCATTCAATTTAAGAATCTAATTTAAAATTCAATTTGTTGAAGTTTTTGTGGCAAAATATGTTTAACAAACAAATTTCCTCAATTACAGTATTCAAATAAACTAATAAGTAAAGTTGAAATTTTCCTCCTAACTATTCAAAATAAATTGAAAAATTTACTTCTAATTCAAGAAAATACATTATCATTTTTTTTCCTCGGGACCATAGAATTGTTCTTTTAAATACGAAAATATCTAGAATTTAGAATAGTTTAAAGAATTGAGCAAATTTTATTAAATGCTAAATATTGGTGTATGAATGATGTAAATTATTCACGTATTACGTACGTCAAACATATTACGTATAAGGCGCTGCTTTAAAATTGCCAATACCTTTCTTTCCTTCGTTTATTTAATTAATGCTCATAAAATTATGCAAAAAACGAGAAAGTTTTATGAATTTCGTATTGTAAGCAGTTAGAAAGAAAATGACAATTATATAATAAATCGATTATAAAAATTTTGTTAATTTCTAAAACTTTTTTAAACTTTTTTCTATTTAATAATTTAATATAACAATTGAATTATTTAAAAAGAAGAAATTTAACAAATGAAAATATATATGATTTAATTTATTATTTTATTTCCTTTTAGTTAAATTCTAATATTAGAAAGATATCGTCGATGATTTAATCAAATAATTAATAAAATTTTTAATTTTTAACTTATTTCTAACTTTTTAAATTCCAATTTTATCGATTAATTGGATATAATAGTTAATGAAATATTTGATTTTAATAATTATTAGCAATTTAAAAATACTAATATATTTAAGATGAAGAAAATATTTCAAATGATAATATATATTCTTGAAATTTCATGAAATCATAAAATCATATATATGCATTGGAAATTAGAATTGCTTCATTAATTTATATTATCATACAAATAAATATCTGTTTTGTTTTCTTCTAACAAATTACGAAATATTTTTCTAATATTCTCGGAAAAGTGCAAAATATCTTAAAATTATCAATCATTTTGTTCTTGAATTTTATTTTCATAATAAATATGTGTGATGTAATAATGATCAAATTTCAAAATTTTCATAATCAACAACAACTATCTAATCTCAAATTTATTAAAAAAAATAAAAAACTAAAAATTATTATTGAATAGGAAATTGAAAGAATTATATTCTTTCAATCATCTTTCCCCATTTCCATCATTAATCTTATACAAAATATTCCTTTACTTAATATTATTTTTATTTTTCACCATGTTCACATAACATCTTATCAGAAATCCTTATCAGATGATTGCAACTTTTTCTTTTCTTCCTAAATTACTAGCCTCGAGAATTCTTGGAACTGATTGCTTTTCTTTTGAAAAGACAAAATGTCTATTGGATTAAACTTTTCTTTTTCTTTTCATTCCTTTCTTATTAATTAATTTGATTAATCAACTGTTACAAAGTTGTGTAAACTTGCTAAACTTTCGAGATATACCATATATTTTATATTTAATTATATTTATTACTGTTTTTAATTTCAGATATGATATAAAGGTGAACGATATGAATTGTTACATTTATCAAAATGATATAATTAATCAATCATTTTGACATTTTTGCAAGTAATTATCAAATGATATTGCAGAAATTTTTGCAAAATTATTATTTCCTTCTTTCCTTTTTATAACTTTTTCATTTTTCCTTTTTTTTTAGAAGAAACATTCATCAAAATTAAAGATGAATGAAATATGATATTAAAATTGATGCTAACTGATGACAGATAACTTATTAATGACTATATATGCATACGATAAATCAATCTCGACATGTTTCATCGAGATTTTTATGAAAAGAAATCATTTTTTTCACAAATGAATCTTATCAACTTTTAATGAAAAGGTAATATGATTAAATTTTTTTGATCGTTTTAAAAAAGCAGTGAAAAATGAAAATTCTTTAAATAAAAAATCAAAAAATCTAAATTTACAATGAATGTTTAATTCGAGAAAAGCTATTTTAAAAAAAAAGAAAATTTTTTAGAAGGTCATATTATTAAATTAAATCTGATTATTCATAATTATTTAATGATAATGCCTGCTGTTAAAAGAAAAAGTATATATATATATAAATGTGTATCTATAGATAAATCACGTGAAAAAACTGATTTATTTGACGTTTTATTTAACTACACGTAAATTTTATAAACAATATAAATGAGGAAAAACGGATTTCTTTCAATGTTTTATTTTGTTACACGTAAATGTAAAAATGATTTACGTCAAATAAGTAATGAATTACTTTTATAATTTTATTAAAAAATTGTTTCATTTTTTTTAAAATTCTTTTAACAATTTTCTTATCAAATGATACTTAAATCATATGTCATAAAAATGGATAATAATATTTATCCAAAATTTAATCTTTCTAATTAAGTCCTAACTTTAATGACTGACTTAGCAAAATGATTTTCCATAATGATTTTGCGGCCAATCCAGAAAAATTTATTGCTGTTAAATAAAACAGATAGATGACTATGTCTTGCTTTTTCTTGCATCCATGATCGATTCCTATAAATGACTCTTCTTCTTACTCTTTATTTTATTTTTAACTTATTTTACCCAGAATTTTCTTTCTAAATATTCTCGATTATCTTTCGAGAAAAGCATGAATGAGTCTTAATTGCTAAGATAGTATTATGGAAATGAGAAACAAAGTTAATATCAATAATAACAACGACAATCGCAGAAATAACAACAACAACAATAATAGTAATGATAACAGGAATAATAACAATAATTTAATGGCAACAATAATAGTAACAATGATAACAATAGCAACAATAATAGAAGCAACAGCAACAATGACAACATAAAAATTTATTTTTCACATACATACATACATATTCATTAGACTTTTCTATTTATAATATTTTAATTAAAATAATAATTATTATAATTTTAATATCTCAATTAATATTATTTACTGATATTAATTTTTCAATTAATATCATCAATCATCATTTTTAAGTTTAATTTCTCACATGATATCATCATTTTTGATTTTAATTTCTCGATTAATAATATTAATACTCAATTTTCTTCTATCATATAGATTGGCATCGCTTTATTTTTCCATTATCCAATCTAAAAGTTATATATTCGAGATAAAAAAGTAGACAAATTTCCTCCTCAATTTTTCTCATTCTTTTTATAATATTCAATTTTTTCTTTCAATTATTCAAATCAATTAGCAATAAATTTTTGATTCTTATATTTTAGGAATAACAAAAATTATCATAAAATTTTTTAATTAAATGATAAATTAATAATCAAATATAAATATTATAGGTTGTATGCAATCTTAATAATTCAAAACGATATACATTCAACTTGTAAATATTTGGCGATTTGAAATATTATGATTTCGAATATATCATATCACAAATTGATTTCGCCAATCATCCTATTTCATTGATGCTAACAAACTCAGTGATAACTGATAACAATGACAATTTGAACATCATGAAATGCATCGTTTATACGGTTATCTTATCATTATTATCTAATTTCTTTTTGCCATTTTTTCAAACTTTTTTTAAATTTAATTTTAATAAAATATTTTGTTTTCTTTCTTTTAAAAAAATTAACACTTCTAATTTTTTTAATTTTATTTCTTATTTTTCTCAAATTTAAAAATTCTTAGATAAAATAGAAAGGAAATGCATCCAAAGAATACAATTTCATTCGATTATTTTTGTTTAATTTTTAATTTATATCAAATAATTTTTAAATTCGGCGAGAAACAACAATGCATTTTATTAATTAAATTAAATTAATTAAATTTCAAAATTCATTATTTCTCTTTTAATTAATTTTAAATTAACTTTTAATTTAATTTAATTTACCATTTTTTCGAATAACTTTTTTTGTTACATTAGTAGCTTTCATGTGATCAAGGAAAATCGATTAGCATTAACAATAAAAGTTAAATATTTTTTAAATTTAGAAATTGTTTTTCGTATTTAATTAATTCTAATTAATTAGAAATATTATTTAATATATTTTTTCTATCTTATATATAGGAATTATCACAATATATATAGCAAAATGATTTTTTTCTTCAAAGGCAGAAAATTAAAAAATTAAGAATTTATAAAATTTGAATTTTAACCAAAAAGAAACAATTGACACATAAGTTGCTGCTATTGCTCTCGAGAATTTCTCTCGAGAACACTTCCTTCTTAGAAAATTAACTTTTTTTTAAATTTTTTTATTTGCGAAAAAAGAATAAAATTATAGCTACAAAAGTATGTCGAGAAATAATTTGCGATCTAAAAGAAATAAATTTTAATGTGAATGTAAGCACTAAAATATTAATTGCTTTCAGGGAATAATTTCTTTAATAGTTTCAAAAAATAATAATCGATGCAAAATTCAATTTCTAAAATGATAAAACTTTTTTTTATTTTTGTTTTTTCTATTTGATGTTTTTTTATTATAACAAAATATGAAATAAAATAATTTACTTATATAAATAGTTATTTTCATGTTCCGATGATAAAATCATATTGATTAATTTAACAAATAATAATAGAGAATAAAATGATGATAGGGGTGATAATAGTAATTAACAATAGTAATAATAATAATCGATAAAAATAATAATGGTAATTAATAGTATCAGTTAATATTAATTAATATTAATAACAAAATGATAACAGTATGTATAATAACATTGATATGATAATAAATGTTTATCAAAAAATTGTTTTTCTTCTATTTATTGTAATTTAATTTGCTTTCTATCATAAAAAAACATTTAATTTTTTTTTTTGTGCAATTTTCTTTAGTATATTAATATTGAAATGATATAAAATAATAATTGTATAAAACTAAACTTATGCATAAATTATTTTAGGACAAATTTCGAGATCCATCGATGGATATTCATGCGATTATACCATTTGGTATAGCATATTTGCTTATATTTATTTTAGGAGTTATTGGCAACGTTTTAGTTATATGTCTTACTTTATCACATCGGAAACTTCAAACAGTTCAAGTATTGATTAATCTTTTATGATAACATTTATCATTTTATATATGCATGCATGCATCACTACTAAATTTCTCTTTATTAATATATATATCGATTTTTAATTAAAAATTTTTTATTCATATTTAAAGTAGATCATAATAATTCTTTAACAGTTCTATAATTAATTAGTACTGCTACTTATAATTAATAATTATATTTTGTAATTAATATATCTCATTTAAAGTAATATTTTCAATTAACAATTAATTTTTATTTATATGATACCTGTAGTCAATAATTATGCCCTACTTATTTAATAAATAGTTAAGGAAACGATAAGTGTATATTATTAAAAATATTATAATCATCAACTATGATGCATATTTTTTTTTAATGATATAAAATATGATGTATATTTTCTTCAAATAATACTTTATTATAATTACTGTTTGTTGTATAATGTTATGATAAGATAACATTTAAAAGTATATGTCATATTTTATTAAGGTATCATCAGAGAGATAAGTCAATTTACGATATTACTAGTAGATTAAGGTAAAAATGAAATCATAAAATATTACTTTAATTAAAAAGAAATTAATAATATAAATAGAATATAATAAAGATAGTAACAAATATACTTACTTATTAACATATTATTAAATTAATTATACTATATTTTTATTTATTTATTGACAATTCGTTATTGAATTAGTAAAATTTTGATAAATTCAAATTTCGCAATAATATTGAAATATTTCAATTTCGGATTCTTTTTCAGATTAAATAAAATTTAAATGAATGATTAATTTTCAAAATATTTTTCAGAATATGTTTATACTAAATTTAGCCAGTGCTGACCTGGTTGTATGTATTTTTCACTTCCACTACACCTATTACCAATGTTTACAAGAATTGGTACTTTGGTGCAGCAATGTGTCATGGTTTACCATGGATGCAAGGAATTGCAGTATTTATTGGTACTTTTAGTTTGTGTGCCATTTCTGTTGATAGATATATTATGGTAATATTACCAACGAGAAGGATTATCAATAAGACAGTTAGTTTTTAATTAATTATTTAATCAATTAATCAATTAACTATTTTTCTTTTAATTTTAAGACAGAAAAATTGATTTTTTTAGATTATTTATCATAAAGGCATATTTGGACGGATAATTTAGGATTAATAATATAATAAATATCATTAGAATGAGGATTAATTTAAAAATTGTTTAGTTATGATTTGAATGAAAATTAATTACTGCGATTAATTAATGATAATTTCATTAACGATCATTTTACCAAATAATCATGAAATTTTGAAAATGATAAACATATACAGCAAATTTTTAAATAAAGTATTAGTATATTTCTGAGCAGAAAAAATTATTTTATTATTGTCATAATTTTTTTAAAATATTATAACCTAATTTAACTAATATTTTTGAGTGATGCAAATTTTGCTAAAAAAAGATCTAAAATGATTTTTTGAGAATTTATTTATTTGTTTTCCTTTTTTTTTAATAATTTTCGTCAATACAATATGATTGAACGATTATTTTAATTTAATTTTTGGTTGAAATATTTCAATAAAATTTAGTTATTTTAATTTAATTTTTTAAAAAAAAATTGTCAAAAAATTTTTAAAAAATGAAAATGCAAAAAAAATATAATTTTATTAAAAAAGATATATTATCGTATGCTTTGATTTATCGAAATATTAGCAATTTTAAAATAGAAAAATTTTTAATAATTTCTTTTTATTTATTTTGCTAAAGAGAAAAAAGGAAAGAAAGAAGGAAAGAAAGAATATTATATTTTTATGGAAAATAATAAAAATGAAAAAAAACCAATCGAAATAGTTATTAATTAAAATTTCAATGAGAAAAAGAAGAAAAAGAAAAGGGAAAAATTTTTTCATTTTCCTCTAATATTTTCATAATTTAAAAATAAT
Organism: Dirofilaria immitis; assembly: GCA_024305405.1. Classification (NCBI taxonomy): domain Eukaryota; kingdom Metazoa; phylum Nematoda; class Chromadorea; order Rhabditida; family Onchocercidae; genus Dirofilaria; species Dirofilaria immitis. Next base: position 936,350 of record JAKNDB010000054.1, read on the forward strand.
TAAACGATGAAGAGATAATAGAAATGAATAAAATTTGAACAAAAGAAAAAGAGAAGTTAAATTTAAAAATAGCAAATGAAATTGATAAAAAATGATATGATAATTTGAACTTTAATTTATACTCATGAGAAAGTATAAGAAATATAAGACGATAAATCGTTTCAATTTTTATTTCAAATGTATTTAAAATTTTCTAAAATTGCATTAATTATCGTTGCTATAATTTAAATTTTAATTAAACTAAAAATTAATTTTTATATATTTTCTAGCGCTCGAAATATATAACAATTGTTCTTTGGACATTATCAATCATTTCTACACTTCCATATGCAATGTATATGGATCTTGTTGTTGTTGATGGAATTTGTGGACAATTTTGTACCGAAAATTGGCCAAATTCTCGTCTTAGATCTATTTATACGGTAATTAACAAATTATTATATTCTGATATTACTTAATAACATAAATATCATATAACAATCATTTATTTTACGCAATATTATTCAATATTCTAATACAGTTGCAATTAATATGTATAATATCAATAATTAGTCATAAATATAGAAATTAATATTAATTGAAGAAATTGAATAATTTCGATAATTTCGTCTATTATGCAAATAATATTATAATATAAATTAATTAATTTTTATTTTGTTTAATATTTGAAACGAAATTTTTACAAATAGATGATAAGTTATGGAAAATTATTCATTTTTAAATATTTTGATATGTTAATTATTATATTTAAAATGTTTATGAATAAAACATAAAAATAAAATTTTAAGAAAAACTTTCTAAAATTACGAGAAATCTCGAGAAATGAAAAGAGAGGGAATGAAAAAACTTTGTATAAATTGCGAAAAATTTATTACAGATATTTGTTTTTGTGGTACAATTTATTATTCCATTAACAATTATGTTTATTTGCTATTATCATATTTTTGCTGAATTACGAAAAAGGACATCAAAGAAGATTATGTAAAATATTTTTATAATTTCAATCAGATCAAAATCATTATTTATATACACTAATTGGATTAACAGGTTAATTAGAGTCATCTGACAAATATAATGAATATTTTAATTACTCTTTTTTAACAAAGGAATTATTAATTAAGTAATAATTGAACAAGCGAGTAATTAATAAAACAATTAAATGAGTGATATATTAAGATTCATAAATTTCCTATTAAAATCTGATTAATAGTTAAAAAGATGACCAATTAGACAATTGATAAATTATGCTAAAATCATAAGATATGTATACTGCATTGGTAGTAATCGAAACATACAAATTTAGGCTATAAATTTAAATTTTAAAATTACAATTTTTTATTTTTAGAAAAACTTTTTTATAAAATTTGCACCTTAATATTAATATTAGTATTACATAAGTAATTTCTTTTAATAATTAAATTTAAAATTCAAAATTTTAAATTTTTTTTTAGAATAAATTTAATTATAGGCGTTTAAATGAACGTTCAATTGCAATGGCATCAGCTGGTTTGGCAGAAAATCCCGACAATAATATAATGAATTGTAATAGAACTTCTGCTAATAATTCTTTCAAAGAAAATCAGGTAAATAAATAAGAACATTTAATACTTGAAATGATAACAATAATCATCCTAGTTCATTATAAAATTCCAATATTTATTTAAAATTTCATTATTCGCAATCGCTAAAAAATGATAATATAAATAATAATGAAATCATGCAAATGATAAAATAATCTCAGAAGGATTCAATATCATTTGCTACTTATAAATTTATTAAAATTTTTAATAATTTCATTATTTATATCCAAAAATATCATTTTAATTAATATTTTCCTTAATAATTTAAACCATTCCTAGGCTCTTGTTTTCTTATAATTCTTTAAATATTTGTTAAAAAATTATCAATATAATTCAATCATTTTTCTAAAAATCCATTCATTTTATCATTTCCTTGTAATTTTTTTAAAGTATTATTTAATGTTTAAATATTTGTTAAGAAATTATCGTATAAAAATTTTTTTCTTTTATCATTTCGCTTTTTCCTTATAATTTATAAAATTTTTAAAATTAACTTTTTATTTTATTTTATTTTTTAATAACTTTTAAATGATTGCTAAGAAATGATAAATATAATTTAATCGTTCTTTTTGCTTGAAAATTTTCTAAAATTTAGCATATTTATTTTATTGATAATATTTTATCATTCGCAGAAATACGAACATTTTGTTCTTTTACTTTTTCTTTAAAAAAAATTTTAGAAATTTTAAAATTAATATTTTTTGTATTTTTGTTATTTTATCCTATGATTCCTAAAATGATAATTGTTAACAAATGATAAATATAATATTTTTTAAAATGATAATTGTCAACAAATGATAAACTTTTAAAGAATCGTATACGAAACGAATTAGTAGCAAATGCTAGGCGGAATACGGTATTACTTGTTAGTATGGTCGTATTATTTGCTATATCATGGCTTCCTCATAATATTGTCTCATTATTGATGGAATTTGATGAAAGCTTATTTGAACGTTCAGATGGCGTTAATAGTATATATCTTATCAATTTATTCACCCATTGGTATGTTCATGCAAAATAATTCATTTACCGTAGTTATTTCGCTTAATTAAATTAATATAATAGATATAACGGTATATACAGTACAACAACAACATATATATATATATTAAAATATATTTTTATCAAAACATTCTATATATATATATATATATATTAAAATATTTGCAGCTTATATTTATGCAAAATTTCATCAAAAGGCAGGAATTGATTAATTATTTCATAATATTTTGATAATTGAAATTAAGTAATTAATCAATTATTTCATGATATTTTTATATTTGAATTATTTCATGATATTCTGATATTTGAAATCGAGCAATTAATTAAAATTGGTCATCTAATTAATTAATTATTTCATGAGATTTTGAAATTGTCGCTTTATCATTTATTAAGTATGCAAAAATCAATTTAAAAATCATAAATGATATAGACATAGTTTGATGCCAAATATTCATTCTAATTCAGTGTAATATGTAATGATAACTTGATAATAATTGATCAATCATAATCAATTAATTATCAATCTATTTAGCTGATACAAGTGAACTTTTTAATTTCCAAATTTCCGATCTATATGATCATCAATATGGAAGCTGTCCATTACATTGTTGCTAAAATTTTTATGTGATATGATAAAATAATTTCATTATTAGATATGATATAATTGAAATGACTATATTGATTTAATTTAACTTTCAAAAATTAATTGATGTTTTTTAATTATTTAATTATTATTATTTTTTTAGGGTAGCAATGGCAAATAATGTTTGGAATCCAATTTTATATGCATTGCTAAATCCATTATTCATTGAATTGATGGCAAAAACATTGTATAGGTTACGAAGAATAATTTGTTGTTGTTTATTTCGTGAAACGAGTAGTATGAGAGATGAATCGCTTGAATTTGAATAAAAATTTAATAAACTAATTTTTTAATTAATTACACTTCGAAATTAATATGTATATTAAATATATATATTAAAAATTTGATATGATCAGAGGAAAAAAATGAAAATCTTCATATTATATTTTATTTTTTTTCTTAAAAATTTTTAGAACCATTAAAACATTCGATATAATGAAAATAATTAACAATTTGGAAAAATTTAATTTCAAAGGAAATTATAGAATAGAAAAAAATAAAAATAATTCATTGAAATTTTTAAAATTATTGTTTTAGAATTAAAGCAATAAATTGATTTATATGTAAATTGAGTAAATGAAAAATTATTTCAAAATATACGTATTAAATTTACGTAAACCGAAACGAACAAACCAATGCATCGATCGCTTTTATGATTATTTGGCTTAACATTTTACATTTGTTGATAAACAGTATGTGTTAATTATTATTCAGTAGGAATTCCAATTTAAAAGGTCTATGCAAATTTACATATGAGGGAAATCAAAATCTCAGATTTAACAAATCCAGTCAAAGTTGCACACTGCGGATTGCATGTTATTTATTTTAGAGTAATTTTTTTTAAATGGAAGTATGGGGTTGGGAGGAGGAACCCGCAGTGGATTATAATAGGAAAATAAACAATTAATTGAAAATAAAAATAAATCAAAAACGTTGTAGACGATTTTTGCAAATATTTTGATACATAAAAAAATGGTTGAATCACTTTGACGACAAAGCAAAACCAAGCATGTTTGATAATCTGAAATATTTTATGGTAGTAATGTTAGAATAATTTATATCTATTGGATATAAATTAAATCAAATTGTCGATCGAAACTTTTATCCTACATGATTTTTGAAATTTCCAAATATATTATAAGAACTTTTACACAATTATTTATATTATAAACATTTATTAATATCTTTTAGATTTCGCAAAAATGAGAAATTGGTCTAAAAAGTAATAGTAATAATAAAACAAATATGAAATAAATATTTAATATTTCTATATTAGGCAGATGAAATTGTTCCAATCTTTTATTACCTAATTCCTATTATCATCGGCTTATCAATGCGAAGGAAAATAAAATAAATTTTTCAAAATAAATATTTGTCGTATATTATCGTGACGCATTATAATACGTCGTTGCAAGCAAAAATAAGTATGCCGCAAACACAAATATCACCAAAATTGAAAATTTTTCTGCAGATGAAAGAAATAAAATTCACATTATCATCATGATAATGATTCATAAGATATGTTAGTACTGATAAAAATATTTTCAGTGTACATAAAAATGATCCGAATAAACTTTTATGATTTGTAAATGATATCTTATCACATTGAATTTGATTCTTAAACTGAAACTGATTTGAGTTATTGAATTTTTCTGTTTTTTGATATTTATATATGGTATGTTTCATGTTTAACAATGCTTTTTTAATAGTCACATACCACGTCACATATTTTAAGAATGTCTTTTCTTTTGATTTTCATATATCACGTTTCACGTTTAAGAATACGTAAGAGTATTAAGTCATCACTAACTATTTTACTTTGAAGTAATTTTTATTTTTTTCCATTACTGCGTTAATTTTAATTTTTCGCGCAACCAATTATTTAACGAATCTTTTCAAAATGATTTTTGCAAAAATAAAATTGATGTTAATGATTCTAGCTTAAGGTATTAATGATCTGATATAGTTGTACATCTCGCCCTATTATTGGGAGACTTCGAGAATGATATCGGAAAAGGAAATTCGGGATAATCTGAAAGCAATCAAGGTGATACATTCTTGATATCATTAAAAATTGAAAAAAAAAGGAATAATTATTACAGACAATATGAAAAACGATAGTTAATAAATTTTGGAAAGTAATTATTTTCAATACACTTAACAAGCCTGGGAACAGTGATAGGGATGATGATAACAGTGATAATAATAGGAATAAAAGTATGTAATGACAGTTTGCAAGCGATATAATATAATTTGATGACTGATAATAGTTGTTATTCTGATAAATATCGATTTAATTTTTATATCGAAATAATAATATTAAATGTTCTTTTACTTTTTAAATTGTAAGATATTAAATTAAATTATTTAAAAAAGTCATAGACTATAAATTGGAAAGTAAACAAAATTTGGAAGGATAAATTGAAGGAAATTAAAAAAGTAGCAAAAACAAAATATGAAATTAAAAAGAATTTTAATTCCAAATACTTTTCATATCCTTAGGGAATATCAGGAATGTAATGGGATGGCAATGAAAAATTATTGAAAATAATATAATTAAAGAACTTTTTTCTGCAAGTATTATAGCTTTTATTGAATTTTAGAAGTTGGAAAAGTTTTTTATTTTAACTTTTAAATTTTGAAATAAATAATTGAATAGAATCAGTTCAATTTATAGGATTAAATCGATTGAACATAAAAAATTAGATATATCAAATTTATTGAGTAAAATTATAATTAATTTAAATAAATAACTTATAATGCGTAATTATAGAATTATAGAGCATGATTTATAATTTCATGTTAGTTTGTGACCTATCATTTCACATTTATTTCAACCTTATTTAAGAATAACACATAATTATAGAGCATATCAGTTACTATTTTAAATTTATAGTCTATCATTTCGGGTTTATTTTACCTAATTTATGAATAATGTACTTATTATATAAAGTTGGTTCATGCATCAATCAGTTAATTTCAATAAATTTTAATTAATAAATCAAAAACTGATAATATGTAGTTTGCTGATATTACGATTACTCACCTTCTATCAAATTGAAGTTAACAAATTTTATTAGAAATCAACGGATGATCAAATTATGATTCATCGAGAATATGGATACTTGACGAGAGTCATTTATTTGCATGTTGTCTCTTTTGTTGATATTATTCGAATGTGTCATTCAGTAATATGTATTTCAATATATTTCAATTATTCTATTCTTTGTGATTTCCGCTATACAAATAATTTCCATTAAAATATATGAATAAATACTTCAAATTTTGCAGATAGAAATTTGTTAAGAAAATTAAACGTTATAAATAAAATAATGAAGAAAATTGTATGATTAAAATTTCAATCAATCAATAATATTGATTAACTATGGTATAAAATTTTCTAATCGAATATAATAATTAATTATGTTAGAAGTTTTTCCCATAAAAAAACCACTTATATATATAAAATATAATGAATTAATGCAAAGAAGAAAAAGTTAAAAATTATTAATAATTAATTAAATTGAAAAATAATTTTATAAAATATAATAATTAATTAAGTCATAAATTACTTTCATGAAAGAAAGAGATAAACACACACATATATATATATATAATAAATTAATACAAAGAAAAAAATTAATAAAAATTATTTAATAAAATTTTGCAAATTTAAATTAATTAAATAAAAATAAAATCATCGAATGTATCGGCAAAATTTTATACAATATATCAATTGGATGATGTGTATGAGAAAAATGCAATTTAAATTTTACTATCGAATAATTTGATTGATTTTACGGTGTGATATAAATTGCGTTTTTACGATATGACTGATAATCATAGATGTTTGACCTTATCATGAACAAAAGATATTTATGATTCAAAAATGGAAAGTAATAATATTCTCGATATTACGACAATTTTATTCATAGCTGCGTATGATTTACTATTTGTGATCTACCCAATTTGCTACTTATATTTGCATAAATTTTTATTTAAGTCTGCTTAAACTATTATTTAATTTATTACTTATTTCTAATTAATTAATTCAATCCAATTATCAATTCAATGGATTTAATCAATTGATTAATCACTCACTTTTTCTTAAGCATAAAATGACTCATAATAATCCAATTCCTGATCCTCGATTCTTGATTCTCGATCTCTGTTTGCATATATTTACCTGATTTCTTTATCATACTTTTTATTTCATGTCAATTTGATTTATTCAATTTTTGACAAAAGAAATATATTAATTAGTTCAGTTGAAAAGGAATAAATTAAAAAATATGAAAGAGAAAGCGGAAGAATGAAAGTATAATGTAATAGCTAGGATGAAATATGATAATGAACAGGTGTTCAAATATATTAATTATATATATAATATCAAAAATAAATTTTATATATATATATCAAATTTTAAATTAATTAATTATTCATCCTTTACGGAAACGTATATAAAGGAAGTGTTTCCTAATGACCTGTAACTGAGATAATAAGAAAAGTTCAATCCTTTAAATTTCAATCATTTATTTCTCGTCAATTTAATTTTTGAATTATCAATTTTTTTAGCGCCTAAAAATAATTCAAAAATAAAAATGAAAATTTATAACATTAATTGATAATTGAATGGAATGGATTTAAATAAAATGAAATTAATAAAAAATATTTATCAATCAAAAGATTCAGAAAAAGAAAATTAAATAATTTAATAATTAACATTGAAATTTTTGAATGAATTTTCTATAAAAGATATTGAAATTAATATAATATAATGGAAAATATGCTAATTTTCATTTTATTTCTGAAATGAATTAATTTGTGATAGTTTTTCATATTGTAAAATATGAAAAATTAAAATCCAATACAATCAATATATTAAAATATGAAATAAAGAAACTGTTGTTATCCGATCGTTTATCATTTTTATGCATATTAAATCATCCCCGTTATGGCTTATGTAAATATGATGAAAATTTTCATTGAATTTATATTTGTATTTGTATTGAATGGAAATCAATAAATATATAGATGAAATATATGATTGAAAAAATGGAAAGAGAAAACAGGAGAAAAGGTTATTTCATCATTTCATCTATTTTGATGCTTAAATAAAAGGTTCATTCTCGCCTTCTTCTCCTCCTCCTCCTCCTCCTCCTCCTTCTTCTCCTTCTCCTCCTCTTCTTATCTTTCCTCGAAAATATTCATCATCGTTATGCATAACAAATTATATTTTCATCATTGTATAAGTCAAAATAATATGTTAACAAAAATTAACTTAACCTTTATCAATTACTTCATCAATAATTTGTTACTTTTGTAGTCTAAAATTTAATGCATTGAAATTTCAGAATTAGTATACATAGACGGACAGACACATATACCTGTGTGCACCTGTTAGTTTTGCCATTTTAAGCCTCCGATCTAATCGTCTTAACAAAACTTTATTTTAGTTTGTATGTGTATGCATACATGTGTATGTATGTATCTGTGTGCAGAAGGGAAAGGTAGTTAGTAATAACGTACTTTTGATATTTTGATTGATATATTTTTATCGATCATCAAAGAAACAATTTAATTTAACTTTAATTATTATTAGTTATATTTTTTAATATAGAAAGAATATTATTCGAAATTCTATTTACTTTTATTCTATTTAATTCTATTTACTATTACTACAAGATAATTTTTTTTATTAAACTTGATGCTAATTTATTATACCTAAAATTAATTTGCAGTATAAAAGCTAATCTACTGTATCCGATTTATTACTGTATCAAAACTGATCTACTGTGTCCAAGTTAATCAAGTTGATTTTCTATTAAGTCTTTATTCCTATTTATTATCAAACTTTATTAATTCTATCCAATTACCAATTACCAATTATGCTCTCATTTTGCAGTAAGTTTTCATTTTTTTTTCTTGTTTTTCGATAATTTTTATCAATTTTATTAGCCATCAGATATATTTCGCCCCTGAACGAAATGAGTGACAATTGGATAACAATTATTAAACGGAATGATTAAATTGTTTACAGCATAGACTTTTCATTTTTCCCATCAATAGGATCGATAATCATTCGTATCAGATTGGCTGTATGTTGGATATGATATGTGTTAAACTCTATCATCAGATAGTTAAAGTTCTGAACTATCTCAGACAATTTTTGTGATTATATAGATTAATCTAATAAAAAAATTGTTTTATCATATATTTCTTCCAATTAAATAATATTTTGTATATATAGTAATTGAAAGGATTTAAAAAAATTATTTATATTTAATCAATTATTCAATTCATGCTTTTCTTTTAAATAAATTAAGGCGAAAATTGCGACTTAGCAGAGTTATATGTTGAAAAAGTTAGAGAAAAAGTGGGTCGCAGTTAAGGTTTTGCGAAATTATATATTAAAAAAGTTCAAGAAAAAGTGAGAGTCGCAGTTAAGGAGAAAAGTGGGATCGCAGTTAAAGAAAAATCTAAAATTCAGAAAAGCAATAATGTAATCGAATTACTTAAAAATTGATTCATCGAATTCATATAGTTATGAAAATATTTGATTCAAATTGAAATGAAATGAAATCAGAAAATTGATGTATTCTCGACGACGAATCCATAAAATGGATAGGAATTGAAAATAAAACAGTAAGCAAAAATCCATTAACCAATTAAAGATGGAAAAAAAGTTTAGAAAATGAGAAAGTAGGAAGAGAATTAAAAAATAGCAATAGAATTAAATTAAAATATCTTTCGTTTGTTTTAATTGGTTAATTTTAATTTAAAACACAATTTTATAAATCAAAATTTTCCATACAAAATCAATTGTTAAATACAAATTCTATTTATTATATTAATTTATTAATCATTTTCGTTTTATCATAATTATTACTTTGATTAATTAGAGTGATAAAAATAAATCATTAAATATTTGCAATATAATTTTATAAATTAAATATTATTTTTAATTTAGTATTTTCTTTTTTCTTACCTTTTCTTATAACAAAAATTAAATAAATGTAAATTGAAAGAATTATAAATTAAATAAAAATATATTCTTCAGGTTAATATATAATTGAAATAAGGCCAAACAAATATAAGTAAATATTTGATTTTTTGTGAGGAATATAAAGCATTAATTATATTAATTACCAAAATCAAAAGATTTCTGCATATTCAAAATTTTAACAAATTAATAAGATAACATTTAAGAAAATCTTAAATATCTTTCCTAATATTACGACAACGATCATCATATTATTGCTTCTCCTTCCTTGCTGAAATGAATTTTTGCGATAATCGATAAATCAATATCAATAAGATCAATGTAAGAGGAAGTTAATGATTTCTATTGAAGTGAAGCCTTAAGTGATCAAATTATACCTAATAAAATTTTCAGCCCTTTATCATACTAGCAAGTTTACTCTATCACCATGATCTTAGCCAGATTGATAATATATTGATGATAAATGTTAAGAGTTGATATAATTTAGTCAAGAAGCAGCAAATTTTATCATTATCAAGTTTATTCACATATTCTTACCGAAGTATAGTTTTCTATTATAATGATTATTTTGCTACAGATATTACTGATCATTATTCTGTTGAAAATTGATATCAAACAAGTTTCTTGATAAGGATCGAAATTATTTCTGAAAATTTCAATCTTTCAACAGATAATTGTAAATTGATCTGATTGTACATTAATTGTAATTGATCTGATTATTCGAATCGAAAATAATTATTCTAAACATTTCGTAAAATTATCACAGCATAATTGATTTTTGATATGCCGCAGATGAGTTTATTGAGAAAACAAGATGATTATCATTGAATAAACAAATAATATTATTTAATTACTGCCAGTTTTTATTAGTTAATCATTAATGTGTTTACATTATTGCTATCATTTAATTGAGTAGACAAGTTTATCAAACTCAAAACTTGTCAAAAGGTGTATGATAATGAAGGTAGACAAATTCTAAGATTGATTATGTGTTAATAATAATTTAGATTTATAATGTTTACAAACTAAAAGTCATTTTAGCATATTTCATTAAAAATAATTTTTATGTTTTATCAGCTTTTATCAATGATAATTTCAAGCTTTGATAATAAATGATTCAAAATTTTGGCTTGTTACTTTTAAAACCTTTTAGTTCTATTTCCGAAAAAATTTCGCTAAATTTACAATCAAATTAATGAATGGAATTGATAATTGATTTGATTAAATTAAGCATAATGTTAAGCAACTAATAACAAAATTTTAGATAAACTACTGTAAGTATCAAATTTAATACTTAAATTGTGTAATCAATTCAATTTTCATATGGAGCATGTTTTTCCATTATCCTTTTCATTTTATTATTATTTATTAATTGTTTACAAAAAATAACTCTCTGCTATTGTTCAAATCTTTCTCCAACAATTATTCTATTAACAATAATATGTCAACAACTATTGATTCCCTTTTTCACCAAAAAAGAATTGTTTGGGTTATATTTTCTTTTTATTAACACAATAAATATACAAAAATTAGAATATAAATATATGAACAGACAATAAACAATTAAGATATTACTATTTTATAAACAATTAAGGTATTACAGTAGACAACTGAGGTATTACTATCTGATAAACAATAATCGAAAAATTATTTAATCAATTAATTGATTAATTAGAGGTTATGGCCTTTTCTTTTGAAAGTTAAAATTAAGTTATTGCATATTAATCATAGCTTATAAAAAGAATACTGTAATACAGTAAAAAAATTTCATAAATTTCAATGAAATCATCAGATGACATTTTTTTTCGGCTATTTTAAGTACTTTGTATGATTGGTAAGTTTTTTTTTTTTTGTCTATCCAACTTCCCATTTTTATTTTATAAAATATATAATTTTGATTTTTGAAAATTTTCAATTTAACACATTTTGATTAATAAATAAATATTTATTTTATGAAATATTTCAATAAATTTTTGGCAATTACGTTAGATATTTTAAAATTTTATAAATATTTTAATTAATTTAAAAAATTTGTAAAAAATATTTTATTTTGAATTATAAATAATAAAAATGTTTGATATTATTCTTTGATTTAGATGATGAACGTAAATTGGATCGATCAATAATACCACCGTATACTAATATCATGGCTGAAACAACAAAATCAAAAGATATGGTAGATTTAGAATCGATTATTCGAAATTGGGCTAAACAAATTTTTGATGTTACGAAAACACGTGACGAAGCTAAAATCAATAAAAAACATCTCGAAGTATAAATTATTATTGTTTTTTTTTTTTGTTTATTCTTTTTTATCAAATATAATTGTTTCTATTTTTTAATATTTAATTTTTATTTTCAATTTTTTTAAAAGAAAAAATTTTAAAAAAAAGTAATAATTTCTACGATGCAAAAAAAAGGATAAAAAATTAAACTTTTCAGGCGGAAAATTATTTCAATCATAATTAATTCATAATAAAATATATATATATATACATATATGTATGATAAATAATATTTAATTAAATATAGTAATATTTAATTATATATATATTGAAATTGATTTTTCATTTTTTTCTTCAAAAAAGCGATTAAAACAAATAAATTATAAAAAAATCATAGAGTTTAAGTCCCATTTTACGAAAAACAAAAATTAAATCTTGAAAAAAAAACAATCTCAATCCCGAAAAAAATCTCAAAGGATATAGCTTAAATATTATTCTTTAACATTCAGTATATCAAAATTTATTTATTAATATTTAGCAATGTTTAATTTTTCTTTTTTTAGCAGAATATCATTGGCAGCCAAGAAAAAATAAGCCTAATACTGGTTACAATTATTTGAAAAAATTGTAGTTTTCAACTTTGATGAAGTATGAAATATATATGATAGTATAATATATAGCATTAGTTAAAATTATTTATCAAACTGTAAATGTGAATTTTAAATAGAAATCCATTAGAGACGTAAATTTTGCATATAAAAAAATTGGAACTAAAATTTTAATCGAAAATTTGCGATTTGTATTTTATTGCTAAAATTGTTTCAATCAAATTGGGTTATGTTATGGCAACTCGTTTTTGTAAATTGAATTTTGTATCGAAAATTTAAATGGTTCTGAAATTGACGATAAAAAGCGGCAGGTAGGAGGAAATGGAAGAAAAGGTGAAAGGAAGAATTTAATTTGTGAAATTTACCGTTATATTTTCAATTTGTCGTTTTTTCTTTGTTATACTCAAATTTAAATTAAAAAATTTTAAAAGAGAATTTTTCCAAGATAATCAATACAAGATAATCAGTTATAAAAATTAATTTTTATTCGTTTCTTAGATTGGAGAGAATTGGAAATGCTTTTAAATTTAATAAAAATATTAAATCAAATTTAAAAAATTAGAAAATATATGAATAGACCAAAAGTTTGTTTTTTTTTCTAAAAAATCTTTTAAAATAACTTATCGAAAAAAGGAAACGAAAATAAAAGTTTTTATTTTTTCGATTTCTTCCATTTTCATTTTAAGAATATAATTTTTACAGTATTTTTATGAGCGTAAACATATGGTTTCATACGTGAATTTGCATTAGTGAAACGTGAATTTTTATAATTTCTAAAAATTTGTACAATTTTTTTCATAGATTCAGTAAAAATAATGTGTAATGGTGATTTCTATTTCGATAATATATTCACATTGATGTTAATCGATGATTATCACTTAGATTCTTCGGGACAAAACATCTGGCGTAAATGGCTTTTCTTACTAAAAAAAAAAATGCGAAAAAAATTTTTTGTTGAACGAATTGCTGATGCCTTCTTCAACAAATTGTTTGAAAGCAAAAAAACCGTTTGAAATTTTACTAAAAAATTTTTATTTTCATCAAAGAAACCTTTGCTTTGAATTCTATTAATAGTATTATTCTCGAATCTCGAATACATCGACTATAATTCGATATTAGAATAAATAAATATTAAAAAATTTTTCTTTTATTGCTAAAATAGAATTTTTGAGAAACTGCAAATAATTAATTAATAGTTCTAGAAGTGTGAAAGATAAAATATCATTTTGTATTTCGACAAAAGACTTTGAGAAGTATTTTTAGATAAATTTATAATTAAATTAAATTTGTTTAGTTAAATTTGGTTAACAAATTAATTTCATATTTATAGAGAAATTAATTATTAAAATCAATCATCCTGATTTTGTGATCGGTTACAGATTGGCGTTCAATTCAATTATATTTTCATTCGATTCATTAAATCATTTTATATTTGATATTAATTAGTTTAATATATTTTTATGTGTTAATTTAATTTATGACTAAATTTTAACAAATTATCATATTTTAATTAATGTTTTAACAATTATAATAAAATGATAATAAACGAAAAATAGGAAATGAAATAATATAAAAATGAAAATATTTTCTTTTTGTTTTCCAAATAGTAAAATGAAAAACAAATTTTGATTAAAATTGATAATTGCGAAATACTTTTTCGCAATTATTTTACGATTTTTTCGTTTCTTTCATTTTTTTTGCATAAATTTTTCAATCAAAATATGCAATGAAAAGAAGGAAGGAAGGAAAAAGGAAATTTCAAAAAAAAAGAGCGAGAAGAAAAGAAAATTAAAAAGGAAATTAAAAATTATTGCATAGCAATGCTTTATGGAATTAGTATTTCAATTAAATTTTATTGAATTGATAACAAGAAAAGATTAGAAATAACTAATTTTTCTCCCTAACAAAATTGATAAAATTGATAGAGAAGGCATCTATAGATGATATTTTTATGAAATAATAACAAATTAATAAATTAATTAAATTCAATATCATTGATTTGGTTAAATCTTTATAGTACCGATATTAGTTTACAATTTCTATTTGATTCATAAGTTAAGATTATAACTATTAATCACTAAATAAATTTATTGTTAAATTAATCATTAATTAGTAATTGCAAGGATAAATGATATTGGAAGGTTTTTGATGAAATCACTAATCAATAATGGCTGATAGATGATAAATGATAGTATGAGTGATCAGTAATTGAAGAATTGATAATTGAGAAAACAATTTTGCAGTATGACATCAATTGGTCTCATTTATTTACTGAATATTTGGAACCACGGTATACGGTATCAGGTATAGATACACGTCATGTTCGCCAATCAAAAAGCGAACAGGTTTTATTTAAATCGACGTTTACAAATAATACCGAACGACCGCAAGAATATACATTTAAAGCAGAGCGTTGTACTCGTAGCACTGCTACTATTTCAATTGGTTTGTTTAAAAAATTAATTAAATTTTCAATTAAAGGAATATATGAAGTATTTTAATTAATTAATTAATGCTTATTCGAGAATTGTAATAATGGAATATTTAGAAATTTGCATAATTCTTCAAGTATTATTTATATTCTTTAAAATATTATTTAACATTTGGATAAAATCATTTGATATTATCAACTAATTTTTTCAATATTAGGATATAAATATATTAATATATTGATCATTTTATTTATTTTAGTATATTGATATAATAATATAAATATATCATATATGCATACTGATACACTGATATCAAATATTTGATATATTTATATGCTGAAACTTATTAAAATTACTCAGTTATTAACAAAAACAAATAATGAAATCATTAATAGTTCAATATAATTAAATGAAATTAATATTATTTATAGTTGGCATTGGATAATATTTACTCAAATACTTGAATATTTGAAATTACTATATATATATATATATAACATATAAGGAATTAATTGATTGAAACTATTCATTATTCAATTATTATTTTTATGCTAATCTTGAACATATTTATTCTTTAATAATGTAATTAATGCCAATTATAGTTGTTACAATTAAGCAATATTTACTCGAATACTTAAATATATTGAAGCAAAAAGAAAAATATAATCATAAAATGGGAATAAATATAACTTAAAAGTATAATAAAATTAAATCGGAATAAAATTATAAATGTAAACAATATTGAGATCATTAATTGTTCAGTGCAATTAATATTATTTATGATTAGAAATAATATGTGTTCAAATATTTACATTTATAAATAATAAGACAAAAAATAAATATTACTAAAAATGTAATCAATTAATATAAGATAGGAATAATTAGTAAAAATAAATGATAAGGCTATGAAAATGAGTAATAATAATAGCATTCATAAGTAAACAGATAATAGGAAATCAAATTATGCAATTTAAATAATTAAAATAAAAGTAGAATTTAATTTAAGAGAAAGGAGTATGTCGTGGCATGGAAATGGAATTGAAATTGAAAACACCATGTGAAATTATCGAAGCAAATGCTGGCTTTCATAATGAACTTAGTATCGTAAATATTGGCGAGAATACGCTTGAGGAAGAATTAATCTGGGGTGTTGACAGTACCATAAAAGTACCACCATCTTCTGAAACTATCGCCGAATTAATCATTCTTGAAGATAATCAAGTCAGGTTAGCAATTATTTTCGTTTTCATAATTTAAGTACTAAATTACTTTAAGTAAATTGGTTTTGTAATCTTTTTTAACTTCTAATATTTATGATTTTAATTATTAAATTAAAGTAAATGGATTTTACGATGATTTCAATCTGTAAATTTGACAGGAAACTGATTTTAAAGAGAAAATTTATATCATTCAATAATAATATACTTGAATAATATATTTATTATGATGTATGCATGCATTCCTAATATAAACTTAATTGATTATCTAAGGATTCTGATTTCAAATTATACAGTGACAAAAAATATGATAAATATTGAGCAATTTTTAATCATCTTGTAATAGATGAAGAAATCATCTTCATCATAAATCGGAAAATATAAAAGTTCCATTACAAATAATTATCAGGATAATTGATCACAGTGATTTGGAAGTTAAGTTAATCATGAGATGATATGTGAGATTGCATATATCGCACATTTAACCTGATATGATATCATATAAATTATCACAAAAGCTAAATAATAATCGGTAATTCTGTAAAATTTTTACTATGTTTCAGGAATTTTGTAATGGATAGTCGTATTTCGGGTCGAATAGTAGTGACAGTAACAAATTTGAAGGAAAATAATAATTTAGTAACAATTATTGAAGGAAAAATAGCAGATATTATACGCGGTATCGCGAATTATTCCGCACTTGGATTTACTGTTAAAGATGACGTTTGTTCTATTTTATTTATTATTTGTAATTTAATAATTAAAAAATATGAAAATTAAACTTTTCAAATTTTACTTATTTATTTTTTATGTGATGGAAAAATTATTATTATAAATTTATTTAAAAAGAATTTATTTGTAAAATTTTAAAAGGAACCTTTTCTCTTTTATTTTAAATTAATTTTAAATTAATTAGATTAATTATCGATTATTAAATTTAAAATAGATAATTTACATTTAAATAATTAAGTTTTGTTTTTTTATTTTTGATTCACTAAAAAATTGAAGTAATTATAATCGAAACAATTTTATTAACAAAATAATAAAATATAGTATGGTATTTGATAATATGACATCATAATTATGATGAATCAAGATTACTGTAATTGCTGGGCATATCATTTATATGCCAGCTTATCAGATATTTTAGATCAGTTAATTTACAACAATACATTTAAAATTTCAAACATTGTTTTAAGGAATAATCAGAATTTCTTTTCTTCTAACTAACAAATAGAAAAATTAAAAAAAGAAATTATGTAATAGAGAGAGAATATATTAAAATCAAAATTAAATGATAATTTTTAAGCAGTCAATGAGATAGTTTATCTATGATTTTAAAATTTTACTAGCTAGTTTTTAAGTTCAAAGTTCAAAAATATAATAAAATTTAGAAAAATGAAAAGAAGTGATCCTTGCCATTATCATCATTTTTGTCACATTTATAAATTATCATGATTAATTTCAACGAATCATAAAATTTTTTTCATATGTCAAAGTAATAAAGGAATTATAATGCATCGGATATGAAATTACAATTTCGAAGGAAATATTAGTTTCATTTTATAATAAAATATTTGTTATAATATTATGAAAATAATGATAATAATGATAATTACAATAATAATGATAATATCTCATTATCTATTGCATGAAAACTATTTATTCAACGATTTTTGCCATTTCGATTGTAGTAAATTGCAATTTGTATAATTTTAAATTTTGAGCTAAAATTTGTTATATTCATATTTATTTATTGTTTATTATTGCATATAAAAGAATTTTATAGCATCAAAAATCATTTACAACGACTAAATTGTAAACTTCCAATAATAAAAAAATCAATATAATATTAACATATAAAAATGATAATGGTAATAATAATAACAAAAATAATTTTTGTGATAATATCAGTAAAATGATGACGATATAATAGTAATAATGATAATAATAATAATAATAATAATAATAATAATAATAATAATAATAATAATAATAATAATAATAATAATAATAATAATAATAATAGTAATAATAATAATAATAATAATAATAATAATAATAATAATAATAATAATAATAATAATAACAATAATAATAACAATAATAATAATAATAATATTTCTAAATTAAAAGAATGATAATTATTTCGAATATATTATAAAATATTTCTAGAAATATTCCTGCGATATATTGATTAGAATATTTTAATAGAATGATATGAATAAAAATATTTATTAAATATTTTCGTTATAAAAAATAAACAATAAATTGTAGATTGTATCATATACGACAAAAGGTACTTGTAAATTCAAATATGGTGTCGAACAAATCGTTAAATTAAAAGAACATGCCATAATGCCATGATAATTATAAATATGCCAAATACAAAAAAAAAAAAAAATGGATGAATACATTGATATGGTGCTGTTATCTGTGATGAAAATTATTCAAAAGATTTTATCATATACAATTTTAATTTGCTGTTACTAAATTTTTTTCCTGCTCTTTTACTTTTACTAAATTTAGAGAAAAATTTTTAACAATCAATCAAAAAAGATCTGATAAATTTTAAATAAAAATTTCTGTGAAGAAAAACAGTTGTTTATTTACTTTTTTTCGTTGATTGTTATCAATTATCTGTCGTCTCTTCTTTCCTTTCGCTTTTTTTGTTTTTTTTGCCTTAAATATTTGTCAGTTTTGTTAAAATTATTTAAAATTCATGTCTATTTTTTTAAATTTCAAATCAAAAAAATTGAAATAAATTTCGATAAAAATCAAAATTGAAATTAAAATCAAAATAGGCATCATTTATAAATTAATTATTCCATTAATTACTCATTATTTAGTATTACGAAGCAAATATTTTTCTGCTCAGTTTATCATTATCATTTAATCATTGCTGGCAAGTGTCGTTCTTATCAGTATAACTTTACCAGTGTTCGAATATAACATAAGTTTTCCCACATTATCACTAACATTTTTTTAAACTAATTGTTAAATAAAAATTTTGTTGATGAAAAGAATATATTGCATAATTTTCATGCTAATAATTTCTTCGCACTTATCATTATATTTTAATTGCCTTGTAATTAAGCCTAACAAAGTTTTGAATAAAATTATATTCGTATTGCATTTCATCTAATTGTTTGTATTTATGATCAATTTATTATCATTTTTATCATATTATTTGATTTTAGCTTAAAGAATAATAAATAAATTAGAACTTAAAAAAGCTTTTTTATATTACTTTATCGTATTAGATTTAGTAAATTTTATAAAATTTACTAAATATTTATTAGCATATATGTGATAATTAATTTATTAATTAAAATAAAAATAATTTCATTTATTGTCATTTGAGATTAATATTTGAATTGAATAATAAAATTAATAATAACTGAAAATCGAAAAATGTGATGTTTGTTTATATTTTAATTTCGATTGATTAAATGTCTTCGAATAAAATAAATAATTCTTGTTTGTTTATTATATTCATTCATATTATGTAATGATTATTGATAAATCGATATTAGCGAATTTGCAACGTTTTCATTGAATGAATTGATCTATAAAAAATTTGAGTTATTTGCTGATCTCTTTCTGGGCATTTCCTATACAGTGATCTCATTTCCTGGAAATCTTCTGGATACGGAACCGAACTATTCAAATCTAATGATATATGATTGATTATAACCATTAACGTCCTGATAATATCTTTATCATTCTCTGCAAATAATATTTCTAGAAAACTAAATTAATTGATTTGTACAAAATTCAATTCAGAAAACGAAACATAAATTCTTCACTTTTTCAAAAATTCTATCGAATAATAGGATGAAAACAAAAATTTTTTAGTTTGCCAAATAATTTTCAACTAATTGAATTCCTGAAGAAGTAAATCATAGATTACACGAATATAATCACAATGAGATAATTGTGATTATCAATGTTTAATTACAGCTATTAGTTTAGGATAGATGAGTAATCATATTTGGCAATTTAAAAGATTAAATAGTGTAGTTCATTATCAGATAATTAACAGTTTAATACTATCATGAACCACAATTTTAGAAAAATATCATAATGAGTTATTTTTGCCAGCGATAAAAAGTAACTGATAAAAAATTTATGCAATTGATAAAGGAAAAATTATCAATTATAAGATAAAAATTTATTAGCATGATGACCTACTGATACAGATGACCTATGGTAATCAATTTATGATTTTTTTTTTTGTGTTCGTTTGATATATTTATTTATTTAGTAAAAAATAAATCTGAAATAAAAATTTGATGATTTTTGTTTTTCTCTAAAATTCATAACGATCAAAAAGTATGAAAATATTTGAAAATTAAAATTATCCATTGATTTTTATGAATTCTTCAAAAATAATTCATTCCCAAAATTCGATTATTTTCACAAATTACAATAATATCTTATTTAATTAATGAGTAAATTCAAATTCAATAATATCTCATTTAATTAATGAGTAATTTAATTCTAATTATTTCGTTTCTTATGACATGTTTTACGATTATTGAGTAAAAATTTTAATTACTATTTAAAATTTTCAATATTTTTTAGTAATACTTTTCTATCATCCTTATATTGCTTATTATTTGTGTGAAATTCGATTCATACAATCTTCGTATTGTATCATTTATTAAATAAAATTTTAAACAGATCAATGGTAAACCGTATCCAATAACTTTTTCAACATTTTGAATTAAATGTTTAACTTTGAAAAATCAATTAAAGTTTGCTGAATTGATAATATTTGCATAATTCTCGCACAATAATATGTTTGCTAAAGTAAAGATAATTAATGAACGTATATATTAAATATCGAGATTTAGTTTGATAGATACAAATACTATTATATCTCAAATACTGATATCATTTTCATATCAGTAATGCACTAAAAGTGATATGTATAAATATTTGGTGATTTTTTTGTCAGTATAATATTTCAGATTGAGATTACAAGAAACTTGAGATTGCTTTATGAAATATCAAAAATTATACATTTGATTCATAACTTGATAGTACATCGCTTCTAGTACTCGACTGATATGAAATTGATATTAGCATTTAAGATGATTTGATAATATTGTATGATATATATATATGATAGCAAAGTATCCAGCTTAACTGACCATACTGCCCAATAAATTAATGCAAAGATTGAGCATGTAATGTTTGCGTTCTCGAGATTATTATCAAATACTTGTGCAATATTATATGCTTATACTTCGTGATTGGTATCAGATGTTTGTTTTCGAGACTGATGCTTGCATCCTCTAGATTAATGTCTGTCTGATAATTCGTTCTCCAAATTGGTCCAAATATTTATGCTCTCAAAATTAGTGCCAAATATTTATGTTTTCCAGATGATGTTAAATGCTTGTGCTTTCGAGATTGATGTCAGACACATATATTATCAAAGTTGCTGGGCAGAATTTATCAGATGAAATAAATGAATTAATAAAGCCGTTTTTATTATTGAACTTTTATCTTTCGATATACTATTTCTCATTGCTTGCAATGCAAATCATCATAAAATAGACCATTATCGTAAAATTATCATTATCACCATTTATCATATAACTATCATTATCATACAATTTTTTTACAATTATTCCATCTGTTGCAACTCAGATTTTATTGAAACTCAATTAATTTGATAAATTGATCATAATTTTAGTAAATTTAAATTCCTTTATAAGCAATCTGCCTGATAATTTAAATTTTATATAAACTGAGGTTTTTACTCTTTTCTCTTGCTAACTCATCATCGTTCATGCTATTTTTAGATCTTATCTGTTACTCGACAGCTATCCGATTAATTGCATTCTATTACTAGAAAATTTCTATGCCATACCAATTATTCGTTTCTCCCATGACTGCGTACTATTTCGTATTGTGAATAAATCACCGCTCTGTTATAGTCTGACGTGGTTGTTGAATTGCTAATATCGGTCTGTTCGAATTCCATTTCCGATTTTGAGTTTAAGTTTCGCGTCGGTTGACTAGATTTCAAGTATTAAGTTAAACCGTCTTTTGGTTTTTTCAAATTTTAGTTGTGCTTAATTGGATTTGAGTATTTATAATAAAATTTCAATTTACAAAATTTCCTCAAGTTTCGATTTATTTTAATTCCAATTTTTATTTCGTTACTTCAGCTTTTAATACATTATTAGTAATTCGAATCACAAATTTAGTTTTAAATGTATTTTCTTCTTCAATTTCGGGTTTGTTCCTCATCGAACTTATATTTAATTTAATTCCTGTTTCAGATTTATTTCTCATAATATTTATTTCATATTTTTTTGTTTTGTAAAGGAATTTGAGAAGACTTTTCACTACTTTTTTCAGGACGAAATTTGCAGATGGAATGAATTCTGATTTGGAATTACACCATGGCCGTTTACGACGATTCTTCTTTGGTGATGAGCCATGGAAATTAGCTGCGAAAGATTCAGATATCGAGAAACTTTTCCGCAAATTCTTCTCCAAATTAAAAATTAAACTTCAAAGGTTTTACTTTTCTTTTCGTTTTCTTGCATATTTTTTTCTTTGCAAACTCTTCAACTAAAGTTTTGCTATGAGGATTTTGTTTCATTTCACTTCACTTTTTGTCTTACTTTTTGGATTTGAGAAATGACAATTTTATGACTGTCAGTATTGTTTGGTTGCCTTTCAGTTGGTAGAAGTTTCGAAGTGTTTATATATCGAGAATGCTTATCGATTTAAACTTTCGAGTAATTATTGTCATTAGTGTAGAATAAAATAATATAGTTGTTATCTAATAATGTGATTTTTTAAATCATTAGCAGTATTGTAGTGTTATCATAATCAGCATTTCTAACTTGCCATTGTTACTTTGAAATCGTTATTTTGTCTTTATCAATTCAGTTTTCTGAGACATTTTATCAGTTGTGTTTTTACACATAACATGATTGTTATGATTATTCATCACGTTGCAGGAAGAAAGAACATGAAGAGCGGGATGAAGAAGATGTCGTCGCATCATCGAGTAATATTTTGGATATCCCGGACAGTTCTAAATTCTTGCGTCATCATACGACACGTCTAGCTGTGGATATTCGGGAAAAAACGATATTGAATTGAGAGAAGTAAATTATTGGTTGTTCTTGAAACATTTGTCATTTATTGGCTTAATATGAGGAGAGAATTATTTAATATTTGATTCCATATGTTTCGTATCGATTTACTTTTAGGTTTATTATTTCCATTCTTTTTCTTTTCAATTTTTTTAATTTTATCCGTGCATTGATTTGCTTAGCTTATTATCTTATTATATTAATGCTGTCTTGACCAGCTAAATTATTTTCTGATATATTTCAATCAAAGAAATGACCAAAATTGTATATATTCCAGGTTCCAGAAGATGTTTTATCTGAATATACCTTTGCTCTTTCATCCTTTATTGCTTACGAGAATCGAGTGAAATTCAATCAGTTGCAGCGGTTACGTGCTTCCCAGAAAAACTTACCTATTTGGGAAAAACGTGACGAAATTTTGGAAACCCTCCAAGATGTTAATTTTTGATAGTGATTCAATTCTTTGTTGAAAAAAATTCCATTAAATTGCATGGAAAGTGAAATAGATCATTAATTATGGTATTGAAATCGGTAAATAATATTTTATCAGTTGATGAATTACTTGAAATCTTAGGTATTTCGGGATTATTCTAATGTCTTCAGAATGAATCGATGTTTCATTCATTTACATCTATTTGGAATACTTATTTCAGGTAAATGTTCTTCTTATTGCTGGTGATACAGGTTGTGGCAAAAGTACTCAGGTATATTTTCATTCAGAAACAGATTTTTTCTGATGCATATCAAAATTTTCGACTTAAATTCCAGCGAAGCAATTTTATTTTCAGATACCACAATATCTTTTGGATGCAGGTTATGATCGCATTGCCTGTACGCAGCCACGTCGTATTGCAGCAACAGCTCTTGCTCGACGGGTTGCCTATGAGACGTTAAATGAATATGGAAGTAAGATCGCTTATCAAATACGATTCGAGAAAACACGTACCTTAAGAACTCAGCTGTTATTTGTCACCGAAGGATTACTTCTAAGACAGTTGCAATCCGATCCTCAACTCAATCGGTATAATGTATGGAATCGTTTGTTTTCATTTTTTCCAATTCTTATTTTATATCCGCAATAAGAATAGTGATAGTGACAGTAAAACGATTGCATGTTAGTCTTCATACTAGTGCTGTTAAATGATTTACTAAATTGATTTATCCTCATTTAAAATTTTTATATTATATCCACTCGACTGATTATTAGTGACATTAATTTCTAACAGTTCATTTAAATATGTATCCGTGATTGTTTGCACAGTTTTCTTTGAAAGTTTGTTTATTATTTCCATTAAATCATATTTTAGGTCATTATATTGGATGAAATTCATGAACGGAATTTATCTGGCGATTTCTTGTTAGGACTACTTCGCAATTTAGTACGAAGACGAGATGATTTGAAACTGATTTTGATGAGTGCTACCATTAATTTGGAATTATTTCAGAATTATTTTGAAGGTGCTCCAGTTATTAGGGTATATTTTTGAAGAATTTAAAGTGCTTTCTAAAAAGTTTTATACTTTTATTGATCTGGCAAAGTCTTAGATAATGGACAGCTCTTTCGTTAATTATAGTACTTGGCAAATATGTTAATATTTATTCGTGGGAAATATTTTCTCCACCTTTAGATCTCGTCCATTCTTTTAATTGGTTAATCTGATACATATTATATATACGGGCTGATTTTTTTAGGTAGCTGGCCGGCTTTACCCTATCGAACTACGATATATGCCAATAAAGGAGCACAACCAATACGAATCGGAAAAGAAGAAAGCAAAAATTGATGCGGAACCATACCTAAACGTGATTTATTTGTTTGCATTTGAAAACTCTTTTAATTTCTAACAAACAATTCAGAAAGTGAAGTATAATCAACCGGTGAATTCAGAACATATTTTCTGGTAGATTTTAGGGTGCCATTCGGCAATTGTTTTCGTTTATCTACCAGATAGGCTACCTTTTATTTCTTTCCCAATTCTTTTAATACAGAGAAGGAACGGTAATTTTTTCAAATTAATTTTTTTATTGGAAAATGCAACACACCCAGTAATGATCCTTGACATGTTCAGATTCTTCAAATGATTGATGCAAAAGTGGACAGTAATGAGAGGGTGATGTTCTAGTATTCCTGAATGGCGTCTCAGAAATATCAACGGTTGCAGAAGCTTTAAAGGTTTATGCAGAAATATCAAAGAAATGGATTATTCTAACACTCCACAGGTGAGGCCACTAAGTGATTTCTTTGCCATTTGTAATATTTCAATCGTTAATCATATCTCTTTGTAAAATACTTAATTTTTTAAGATTTGAAAAATTTGTATGATGTCAATTGCTTCATTTTACATTTTTTGCCATGTATTTAGCACATTGTCAACAGAAGAACAGGATAAAGTCTTCGATATAGCGCCATTAGGAATCCGAAAATGTATTTTGAGTACCAATATCGCTGAAACATCTGTTACCATCGACCAGGTGGTTATTTATATTTTCTCTCCTTAGAATAATTTTCCATTACTAATATACTATTTCGGTAATAACTTTTTTCACAGATTCGATTTGTTATTGATTCTGGAAAGGTTAATTTGGTGAAATTTGATTCGAAAACAGGGATGCATTCACTTCGAGAGTATTGGACTTCTCAGGCATCCGCCGATCAGCGAAAAGGTTTAGTAGCCTTTGATTTAATAAGACGAAAAAAATGAGGTTTTAAAGGAGATGGGCAGGTACGAAATTTGGAATAGCAGAAAGAAAAGTCAGTCTTTAAGCGTTGATAAATATCATGGATACAGAATTCTAAAAAATTCTTTAAAATGAAACAATTTTCTTGCAGCAATGAATGATTTTTGAATTCAGTTTAAGGCAAAGCGAGAGCTAAAGAAGAAGAAAGAGAAAGTGAAATAAAAGTAATATTTTTCCAATTTTTCAGGTCGTGCTGGCAGAACCGGTCCAGGTATATGCTACAGGCTTTATTCCCAGGAACATTTTGATAAAATGGATCAGTTTACACTTTCTGAAATCAACAGAGTGTCGTTAGAATCACTTGCTATGCAAGTCGTCAATATGAATCTTGGGAGTGAGAAATTTTATAATGTAAATAGATAATAATCGTATCAATTTATTTTGTGTGCATTTTGTAAAGTTACTTGTTTTACAGATATTATGTGAAATTACTTAGTATTTAATCTTCAGATAGATTTAGTTATTCATAATTGTTTTGTACCTTAAGTTTTTATTTTATTCCATTTTCAGTTTCACCGCTTGAATTTCCATTTATTGAAAAGCCGAATATGGGTGAGTTAGAAGAAGCGGTGGAAAGCTTGTGGAGACAAGGAATATTAGAAGCTAACAGTACGAAGGCTTTAACATCTTTGGGCAAAATAATAGCAAATATTCCAGTTGAAATTCCAGTAGCAAAAGTTCGTTTTTAATATGCATATATATATATATAAGTGTTTAGATGAAAAATAGGGAATTGGAATATGGAATACAAATTTATTCTTCGGGATAGCGATTTCTTATTCTGTTTTGTCATATACAAATTAACGTCTGAAACTTTTTCATTTCTTGTTCATCATGCACCTTTTAAGGTTTTAATATATGGTTGTGTTTTTGAACAAGTCGAACCATCGTTAACAATTGCTGCTAGTTTAGCAGCCAGTTCACCTTTCACCAATCGATCTTTTCGGGAACCGGATATATTGGATCGAAGGAAAAATATTATGTCTGATAGCGGCGATCCATTTGCACTAATTAATGCTTATCGGTAAGATTTAGAAAATCAACTGCGGATACCAGGAAATAATATTAATGTTTCGGTATTATAATATATAGTATATAGATACAGAATGGGCTAAAAATATGATTTGGTGCAATATTTGCAGTTCTTTTCCTTATGTTGCTGGTTTCACGTTTTGTGTTTTTCAGTAACCGTGATTCTGATGATTTACTAATGGTATTCATAGTGCTTATTCCATAGATCAGCATATATACATATAAAATATTTTTGTAATATTACATGGAAATTTTGAAATCACCGTTAAATTTTTTAGGAATTTGTAGAAGTACAAGCTGAGCGTGAAGATATACGTCGATGGGGTCGAGAGAAAGGAATCGATATTCAGCGCATGTACGAAATCAGGCAAGTGATTTTAAAAGAAAGAGGAAACAGTCTTTTCTATAAAAGTTTTTACTTATTTACGATTTATTTTTTCATGTATCTTTTTTTTATTTTCAAGAACATGTATATAGTCCAACCATCAGAGAAATAAAATGAAACAGTTTTATGACTTGCATGGTAAACTCCTTCCAGCTGATTGATTTTTCTATGTCTCAGATGTTTACTTCTTGAAAATTTAATTCTTGACAATGAAATAAATTCTATAAATGATTGCCACAATTTTAGGCAGTTACGTCACCAATTCAAAGAGCTATTGGAACACAATGGCATCCTGAAAGCACAAAGTGACGTAGATAGTCGTGAGCGTCGTATCAATGCTGGTGATAGGAAACGTCTTAATGAGCTGAAAAAAGACGCCCGGTTCATTCATTCATTACAGGAATAAAAATAAGAAGCACAGAATTATTTAGGAATAAAAATAAAAAGCATGGAATTATTTATATGTACTAGAATTCACTTTTATGTTTTTGAAAATACGGAAATTGTTTCATCCATATTTTCAGTTATGAAGTGAAAAAACGGAAGGTATTGAAACCTGAAGTGCATTTTGATACACTAATGGATTCTGAGGGTTAGACATTTTTTCTTTTTAGAAAATTATGAATCATTACGACTATCCAACCTTTTACACGCGAAATTAATTGGTTAGATTATGAAAATTAATTTTGATTTTAATTAGGTTTTTTCTCAATTTTTATTCGTTATTAAGTTGGAAATTTATAATTTTTACTTTTTTGTTTTAAGGTAATTTTTATAGTATGGTAGTCGATTTTAAAATTTTGTTATCAAGGCCAGTACTTATTCTCCGTAAGTTATAGTATGCCCTGAATGAAAAGTGAAAGAAAAATAATTTCTCCATGAATAAAAACAAATAAATAAATTTGATCTTTTCTTAAAGCTTTTCAGTCTTTTTGTTCTCTTCAGGCAACTGCAATTGAAAGTTTTTGTACCAAATATAGTTGAACTGCTTTCTTCAGGTAATCCTTCACTTATGGATAATGTCCAAGCTCTTGAATTCTATATGGAAAATCGCGAAAGCGGTATTCGGAATATTTTGAAATCACATCGTTTGAACGATGCTACTTTATCGATATTGAAATTTATTGTCACAGCTGGTGTCCATCCTCAATATGCTATATTGGATCAATACAATTCCTACAAAGTGAGATACTTTTGTTTTAATATTGAATTCAAGAACCACAAATGGGATTATTCCCGTTTTCCCCATAATTCTTGTTCTTGAAGAATTGTTTCTTTCTTTATTAATTAAAGCGGAAACAATTGGAATATTACTTTATTTGGCTACTTAGTTTCATTATTTTTCCATTTTCCCTGATAAATTCCCAGATAATTTAATCTTTAAGGTTCTTTCCAGATCGGAAATGAACTTTTTGCTCATACACGAAAAAAACCATTTGCTGCCTTACATCCAAATAGTTGTTTGGCACTTTTGCCAGAAGTTTTGGATTATGATCGCAGTGATAAGGTTTTAACTTTGTGTTTTATTTTTTCGGGAGAAAGATTAATTTTTTTTATAGAATGAAATCTAAGAAATGGCTAGCATGTTAATGTTATTCCAGTTTTTTCTACTTTTTTCACAAATTACTGAATACTATTCTTCTAAGTTGTCTTTTTAGCGATCGAATAAAGTAGCTAGATTCATTGTACTAATAAATTCTACCCAATGTGAATGATATTATTTCATTTAATATTATTTTCATTACAGGGTCTATCATGTTATCACCAATTAATTTCGTTTGCATCATTTATAGAAACTACTAAACCGTACATTTGCAACAGTTTACGTGTACCAGCAT
This sequence comes from Dirofilaria immitis, assembly GCA_024305405.1. Lineage (NCBI taxonomy): Eukaryota > Metazoa > Nematoda > Chromadorea > Rhabditida > Onchocercidae > Dirofilaria > Dirofilaria immitis. The sequence continues at coordinate 966,181 of JAKNDB010000054.1, forward strand.
TAGCTTTATTGTTGCTGTCGAAATCGGTATGTCCATTGAAAAAATAACCGTAAATTTTAAGAGAGATTTTCATTTAAATTAAGAAACCACTTTGATTTGTTTCAGGTAATATGTTCGGAAGATGACCATTCAATTGTCTGTGACGATTTTATCAGCTACAAATTTCCGCGAGCTATTGAGTTTTTTACCATTGTGGAGCAAGCATCTGTGACTCGTCGACAACTTGCTAGAGCACTAAGAAAAAGTCTTGAAGGAGATCTTTCCGATAATCATGCACTTGCTAAAAGTATTGTGTCATTCTTGCGATCAAATGTAGAATATATGTAAGTTCACGTAAAAAGCATACGTTTGCAACGTTTAACTTTTGTAGGATATGAAGTTCTATGAAAATCGAACTTGTTTTTGAGAAAAGAAAATTTAATTTGTTTTTCCACAAATTAATCTTTTTTAGTCTTACTCGGCGTGCCTGTCCTGATGATAATAGAGAACTCGGTTTCATACTTCCATCAGGCGAAAAACTGAATGAGGAAGATGATGATGAAATATTGACATCGATGCGAATTTATGAAGCCCAAAATGATTCAAAGGTCATTTTTGCCATGCATATATTTTATTTCAAGAAAATATTATTTATTTGTGCAATAAATTTACATCACAGTTTCCTTGCTTTATTATTCCATTTTTATTGATAGTAGCCTTTTTAATGCCGGATTACTGTCTGCGAAACTTATTCAATAATTAAAATGCATGAAATGATTGCAATTCATCAAAAAGTTGTTTCCTAGTTATTAAACTACTTCATTTAATCTTTCTTTCTAATGGAATTTCGATGATTCAGATTTCTTCTCAAGGAAAGTAATATGAATTTATATTTCAATAATAGAAATTTTGGAGATGATTTTAGTTTCGAATATAATATGATCTTTTAATTGACAATTAGGTATTTTTCAGCTAGATGACGAACTTGCGATAAACAAAATCGTCGAAAAGAAGCCAAGTATTGAGTATTTTTGCGATATTTGTCAAAAGAGTCTTTCCTTTAGTACAACTTTCGATATCCTAAGACATAAGCGATCTCATTAACTTTGCTCATATCTGTGTTGTTCTTCAAATATAAAGTATGATGCTACTTTATCGTCTTAAATGTTGCAAAATGAATTCTAAATTTCAGTTGAAGCAGTTTGATTTAACTAGACATTCTCAACCTAAATTACTAAGGAAAATTCATTTTTCTAAATAAGTGACATGCTTCGTCAAATTTTAACATTTTTTTACCATCATAACTTCAAATAAGTGAAGTTTATTGAAGGAAAAAGTTATTACAGAAATATAATTAATCTAATCCTATGTACCAAAACGCTTCCAGATACTTTTTATTATCCAAAATTAATCACGATGTTCTTAATTTTGCACATAAGAAGTGCATGATCATATACAGTTTTCGAAAGGAATCTATCAATTCTTATTTCTAATTTAATTTTTGCCATTATTGAGAACTTCGTATCTGTTGAATATATTTCAATTTTCATTAAATTCAATTTTTTCATATTTATATGTTTTCATTTGCTAAAATAAAAACTATAAAATTCGATCGGAAGAAGCAATTTATAGAAATAATTATAGCAAAATGAAATATAATTTTAACTAAAAGCAAAAATATTTGATAATCAAATAAAAGAAATAAAGAAGGATGCATGTGTTGAGCAATAATAATAATAGTAATAATAATAATGATAATCACTGAATTGATATTTTCTACTGTCATTTTGCAAACGGTTTAACATAAATACAAATAATTATATGCAGTGTTAAATTAGGCAAACTAGATTAAAGTGGCAAAACGGCAAAAAAAGGTATATTTTTTAATTTTATAAAATTTGCTATGGTTATTAAATTTGGTTCGACCCATTAATGTTATTCAATTCCTTTTAAGTTCTCGAAGATAGTGATCACTAAATTTTTTCAAGAATTATTAATGATCGCTAAATTGTCATTAATCACTTGATTCTTTCGGAAAAATTGTCAGTAATTATTGTATTCCAAATAGCAATTTAAATATTATTCAATTTATAATTATTCATATTAATTATTAATAATCTTTAACTCTTGTCGAATCATCCGCTTTTTTCGAATATAAAATTATTAATTGGGTCAAATCTTTCAAACAATCATATACATATACATATATACATACATGTATCTATCAATAAAAAGCTCATAAATAGCTTAATATAAGAAAATTATAAATTTAAAAGGTTGATAGTAGAAATATTTCTTTTAAAATTATTACGATCAAAAATAAAATAAAAAATATAATTAATCTTTCAGCTTTTATGAGCTTTATAAATTTAATAGTAAAAAAAAGAAATTTTGATAATAAAATTGGCAGTGAGCTTAATTTCATTTATATTATAGTGTATTAATAAATATTATCAAACATACAAATATGCGAAAAAAATTATTATTATGCAAAAGCCGGAGAAAAGTGAATTGAAAATATTAAATTAAAATGAAAAAGCAATTTTAAAAAACGAAATGATATTATATCATTGAAATTTAAAATATTAATCAAAATAAAAATAAAAAATAATTAAAATTTTATTTAATTTGCTTATTTTTTTGAGAGAAGATAAATGTTTAGGTTAATTATTCAACCAAAACTAATTATCATATAATATTTCGATGGAAAATATTTTCTACAATTATTATTAATATTACAGTTGAGATTAGATTCACATTATAAGAATATGGAAATCGGTATAATAATGAACTGAAATAGTCTTTGACAAGTAAACTAATTTGCGAATGATTATTAATGAAATGACTAAAGCTCAATTTTATCACATTGAGATTAAATAGTATTGATTGATAAACTGATTTATCTTTTAGCATTAAGAAAACATAGAAATTTTCAATTCTTCGAATTTATTCTTATTACATATCTATTTCTACCGGAAGGTATGATTAAACAACAGCCCATTTTGGTTCATCATTATCAGAATCACTGAGTGGTATATTACCAGGTTGTGCTCTTATCACTCGTGTTGTTGTTGGTCGTAATCGATCACCGGCATAAATTACTGTTGGTGCACTGTTATTCCCATTATTTGATCGATTATATGGTGTAATATTGTTACCATGATAACCAACGGTAATAGATGGTGTTCTCCAATCATAACCAGCAGGTAATCGTGATCCATAGATGGCGCCTAGAAAGAAAGATTTTAAATTTAAATCATTTCATTATGTCAGTTAGACGAAAAATTACTACCAGCGTAATAGCACTATTGACATTTCCGCCAAATATTATTAGTACTATTAGTGTTTGCCCCAAATATTACTATTACATAACGTCAAATCTAACGTCAATTTGCGTCAGGTATTACTAATGCATAATGTTAAATGCATTATCTTTTTTTTTTTTTAATGAGAATATAGTAGAAATGTAAAATAAATAAGCAAATAATAATTATTATTAGATTTAATGAAGTAAAAAAGAAATTTGAATTTAAATAATTCCCGAGAAAGATTTTAATCACAAATTTAAAATTATTATATCATATTACTAAAGAATTTTGATATTGTATTAATAGTATTACTAATGATATTAACAATTTATTATCGAATTGATTGATTACTATCATTAGTATATTGAATTGATAATATCATTAGCAGTAAATATTATATTGAATTTTTATATATTGTCAATATGAAATTTGAAATTCAATATGTTTAATATAGTACTATTGAATTTTGATGGTTTAATTTTGATGATTTGATAAGTATTTTTATATAAAAAGATATTGACCTTGACCATAAATCGGGAAATTATTTGTAGAACTTGGAGATGGTGATGGTATATCATCGGATGGTGTGTAATGTAGAGATGGAAGTCCTCCGCTACCTAAGCTAATATCACTTCGTGTCACATGATACAGATTTGAATAGTGTTCAGGTGAACGTAATGGTAGTGATGGAGGTAATGTACCAATTAATGGAAGCCTTCGTTGACGTGCTGCACTTATCATTGGTTCGTCATCATCCGTAAGCAACTGTGGTGATGATGTACCTTAGAAAGATATGATATCATATGAGTGATAAGATTACATGATATTGTCATTACCGTTACAACAAATTTTGTGCAGAATTATAGAAGTTTTTTATCATCCTATCTTGATTTTCTTAACAATACTAATTACTATCAATTTACCTGAATAGATTCTTTGATTTATATGAGCTACACGTGTTGGTGTTAATCGTTGTGATCGATTCGGTAGGTAACCATCAACCAATGATAAACTACTATCATCAACTACATTATCATCGTATGCTGATCGATGTGGCGGTACACGAGGAAGTGGATATCTTTCTTCTCGTAATTTTGTGAAATTACTGAAAAACTATTAAATAATTCCAAAATTTATTAGCAAAAAATTTTTCCAAAAAAAAAAATTATGCAAAAATATGTCAACAAAAACTATATTTGAAATGAAATGAAGAAAAGGCCGTAGAGGATGATTTAATACCTTAAATATGTTGGTGAAGTTTGTCGGATATAATTTGAACGTGATGATAAAATTTCAGGTGAATGTAAAACCTTCGACCTATAAAAACATTTAAAATATTCTATTTGATAGAAAATTTATATTAGCATGCAAAAAAAAAAATTATTATTCTATTATTTATGATAAGATATTTTATGAGAAATAATTAAATTATTTGAATAATCAATTTTATCATTTTCCATTTTCAATTACATTTTAATCAAATAATCTAAAAATTGTAAACTTAAAAAAACATTTAAAAATATAAAATATTTAGCTATTTTTAAAACATACGATATGATGAATAATGATTCGTTGGTGAATTAGAGATACAGCGATTATTATTACGTAAATAATTCGGCAAATTTTTCGGCGATCGTTCCGGTGGTAATAATTGCTGTATCTAAAATAATTTTACTGATAACATTATTATTATTAGCAAAAGTAAATGAGTGCTAAATATTGTAATGTATGGATCCATAAATAAATGAATATAAATATTAGAAATTGTTTTTGAATGATTATAATTATCGAGAATAACTTGATTATTTTGTTATCAAATTTCTAATTATCACTGTTATTAATCATAAATATATCATTTGAGTAGTATACTCTCAGAAAAGTCAACTTATCATATCATAAAATGAAAAAATAAGATAAAGAAAAATAAAAAGCAAAACATCATGCAGCATTACAAACATTTAAAGCAACACATTTATGCATTTCAATAGTTTAATTTAAAGCAAAATTAAGTAAATTTATTAATAAATTGCAAGTTGAAAGATAATTCAATTTATCAAAAGTATTAAATGATAATATTTTAATCTAATTCAATCAAAAATTACGAAAAAATATGCATAATCTAATAGAAATCAAAATATAAATGGAAATTTTGTTCTAAATATCTTATCATGATAACAAAATTTGGATAGTGTTGCCACGAAATGAAAGATGTTTTCGAAAGTTTCAATATATATATATATATATATATAGAAGGTTTGGTGTTATCATAAAAATTTGCATTATCAAGAAACTTGTAATAAATTAATTGAAATATTTCAGTTATTAATCAATCACATAAGTATCCAATTGATAGTTAACCAATTTAGGTTGTGATCATAAAAATTTATCATCAGGAAATAATATTCATAATTCGATTACTAATCAGTTCAATGTATTCATTTCATACTTGTATTGATAATATATATATAAATGGAGTATGGAGCGGAATGATAAGCATTTGCCAAACGATATCTTTTGATAAATATATATCATAGTTATTCATTTTAATTAAATTATTCATTTTGATCATTTTTTTATTAAATTATTCATTTTAATCTATTTATCAGTAAAATTTCATGATAATTTTGACGCGAATATTAAAATAATACTAATAAAAATTAATGAATTTAATAAATATGCCTAACAAATTTAAAAATATAAATTTTTTGAAAATTGAATAAATTTATAGGCAGTATTAGAAATATAAAAATAAAAAATCAAATGAAAAAAATTGTAAATATTTAGCATTAATAAAATAATAAGAAATAAATAAATAAAAAGGAAGCATTCTATTATATACTAAAAAATTATTTAATGAAAAAGGCAAAAACAAAATTAAGCAAATAGTTAGTAAACAAAATTTAAAAAATAATAATAAACATTAAATGAAAAGCTTATTTTTTCACACCAATATTTTTACCTCATCATAAGTAGCATTGTTATTATCATATACACTCAAGAATAATCCACCATTTGAATAACGCTACAAATCGATACAAATCTTTTTTTCTCTCTCTCTCTTTAAAATTTTTTTATAAAAATTTAAATTAATATTTTAAATGAATAAGCATGAATGATTTAGTAGAAGTTTAAACAATTGGAGCGAAATAATTCGATTAATTAATTTATTTTCAGGATAATGATAATATTTAGAATATATCATCAATGTTTTTCATATCATAAGATATATTATTAAAATGGCTATATGATATGCTAATATCATATAGCCATTTTGTCCTAAAAAGATTTTAGAAATATTATAAAGAAATATAAATACCGCAATGGTTATCATCAAATTAGGTGATATAAGTTTCTACTAAGTTTATTTATCATTATAAGAACTTCAAATTTTTTTTCCAATGGAGTGATATTTAACAAAATGGAAGAACTATGGTAAATATGTAAAATTCATTTTATTGAAAATGCCAGAAACAAGAAATAATCGAAATTGGAAATTGAAACTTATTCATTCAGAATTTGAATCACAAAATTTACCTGTTGTGGTGGTATGTTATTGCTAATGCTACCTTCTCGACTGCGTATTTTTGAGATAATTCCCGAGAGACGACGACCAACACTTGGTTTTCTACTGAAATATTCCGCAATATTTATTTTTTTGATTAATTTTTGTAAATTAGCAAAAAAGATGGAATAGTATAATAATTGATAAATATAAATAAACTTAACATCAAAATACATATTTTTATCAAATATAAAGATAAGAAATATTATCAATGATAAAAATAAATAAGAAAAATTTTCTGTCACATTTTTTTCAGATTTTTCGTCATGTTTTTTGCCGTCTTATCATGATATCCAGTCGATACTTAGTTATCACCGCACTACTATATTGATCCACCTACTATTTATAATATCCTACGGATAAATTATCATACTAGTCTTTTAATCATTTAATGACTTCTAAAATAACTTGAATCTAAGGGCTAATACGATAGCTTATTCATAAGATATTGCAAAAGTGATAGTAATCTCGCCGAATGATTAAACTGTACGGTTTTTTGTGCTGTACAAGTTTCCATTATTTTAAGATGAGGATTATCATTTTAATAAATTTTTCTCAAATATATTGTGTAAATATGAAATACTTGGAATCATTCTAAGATTAATTAATTAACGATCTAATTATTTATAATCAAAAATTGAATTATTTTCAAAATTTTGTATTAAAAAAAAATGAAGAAAAATAATTGAATAGAAATAACTTACGTAATAGAAATATTTCGAGTACGTGATACTGGACTATTCGGCGAATCATCACCACTATCTGGACCTTTTGCTGCTTTGATCGTATCAACCAATGTCGAAAATAACGAATATGGCCTCTGAAATTATTAAATTTTCATAAATTTCAAATTTCACCAACATCACATGCAAAGAATTTTCCATAAATATTATCAATAAAAATAATTCGAAACGTGCAATCGTTTAAAATGAAATAAAATTATGAAAAAAATGGAAAAGAAGGGATACTGATAAAAGCGGATAAAATTATTTTGATAAGTAATTTACATATCACTAAAGATAAATAAGTTTTAATAATTGATAAAATAATGAAATCATTCGAAAGGGCTGGAAAATGCATGCTATATAAAGATAAATGGCATTATCTGAGTTCTTTAAATTTTTAACTTATTTTAAAAACAGGTCAAATTGAAATATCAAAAGACAAAGCAGAAGGAAAGTATGAAAGGGACAAAGAAAAAAGAAATATGTACGGTACGATCAAGGAATGTACGATAAATAAGAATAATTTTATTCTTTTTCTGGAATTGTTTAAATTTCTAATTTTTTTAAAAGAAAAATCAAATTGAAATTATCAAAATACAAAGCAGAAGGAAAGAATGAAAAGAATAAAAAGGAATGTATACAGTAGGGTCAAAAGATGTACGGTAAATAAAAAAATCATCAGGAAAACATGAGGGATACGGTATTCTATTTTTTTTTTTGCTGTTTCAATATGAAACCTCTTTTTCGTCATCCAATAAAAATAATGTATGACGATGTGTCATACGTAGAAGTGCGGCTCTTTGCCGTTTACGTTTTGCCAACTGAAAAATTTTTCCAACTTAAAAATGATTATTTAAAAAAAATTTAATTTACTCGTTTCTAAAATAAAATATTACGCTTAGTTTTCAGAATTTTCGATATTTCCGATTTCCAGAAACTTCTAATGTTCAAAAAAGTTTAATTTATTAATGTAAAATTAGAACCTTTAAAATTTGGAAATTATTAATTTTAACATTACCTCCTCCCACATATATCATGATAATTTCATTTCATATTTTATGGCTTATCAAGATGATTTTTACCTATAATACTTTGATAATATGATCAAGTTGATATGTTGCTCAATTTAAGAAGAAAAATATTTAATACATAAAATTAACGATATCTATAATATAGCAATCACGTTAATAAGAATTATTTTAGTTCTAGGAAGTATTAGTTTAATGTTAATAAGTATTATTTTAATGTTAGCAAGTATTATTTTAATGTTAATAAATATCACTTTTTTTTTAAGGAAAAGAGGCATTATAAAAATATAATAATTTAGTGAATTAAATATTCTGTAACATGCGAAAAAATTTAACCTCAGCTCCTGATTTCTTGGCTCGATGATTTTCTAGGATTAATAAACCAGTGTAAAGTTTCCCAACGGTTAATTTTTGATAGCATAATTCTGAAAATATAACAACTTTGTGATAATAATAAAAATTAATCAAAAAATAAATATATAATTAATCTTTAATTACTTCTTGACCATTAGCTTATTTAGCATAGAAATTAAACTGAATACTAATTTTATTTAGAAGAAATTATTTAAAACACTCATACAATATAAACTTAGTTTCCGTTGAGATTTGGAAAAATTTCAATTCATATTTTTTGAGAACTTTCCAATTCATATTATCAAATTTTATTTCGGTAATTAATTTTAATTGTTCTTATATTTCGCAACTAAAAAGATAAACATCTTATTTGAAAATAGAATATATCAGCTATCAGCTAAAGATTAGATATTACAATTCTTGAAAATCTTTGCGAATATGAAACTTTAAGAAAGAACAAATTTCGTTTCCACTTGGAAATTTTTAAAATTTCATGTTCTTGAAAATTGGCCAACTATGACAAAGGCAATAAACCTGTATTTGGTGGTACTACCAAATCTATCATATTCTTTTTCGCCTTCAACGGCCATATTTTTCGTAAAGTTTGACGCAACTCTTCATCTGCGTCATCCATTTCCTCCACTAAACATAAGTAAATTATTTCAGATAGATTCAGATAGAAAAAGATAAGATCAATTGTAATCATTTTTATGAACAAATTATAAATTCTGATTCTATATCTTTTAAAATTTTTCTATTGCTCATTTAGGCATTAAAATAAAGTCTGACATTTATCATCAAAACATGGAAATTTTAATTTGAGGCATAAAAATGGTTACAATTGATCCTATCTTTTTCCATGATTATCAACGGAATTAATCCTATCAGAATCAATATAAATTTCATTATCATCATTATTCAAAATTTACAAATTTTTATGAGAAATGAAGAATATGTTATAGATAAGACGAAAATTTTGAATTAATGATAATAAAGTTTATTATCATGATTCTGATAAGATAGATTAATTTAATAATTAATATTATATTTCTCAAAATTTTCAAGTATTTATGAAATTTCAATAATATATATTTATAAAATGATTACACATATACCTGGCCTCATTTTAATACTAAGCGATTCTCGTATTAATGCAAATAATGTTGTTGTAAAATGTACGGTACCGTCATCTGCTACCGGCATATTCATTCGTATCAAATGTTTATAGGCTAAACGATATGGACACTTACGGCCAAATCCAACTGGTGGCGTAATGTTACGTAGCATTTCGTACATATCCGTATAATGGATACGTCCTCTAAAAATTATCATTCTTATTATCTTCTTATCATGAATTTTTGATATTTTTACATTTATACGATGATAAATATATGAATTTTCAATAATTCAGATTATCTAATATATTTCATCTTTTTACGTGAAACATCACGTGAAGCAGACTATCGATCGATCGCATATGCAAATCAGCGATGTTTTAACTTGCAGATACTCGGATCATTTTATATTTTTAATTTTACTAATATCTTACAAACTTGATAAGATAATATAACTAACTTCCCAATGGAATAATTTATAATCTTGGCATTAAATCGTATCTGAATAAAAATTCAAATTTGTTTATTCCATTTTGACCTATCAAATATCAAAATACATTCTATATTTTCTATGCCAAAATAATTAACCATTGACAAATGGTCTCAAAATTTGAAAATTATTTATCTATCCATAATATATTCATGATAATATTAAAATAACTAACGTAGCAGCTGGATCATAATCAGCCCATACTCGAACAAATTCATCTAAGTGATGAGGTCCAAGAATTGAACTATCACGAGTTAAATAATCAAAATTATCCATTATTACAGCAACAAATAAATTTAACATCTAAATAATAATAATCAAATCATAGTTTCGAGAAAAAAACAAAGAAAATTATCATTTATCAATAGATGTATAATAATCAAATCTAAAACATTAATTTCTAATAAATTGAACTCTCATTTAAATTCACACGTTAATCTTTAGGAATTTGATTATCAATTATCAATGGTTTATCAATCAGTTATTAGTTTGAATTTATTAATAAATAAGAATTGTAATAATTAATATTTAACTATTTAAATTCCTAATGAGCTTTCATTTAAACTCACATAAGAACCTTGTATTAACCTTATGAAAGTTTGTTTTTTTTTGTATTTGAATATTATGTTAAATATAAGGTTATTGCGTAGCGATAATGAATGATAAACTTAACGTTTGTTAATTATAATTCTTTTTTTTCATTACATGATATTTAAACTTTCATATATGAATTTAAAAATCGAAAAAGAAATCAAAAAATTATAATACCAAAAATGAGGATAAAAAGACGAATGTAGTGAAATATACGTAAGACATTTGAGTACCACAGGTTGGTCCTTTAATTAAATTAATTTCAAATGAATTTGGTTTCGCGCAATATTTCCCTGCTGTACATGCCATCATTATATCTTGCCATGCTTCACCTGTTGAACATCTAATAAAAATTTAATTAAATTTTGATTCCTTCATTTCCTATTTGTTTATGATTTCTTATTTTTTTTTGTAAAAATCAAAGACTCGGAAAAATCCCAAAAATCTAAAAAATGCAAAAAATAATACGGATAAAATACCTCAAATTTAAAAAGTGCAGATACTTACCCGAATTTTAAACAGTACAGGTACTTTGCCCGAATTTTATTTTAGCTAATTATTTTAAAAATATGAAAATTTATTTTTTCAACTTTATCTTCTTTTTTTGCTAAAAGTAATAAATAAAATTTGTTTATAACAAATAAGCTAATAATATTTTAATTTGTCAATTTTTAAATGATTTAAAAGAAAAATAAATTTCAAATATTTTAAGAAGAAAATATGTTTTTCTAAACTAATCAGAAATCTAAAACACAAAATGACATATTTGTTTTATTAAAATTTTACATTAAAATTATAATATAAAAATTATAATTTTGTAATTAAATTTGAAATAGTCACCGAAAATAAGTAAATAAGTAAATGAATTAGTAAAAAAATCGTTAATAATATAGAAAATATTATTATTAAATAATAAAATAAACAAAAATATACCGAAAAAGAAGAATAATAGAATTAAAAAATGATTGGAAATTATTATGTCGATTATATTCAGTGGTAGCATCTAACCAAATATTACCAAATACCTTAATATCATTTAGATTAAATGAACTTAATTTAGTACAGTATTACTAAATGTGATAATGATAGGATTACATTATACTGTATGTTTAGCAAAGGTTGAATATAAGTTTAAGTGCAGCCTGAAATTTGTTTTAAATTTAATCAAAAAAGTGATGCATTATTATATTAAATTCTCAAAAATATAAGTAAGTAAATGAATAACTAAAGATGGAAAGAAGAAATTAATAAATTTGAATTTATCAGTGACTAATCAATTGATAATATGTTAGTTAATTAAGCAATTAATTAAATAGTCATGGCAATTAAAAACTGATTAACGAATTAAAATTCACCAAAAATCAATCGATTAGAAAGTTAATTAATTGCATAGCTATTTAAAAAATTATTAAATTCAATTAGTCAGCTTAAAAATATAAAATTAATTATGGTACTTGATGCAGTATACCTGCATTCCAACAATCGCATAGATGAAAAAGAGCATTCCAATTAACAAGCAGACATATGGTAAAGCCTGAAATTATTTTAGGATATTGGATACGCCTGCTAAAAAGAAAGAAATATGTCTATGCAAATTTTAAAAATAAAAAAATTGCTAATAAAATTATAAAAAGTCTTATATGCTAAGCATCAAGAAGACTTTATAATTTCTTCGAGAAAAATCTTAAAATTAGAAAATACTTTAAAAGATTGAACAAATGTCCATAATAATATTCTTATCGTATATCCTTGTTGAAGAAGACGAATTAAACGAGCGGCACGAAAAAGGCGCAAAAATCCAAGTGATACAAAATGACCACCAAATTCAGTGACCAATGCGTCAGTAATGGAACCAACTACGGTGATAAAATCAAAACGATTCCAACCATCTCGAAAATAATTCTAAAATTAATTTAGTAAAGTGTTTAAAAATTAAACTTTTAATTGCTAGAAAATATTTGAAAGGAAATAATCTGAAATAGTGTGAACAATATAGTAAAACATTAATTATCAAAACAGGTAAGCAAAACAAATTGATAAAGCGAGTAAGTAAAAATTTTAATAAATTATTAATAAAAAAATGATTAAAATTTATTTAATCTTTAATTATTTCACGTATTTGAATAGAAATTAATTTCAAAAACAATTAATAAAATTTGCAAAAGTTTTTGTTATTAATCTAATAGCATTAGAAAGAATTCCGTTCATTTTAAAATTATGTAAAAATTTGAATATTTTTCTTTTATTGAAAATTAAAAAGTATAAAAACATTATCAGAATACTTAATTATCATTTCATTCAATTAACAATACTAAAATAATTAAATAATTATTAAATATTACTTACTCGAACACCAAAGGCTAATATTTTAAGAATTGATTCCGCTGTAAATATTGCTGTTAATGCCGTATTAAAAAATCGAAGAATTTTTTCGTAAAATTCAGAATTTCCATGAAACTATAAATGAAAAAATCTTTAAACAAACTAATTAATTAAATATATAATTTTTTTAGTTTAATATAAATAATATATTAATGAAATTTTTTAATAAAAATTTTTTGATAAATGTTAAATAACCTTAATGATTATTTAAAAGTCTTCTTGGTAAGTGTAAAATATTTAAATAAATATTTGAAATAATTAATGCAACGCTAATCTAATATATATACAATAATAATTTTTCTATTTCGATATTTCAGTATCGTATCTTTTTAATAATTTTTTTCACTATTATTGATATTTCTGATAAGCAATAAATTGATTTACAATAAATGAACGAACCTTCATCATTAGAATAATTGTATTACAACAAATCATTGCCATAATAAAGTATTCAAATGGAGTTGAAGTTACAAGTCTCCAAATACGATATTTCATTGAATTCTTATCTTCTGGCATGAATAATGATCGTGGACGAGCATTTAATGCAAAATCAATACATTGCTTCTAAATAATTTAATTAAAATAAAAACATTTATTTAAATTAAATTTTAAAATGTTGACACATTTGATCTTCATTGTTTGAACAACTATCATAATTGATAAAGACTCTAATTTTTTAATTCTCGAAAAAGAATCGAATGAAACAAAAATTTACAATTAATAATAAAAGCATACTTCGTAACTAACTTCAAAATTACTGATAAATTATTAGTGATAAGCAATTTTGTTATATTATTAATTTTTCATTTATAATTGATAAATGATACGAATATATACAATTATTTGTAAAAATTTTATGAATTTTAACTTAAATAATTCATTTATTATAGAATTAATTTTTTTTAATCATTTTTAAATAATTGAACTAACTGTTGTATAGTTTTATGATAAGATAGGAGTAATTAATTAGGATAAATAAAATGAATTCTATAGTAAATGCGTTGAAAGCGATTTAAATATGCATAATCATTATAACTAAATTTTAAAAGACTGAATTTTAGAATTAAACTTAGCAAGTTTAAATTCGTCATAAGAATAACAAATTTTACCTACCTGATTCTTATCTAGATCACCTTCCGAAAGTTCAGCTTCACCTTGCTCTTGAAATGTGATAATAATCAATGCAACGAAGATATTTACGAAGAAAAATGGAAATACGATGAAAAACATTACATAAAATAGCGCCATCTAAAATTTTCATCAATTTCTTTCTTTTAACTTAAATTTATTATATTATTTGATGATAAGAAAATAGTCTTATTTACGTTGATTAATTAAACTGATAATTCAGTAAATAAGATAAATAGATGAATTAAATTAGGAAGACAAGTAATCAATAATAATAATTAATTAAATTAGCTGAACAATAAGTAAAGAATGATAAATTCTATAGAATTAGATAGATAGAAATTGAAAAAATTACTATTAAAATCAAACATTCAATTATTGTTTTTGTAATTTTATTTAAATATTTTGTACGATTATCGATTCTTCCTTAAATAAATTTAAATTTTTAATAAACTATGCGCAATTTAAAAAAAAATATTGACAACTGGTCGAAATCCTTTACAAATATTCCGAATGAATAATTCACTTCCTATTTTAAATTTTAAGTATTACTAACTTAATTTAAAGATCTATATAACCATAAATATATTTTCAATGTTTATTTTACCTCAACCCTATAAAATGGTAACGGTCCCTGATCTTCTTCAGTAGTATCCATCGAATTTTGTCGAATACTTGGCCAACCTTCACCTGTTGTTACAACAAATAATGTTAACATTGCATTCACTGTATTATCATAATTAAACGGACGTAGACGCCATTCACGTGTTTCAACACGTGGTAAGGTATCCTGAAATAGATTTCTAAATTACCCAAATATCATCGAATATTCAAATAATTTTAATTCCCATTGATAAAGTATAAAAGTAGTAATTTCGATTGGCTAAACAATTTTCTACGATTGATTTTTAAAAGGTGGTAGTTTTTCGGATCCGCGATGATATCCAATCAATTATCACAATTTATTGCTGCATGTATTGTCGTAAATGTGATTATCATCGGAATAATTATGAAGTGGTTCATTTCAACAGTATCATATCAGTTTTAAAAACTTAGTGATTTCCGGATTAATTCATATATTTCAAAAAATTGGAAATATTTATCGATTATATTATCAAATCAATAATATTTAGATATTCCAACGAAGAGATGTCATTTACGACACTATTGACAAAATTTGGAATACCATTATGCATTTCGGAAATGATACTTTTGCTTACACTATATTCAGATGAAACATTTGATATGCTAATTGGTGATGGGGAATTTTTTCAAGAAATATTTGAATCAGAATCTGAGCAAACTTTTGCAAATACCAATACTGCACATGTAATACATTCACATGGTGATGTTGCCGAGAATAATTTACATGTTAACAATTTACGACGTCGAATTTCAACTTTATCAGCTACTTCATAATTTTTCTATTTCAAAACTTGAAATAAATATATATTTATTAATACTGCTATTCTATAATACACTTATATAAATTTTGTTTATTTTTAATATTCGTGTAATTAAATGATAATAATAATGAATTTTATTAAATTCAAAAAAACTTTTATTTCATTTTCCCTCTTATTTTTTCCTTCTTTTCTTCTCTTTCGCTCTCTCTTTCTCTTCATATATATTAAATTAATCGTAATATTTTTCCATCCTCTCCTTTATTTATTAAAATATATTTTGGCAATATATTTCTTAAGCATATCACAATAATGATTTATTCATCTTATCAGATTATTGATTTGTTTATCCTTCTCTTTATCGCCCTTTATATTTCATTTATTTTTATCATTGATAATATTTCTTATCATCATATTTTAATTGATATCAGCCTTTTATACAATCATTGAATAATATTAAAGTATCATTTAGACAAATTAAGTACACTAATTTAAGAATAAAATTGAAAACAAGAAATTGAAATATCTACCGGATTTTCGAAGACAAAATATTGTCCGTGGCATTCACGTGCGAAACGTTTCGTCTTATCTGTGCAGTAAAAAAATTTCCCTTGAAAAGTTGTACTGCGATTACACCAAAGATAAATTGAAATAAAATATATACAATAAGAATATTGAATACATTTTTTAGTGAATTTACTACACAATCGAATACTGCCTGTAAATAAATCAAAATATCATTTTATCATTCGAGAATGATTACTCTTCATGATAACATAAGAGAATATTTTTAATTTAATTTTAAATTTTTATTTTAATTTCAATTATATATTTTCTTCATATCTTTTTGTAAATAAATCAATATATCATCTTATCAGCCGAGAATGATTATTATCTTTTATTGCCACAATAGAAAAAATTACTTTTAACCAAATTTTAAATTTATTTATCAAATTATTAAGCAATTATAAGAATAGTGTGATAAATTTTAGAATTTAAAAATTGTTAAAATTAAATTCAAAAAAAGCAAAACCTTTAATTTTGGTATTCGCTTAATTGTTTTAAGTGGCCTTAATACACGTAATACTCTTAATGATTTAATTGTATTCAAATTTTTACCAGCTGATCCTTCAGCACCACTGAAAAATAATAATAAACAAATGACACATTTATTAGTATTTTAATATAAAAACAAAAATGTTTACAACTTTATTTTGATAACATATAAATAAAAAAAAAGCTTACGCAAATGAAAAAGCGACAAGTGCGCAAAAGACGACAATACCATCAAGTAAATTCCAAAAATCACGACAATATGAGCCTGAATGCAGCACTACTCCTTGGTCTATTAACTGAAATTTTAAATTTTAATAAATTATTGATTAGAAAATAATGTCGCGAAATTTTATCGATATCAATATTATTGCTATAACTTGGCTTAGAAATTAGATCAAGTTATCAAGGTAAATTAGCCAGGAAATTATTAAAGTTAATAACTATAAATTAGTAATATTAAGAGAGGAAATAACTAGAAATTAAAAATTTTCCATATCTAATAAGAATTAGAATTAAAATATTGAAAATTTATTTATGATTAAATAATCAAAATTATATAAATTAATTATAATATAAAGAAATAAAAATTTACTTTAAGGCACATTTCCAAAGCAAAAACACCGGTGAAACAATAATCCATATATTGGAGTACTTTATTCCGTGGTGCATCCTCATCTACCGGATCTTCTGCCGAAAGTGCTATACTTGAAAAGCATATCACACCCATGACTAGCATTTCAAAATATTTCGTTGAAACTACTGAATGTACCAATACACGAAATCTATAAATTGAAATTAAGTTAAAATAAAAATTAAAATTCAAAGTTTGCAAGAAATTAATAAGCATTATGAAGTATTACGGTTAAGTATTAATTATCATAAAATTTGCTCGTTGTTAAAGATTAAAAGAAATAAACTGAAATAATAAAATCAAATTACGGATTTGTTGGTGAAAAGATGAACATCGAAGAGAATGGTACCATAGGTCGTGGACCACCGAACGGACTTTCTTCATCTTCATATTCTTCTAAAAATATATTATTTTAATTTAAGTAACGATTAATTAATATATTTTATCTTTAAAATCTATGATTATCTTCTAAATATTAATTTGTAGCATTTGTCTTGAAAGCCATTTGATTATGCAAATTGAAATATTATTAATTATCAATTTGATTACAATCTTTTAAAGATATAATAATATAAGCATTAATATCATTGATGATATGCTATTTTGAATAAAACACAGGAACAAAATCTGAAAATTAAAATTAAATTGAATAATTGACAATTAATTCAATTTGCATATTACAATTAATAATTAGAAAATAACACCATCTATTTCATTTTGCATTTCGAATACATTACCATCCGTTTTACCTTCCATATCGATGACACATTGTTCGCTGTCCTAAAATTACATATGACAGTTTATTACAGTATGAAACTTCGATTATTTTTGATCCTTTATGATATCAAATCCTATAATAACATTTATTTTACGTCACTATATTTTTAGTGTATAGCTATAATGTAAATAAATCATGCAAGCTCAAGAATAAAGAATTATAGATTATAGTTATGAAATGTTAAATTTACGTGATCTATTTACACTTACGTTAATTACGCACAAATAACTAAAATCATGACTTGATAAAATTGTGCCTGTTCATCAAGACTTTCCGAATCATCCGGCAACTCATTCGCTCGTTCATCTGCCTCTTCAGCTGCCGTTAATTCTTGCGCATTCGCCAAATTATCCACCGCAATAGCCAAGAATACATTTAATAAAGTATCTGTAAAATTGATAAATTTGAATTAATTTCCATAAAAATTATTATTCAATAATCTTAATCTTAATTATAATTGCTATTATTTGTCATAATAATTTAAATTATTATGCTAAAATTCAAAGTTTTTAATTTAAATTCCAAAAATTTTTGTAATTTTAAATTTTAAATTTATTTACGTACAATTGCCAAAAAGTACAAGTACAATGAAATATATGCAATATACCATGCCACCACCATATATACCACCCTGTGATTCAATTGCTAAATACATCACTTCATTCCAATCCTCTCCTGTTAATATCTGAAATTGAATAATTCTATTTTTTAAATTAAAATTACTTCTAATTATCAATTTTGCTCATATTTTAGTTATTATTTACCCATTGTTTAATCAATATTTTGTATAACTGGCAGAAAAAAAACTTTTAAAAAAAGTTAAAAAAACTTTTAAAAAAAAAAATTTAAAAAAGTTTTTAAACTTGCAAAAAGTCTTCAAAGGAATTTAAAAGCATTTGATTATAAAATATAATCTTTGATTTTAAAATTGCTATTAAAAAGTCTGCAAATTTATAAAAATTCAATCTGAAAACTTCTTTCGTCTCGGTCTATCAGTCAATATTATATCGTGTTAGCTTATTAATCAGATTATCAGTTGAAGAATATGCTATCATTCAGTTCAATTTCGATATTTCAAAATTTTTATCGTTAGCAAATTTATTGATAATCACTGTAATTTTATCGATAATGTATAATAATAAATTTATCACTTCTCTTTTACATTAACTAAGATTTTTGATGAATGATTGATTACTAAAGAGTAGATGAAAATTAAGTTATAATAAAGAAAAATGTTGATTATATCAATCATATAACCGAAATATTAATTATTGGATTGAATAGCACATTAAATTTTATTAAAAATATCATCAATTCGAGCATTGACCTGGAAGACTGTAATTAAGGCCACTGGAAATGTGTCAAAATGAGTATATGGGTGTCCGGTCGGGAAACTAAATCTGAAAAATAAATGATATGATAACAAAGAAATTATTCATTGAAAAGAAATTTTCTTTTTTTCATAATTTTGTATGAATAAAATGATCGCTTCATGATTAAAAACTAAAAGCTTCGAAATTAACAAAATATTGGTAGTGTTTATATTATCATGAAATATAACATTTCTCTGTGATTACTGATAAATCAAAAGAACAATTTCTTCATTCCAATCATTTAAACAAAGTCACATGCTTTATCTCTAAATTGTTTACTTTATCATGTTAGTATCATACGTTTCAACGCTTAATCATAATCATGTGTATCATCATCTAATCAAGATCATGATTATAATTATTTGCATTATCATTTAATCAAGATCATATGCTTTATCTCCTAATCAGATTATGTCATTATTGAATTAAGCAGTAGTTCACCTATTTTTTTTTCGACAATAAAAAGATGATCGAAGATATTTGATGATTTATTTGTTGTTTGAATCTATTTATTTGTTATATAATAATAATAAGTTTCAATAAATAATAAGCAACTTACTTTCCACCGAACAATTGCATACCCAATAAGGCAAAAATAAGAATAAATAAGAAGAGGAGGAATAATAGTGAGAGAATAGAACGCATTGAATTCATAAGTGAACGTACAAGGTTACGTAATGATACCCAGTACCTGAGTAGATTCAACAAAATAGTAATAAAAAAAAAAACTTATAGAAAGTATTAGAAGTTAAAATTTTGTTTTTTTAAAAAAGAGATATTTACATAATTTTGATATCAATATCGATTCATAGTTAAAGTAGTGTTTGTAAAATGATTCCCGTGGCACGTTAGATTTTCATATATTATAACAATAATAATACATTTCTCGAATAATATTTCCATTTATCATTTTTTATTCTCGAGTTTTCTTGCTAGTATGTACAGTACTTATGACAAAAATACTAACGATGTGAGCTTGAAGATTCGCAATAGTCGCAAGGCTCGAAGTACAGAAATACCAAAAGAGCCACCCTTCAATTCGGCCCAAATTATTTCAAAAGCACTGCCAACAATAACAATGCAATCGAAACGATTAAATTTTGATGCAAAATAAACACGATGACCCATTGCAAATAATTTCATTAACATTTCACATATAAATATTCCCGAAAATACATATTCCGCATACACTAAAATAATTTAAATGAAACATTTCCGCCAATTAATTTTTGTCACTTGATAATTATTTTCTCATAAGAATAGATTAATGCAAAAGGTTGAAATATATTATTTCAACAGGCATTTTTATTCGAAAATAATTTCCCAATCAGAATAGTCTATTTTAGATTAGAATAAATATTAATTTAAGCTAATTTTTAAAGACAATTTTAATGCATTATGTGATAAATTCTTTTTTTTAAATATATTATATATGAAATGAAAATAAAATTTGAATTTTGATTGCTTTCATCGTAAGAATATTTTTGATAATAAAATTACTTTTTTTTCGCTAAAGTTTTTTGCAACATTTTTAGGAAGTAATATAATAATATCACCGATCGCATTTTAAAATTGTCAGAGGACATCGCCAAAAACACTAAATTATAAATAAAAATATGAATTTAAAAAAAATACTTAAAATTCAGTAAACCATTCCGGTTGTCCGTAATGTTCTGAAGCAACGCAGGCAGTATTGAGAAAGACTAATGTTATAACCAACCAATAAAATACTTGACTTTTTACCATAATTCGCATTTGAACCCTTAAAGAATCCAATTTGCTTATAAAAGTATGAAATTAGATTTATCAGTAATCGATTAATTCCCTGTTTTACATCGCCATATTAGTAATTGAAAAGTTCTTTTTCTTGCAATTTTAAACTACTCTATTTCTATTTAAAATTAATGTTTCAATCCTAAATCTATATATTATTCTATTTGATTTCTTTTTATCTTGTTTGTACTGATTAAAGAGTAATCTATAAGATAATTTTTGTAATAATAAATCTTAATAAATAATTCTTGACTACGATTTAGTCATGATTTTAACTACTCTGAACAAACTTCCATCATGATGTTGGTCAGTCAGGATCATGATTTTATTATAAACTTCATCAAAATTTCTCCTGCACTGCCTAACAATTTTACTGTAAAAATTTCCCATTTTAATTTAATCAAAATTCAAACCTCATATTTCGTATCTTCTTGCATATCGATTGACAGAAAGATTGTTTTGCTCGTTTATCTTAACGAATTTTTTTACAAAATTTTTCTAATTTTACTAACTTGAATGCATGTCCATTCCACATAAACGATAATCATATAATTTAATATGTATACAGCAATTCGCAAAGTTTTTAGGACAACGGTTAGGTAAATGATTAGTTTCATATTACAATTTCGTTTTTGTGTTTTTAATATTGTGAAAATCGAAAATACGGTATATTACAGTACCTTCACTTTCTTCATTCAAATATTCTTCCTCATACTCTTCCTCCTCTTCCATATCCTCCTCCGTTTCGGTACTTTGCCGCTTATTTGCTCGTTTTAATTTCTTTGCCGCCGTCCGTCGTCGAGCTGAAAAGACATAGGTGATATAAGGTATGATATGCTCGTTAATACGATATATTCAATATACAATACGATATATATATTTTTCATAGGGTATAATTGTCTTTCTTATTCTTCTCTCTCTGTTTTTATTTTTTTTTCATATTTTATTGATGATAAGAGTGAAAATATTATCTCTTCGAAGATAATATTAATAGATGATAATGATATGATGTAAATCTAGCTAAAGTTTCAAGTTTCATTAAAAAAGTTTACTTAAAAAATCCAGCATATTCCAATTTCAATTTATCCTTTTTCCAGAAATTCGATCAAATAATACTGTATTCATTTCTACAAACCTTCCATAATAGCTGCTTTTTCTTCTTCAGTAGTTCGTTCCTCCTTCAGAATCACTTCTTCAGCAGTTAAAATCCATTCTAAATAACCATTCAATTCACGTTCAATTTGTTGCTGCCTACGTAATTTCAGAAATTCTCGACGATTTTCGACTCTTTCACGCTCTTTCGCGAATTCGCTGCAGTTAGATTGTTTTTTTTTTTCAGTTCTTCAGAATTTATATATATACATATGAATTATCAAATATGAAAATTTTAATTGCAGACATCTTTGATAGCCTTTGAAGGCGATTCAATTTTTCTAAAATGTCCAATACATATTTAATTAATTACTCATAATCAAAAATATTTTCATCTAACGTTAAACTCAGTAAAATTCACAAAGAATTTCCTGTATTTGAGGGAGTAAAGAAAAGAATACATGTATATAATGACCTTTATCGTAAAATAATCAGTTCAAATATGAACTTAAAAAGTCCTAAACTGTTGAAGTTTATGGCCAGATAAATGAGCTTTTTGATGCAGTGTAATATAAATGAGATATGACGAATGATGTGACAAACAGGTGTAATAAATGATAATTATATGAGTGATATGGATATTTATTCATAAAATTAATGTAAAAATTATTCTTGTTTTTGTATATGATAGCCTCATTCATGATAACAAATATGAAAAGACGAACTATTCAATTTATGTCATTTCATCAAAATTATACAAAGTAGTGAATTTTTACGTCTTTCATTATTTAAATTTGATAGCAGAGAGAAATTTCTTTTTGATCAAACTGATTTGAATTATCACTACTTATTGTAGTGATGATAAATTATGAAGCTGACTTTCGGTTGGGTCAAGGAATAAAAGAAATCTTTTATTGGGATGTATCGAGATGATGTAGGTAAAACAGTACATATAGATAAGAGATATAGAAAAGAAATATGCCAAAGACATGTGTTATTAAAAGAAAAGAAATAAATCTTGATTATGTGTGATATGATAAAGTTAATTGCACTAAAATGGTTGTACAATGAAAATCAAATAGGTAATTTCGATAAATCTATGAGAAACAGATTATCCTACAAATCAATTCATGTAAAAATTATCCACTCTCTGTTCTTATGTTTAAAACAGAAAAATTCATTATATATTAATTTTTTTATTTCAAGCCAAAATGCTTTGAGTATGACAACTTAGTTAGATAAATAATAAGTAAAAAACTGAAACTTATTCTGATATTTGAATTCGGAAAGTTAGCCAAGTAAATCATATTCAATAACATAATTATTTTAATCATATAATCGTAAGTAGCCTTCATTGCTTTAGTAATATTAATATTGTTACAGTAATAGATCCTCAGACTATTAGCCATACGAAATGGATTGATAGTGGAATAATTATTTTATGCAAAAATTACAAAGGCTTTAACATAATGTAATTAAAATATAAATTTATAAAAAACTATTACTTACCCAGACAAGACACCAAGGACCAAATTGAGCATAAAAAAGAACCAAGAACAATAAGAGGTATGAAATAAGCCCAATTATATGTACTACCAAGTGAATCATTCGTCTGAAAATAATTATACTTTTCGATTAAAATTTAGATTTTGAAGTATAGAATGAAACATGCAAAATCTAACAGAAAATTCAATCCAAAATTCTGAAATGGAATCGAAATCATATTCGCATATTTAAAATTTAGTTTATTAATATTCCCATTCAATCAGTAATATTAGAAACGAAATGTTTTATTGCATCAAATTAAAATATCAATCGTTCGATTTGTAAAAATTATTTTTAAAAATTTAATAAATCAATGTTAGCATATGTAAGTTCTATAAAAACTCTAAACATTTTAATTTGAAATGAAAGAGAAATTAAATTGAAAATTTCCGCATTATTAATGGATGGAATCGTTATCGTTGATAATTTTTAATTTTATTATATGCAAAAAAGTAAATGACAATGGTTACTGTAAAGTAATTTGAAAGAAGAAATTTGTTTGCATAATTGAATATTTTTTAATCTTTAACAATCAAAATAAACCTTAATCTTTAAAATTTATATAAATTCTAACTTTCTGCAACTTTATGCTAAAAATAAAATGCATCATAGCGATATTGTTTAAAAATTTTATTGTAATTTAAAATATAAAATAAAACAACGAACATAATACATGACTGTTGTCCATCCTTCCATAGTAATACATTGAAATACGGTAATCATAGCAAATGCAATATTATCAAACGAAGTAATACCATAATTCGGTCCAATCCATTGAGTAAGGCATACTGTACCCTTAACTTCACAATTATATGCACCCGTTGCTGCCGATTTGTTCGAGCTGAAATTAATATTAATTAATTATAAAAATAAAAGTTTGATCGATCGTAATTTAAAATAATGAAACAATTGCTAATCACATTTATTTTGTTAAAAGGAATTCAATCATACTTAAATGTCAAAAAAAAAGAAAATTTATTTTCGATTTATTTGACTAATACTTATTCTTTTTATATCTATAAATGAAAAAATTAGATTTAATAAAATTACATTAATATATCGATATTAACTAACCATGGAAATGGTCGTTCACTAAGATTTTCAATTTCACCATGAGCATTGTAACATGCGGAATGAAATATACCGGAATAAAATTCTAATCCAATAATTGCAAATATAACAATAGCAAAAAGAACTAATAAGCCAATTTGCAACAATGGTGCCATTGCATATAGTATTGACTTTAATACTACTTGTAAGCCTGTATTATATAATAACAATAATCATTTTTTAGCTTTAAATTTCATACCAAAAAAATTAATTGGAAAATAAAAGAAAAATTTTTAAACAATAATTATCAAAATAAAAAAAAGCGATTAGAAGTTATGATTGAAATTTTAGAAATTTAAAGTTATAAGACCTGAAGTTGTAATAAAACGAAATTATAAATATTTAGAATTATATAAAATAAATGAAAATTATATTATAAAATCTTATTATTGCTTTTGTATAGAAATAGAAATTGCTTAATGTTTTTTTGCAATTTAATTACAAATTAAGTTATTTAAAATAAAAATGTGAAATGTATTACTTGGTATGCCGGAGACAAGTTTGAGTGGCCTGAGGACACGAACAGCTCGAAGTGTTCGTAAATCGACCGAACCTCGACCTTCGCCATCTGACGATGTAAAAGGCATCATCGTTACAGCACTAAATATTTTTGCTAAGATATTATATTATAATACTGACAAGAAAATAAAAGAATTTTAAAATAATCAGATAAAATTGAAAAATTAATATTTATATAGCAAATGGTATGATAATTAGTAATGCAATTCTATTCTTATTATCCTCTTTCACAATACTTTTGCTTAATTACAATATATAATTAGCTAAATGCAATAAGTTATTAGTAATCAATTTTAATTTAAGAAATGATAGAAATAAATATTAAAAGGTAAAAAGGATAGCTTGCCCTGAGGCAACAACAATAAAATCCATAATATTCCATCCTGAGCGAAGATATGATCCTTTATGAAGAACAAATCCAAATGCTATCACTTTTAACAAAAATTCAAAACAAAAATTCCTATAAAATATGGTTCTGTATGTTCCTGTAAAACAAAACAAAAAAGATATAAAGTTAATCGCAAATAAAAAGTGAAATTTATCAATTAAACTTTATGGATAAAATTAATCAGTCACATGAATGGATTTTCCTCCCGTTATATCTGACAGATCTTCGTAAAAATTTTCTGCCAAGCTTAGTAAACTTAAAGCACTTGAATAGTTTTGAAGTAAAGTTGAAATTAATAGTTATTTATAAAAATTTTAAAAAGTAATTGAACTTCCAGAAGCCAAAATATATTAGTAATTTGCCTTTTGAATGTATTCAGATGAAAAGTATCAAAATATATTTCAATAATTTAAATTTTCCAGTACAAATTTTTATAATTTTTATTAAATTATCATTGGCATAAATTAAATCAAAAAACTTTTCGAGAATAAAAGGAAAGAAAATGAAGGAAAGATAAAATGTTCCTTTGTTTTTATTTGATTTAATAGCGATATATTTGAGAATAAAACTTTTAATCCATTTTTTCTTAAAAATTGAGAAATTGTTTTTTCCATCTGATAAGTCTTATGTTAAAATATAATATTACATATTATATTATTTTTCATTTTTCAATTTCACAAACCAGTTATATGTTTCAAAAAAATTTCAAAAATAAAAATAAAACTTTCTTTTGTCTAAAATAGCGCATAAGTTTGAATTCAACTTTTTTATTTTTTTCAATTTTCAACAAATCAAATATATTGTACAGTGGAAGAATGCAAAAAAAGAACGTCAAAAATGTATGAAAATGAAAAAAATATTTTAGGAAATTTTAAAAAGAGGAAGATAAATGTATGTATGAAAAAATTTCAAATAACATGTTATATAAGACAATATATTCAGTGAAATTTAAATAAGAATTGATTTAATTCATTCTATGACGAATAAATAATATAAAAATTATTTAAATTATTTCATTTTACATTTAGTCTGATAGATAAATTTATTAAAAGAGTAATTTAATATTAATTTTAGCAAATTTATTTTTGAATATTTTTAAAATTGAATTTTGGAATACGAACAAAATTACGTTATGTTAAAAATATATTCATATGAAAGTTTCTTTTTCTTTTTTAATTTGGCATACTAATATTTAAAATTAGTAAATAAGAGAAATTTAATTTAAACCCAGATCTTATTTTGATTTTTTTTTGATTTAAACCCAGATCTTATTAGTAAATAAGAGAAATTTAATTTAAACCCAGATCTTATTTTATATTGCGATTATTGTAATAGTTCTTTTATCTGCTGCACGATTAAATATCTTGAAATAATATATCAGAAATAATTATTACTTCTCTCCATCCTATTTTAATTTTATTTTGCTGATAACATATCAAATTTGATAAAGATTGAAATTTATAGGAATATATGGAGTAATTAAGTAAAATTGTAATTTCAAAATAATCTTATGAATTACTTTTCATGGAGAAATAATCTTATAAATTACTTTCATGGAGAAATAATCTTATAAATTACTTTTCATGGAAAGTTTTGCTTTAAAAAAATTTTCTCAAACAAATTTTACTTTATAATTTAAGCTTAATTTCTTCATTAAAAGTATATTATATTCTTTTATAAAAAAATTTTATTATAATTTTTAAATATTTATTATTTCTTTCGACATTTATTTTATTAGAAGAAATATTTATTCATTTCATATTTGATACTTAATTTAAAAATTTTTACTTATCAATTACTTTAGAAAATCTCGTCGTAATTAAATTCATTATTAATTCATTTGGGATTACGTATAATATTGCCTTCGTTGCGCCATAGATAATTGATAATTATGTTTATCGACTTTATCTTTTTATTTTTTCTGCCCACTCATTTATCTTTTAAATAATTTATGGATTATCATAGTTTTTAATATTAAACCTGGTTGGCTTTTATAAATTTAAATCTTCCATCATTTTCTTAATTTATAATCAATTCGTTAAGTAATCACTATTAATTAGAGAATTTAATTTTAAAAAAAATTAATTGAAATAAAATTTGAAAACAATCCTATTTTGCTATATTTGATTTTTTGAAATATAATAAAATGGTATGATTGAAGCAATGAAATTAAATAATAAAATAATTAAATATAATGAAAATAGTATAATAATTTTCTTTCAAAATTCGTATTATAATTTATGTTTAACATTAAATCGAAGATTTGAAGTAAATTAGTAAATAAATAATAGGTCAGGAAAATGAGTATTATTAATAATTCTCGATTACCTTATTCCCTATTCTAGTACTATCATCCTTTTCATCTTTCTCCTTTTTTTATATCTCACATTTTAAAGTTTGGATAAAATTAATTTAAATTTTATTATAAAAAAGAAGGCTACCGTAATATGTTTACAAACAGTTACAAAAATATGTACGTGCATTGTAGAAAAGCCATTTTATCAACTATTAAAATTTATTTCATGTAAATTACTTCATGTATAACTTTATAAATTACTATTTCAAAATATATTTTGAAGCATTTTAAAAATACGCATATCAAATCGATAAATTTTAAAAATTCCTTTTCTCTTTTTCTCTCTTTCTTTCTCTCACTCTCTCCTCTTATTCAAATTTATATACTAATGAAGTCGGATATGTTTGTTGTAGATTGTGATGTGCATTGATGTTTATTTTGAACAATTTTTCTTCATCTACTATCCTTTCGTCAACAATCTCGAAATATTCTATGTTTGGCAAAATATTTCCAATCCTTCGAGGCAATAACCACTTGGTTAAGTGATTCTCGAGGGAATAAAATTTTTCTCAACTTTTTTTTCTTGATCTGTAGAATATGCATGTATGTTTAAATAATTCACGTTCAAAAACTTTTTGACATTTCTTATATCGCGAATCGATGAGAAATAAAATAAGAATAATAAAATTTTTAATAAAAATTTTGAAAAAATAAAAAGGAAAATTTTCAATAAATAAAAAGACATATTTAACGATAGTAATAGTAGTAATAACAATAATTAATAATAATAATAATGATAATTAATAATAATAATTAATAATAATAATTAATAATAGTAATAATTAATAATAATAATTAATAATAATAATAATAATAATAACAATAATAATAATAATAATCGTTAAATTGAAATAAAAAAGAAATTTCTATGGAATATTCTGTTATTTTAAAATTTTTTTAATACAAAATCGATTCTCACAAATATTAAAACAATGTAATTGAAAAGAAATTAATATAAATGTTTCTATAAGAAAAAATCAATTCCACAAAAAATTAAGCTTAAAAGGGGAAAGAATAAATTTGTGTAATCTTTTCGAAATTATATTCTTATCAAAAATATGATTATGAGATTAAAGAATATGATTATTCAAATAATGAATTATTATTGGTATTTGATTAAATTTTATTTGATTTATAATTTATTGCATATTATCTTATATGTATCAATAAAATAATTGAATATGAAGTTATCGTCAGAATTTGATTAAATTTATTTAGTTTATTTTAATATAAAAATTATAATAGATATTAGTAGAATCATATTATTAAAATTTATTGCATATTGCATATGAATGATGATATTGTATATATATTCATAAAACAATTCTATAGAATTGATAAAAAATGATATCTTTATTAATATAACATCAAAGTTTGTAAAAAACTTTTGTCCTACATATTTCTAAAATTATTTTCGAAAAAAATTCCATACTTTCATATAAAATGAAATTTTATATTTTTAGTATTTAATTTTCAAACTATCAAATAAAAAATTTCATTTCTTATCTTCTAAATCGAAAACAAATATTCATTTATATCACCATACTGATCACTTTTTTTCGTATTGATGCCAACGATAATTAAGGAAATAGTATAAGAATTAAAAATAATAATTGGAGATATAATACAATAATTAAAAATAATAATTGATTACATAATACACAAATTGAAAACAATTCGTTTTGATAATGATATTTCTCAACTATTTTATTATTTATATTTAAATAATTATGCTAATTATAACAAAATTAGCATCACTCAGTTAAATTAAATGAGCTATTATCCATCGAAAAATAAGATCATCATTAATTTGATCTATAAAATAATATATCCATATATATTCTATCCATTTATATTTGTATAACTTTTCCATTCTCTTCTTATATTTTATTTTTCATTATTTTTCTGATATTGTAAAATCGATAAAAAACGAAAAGATCAAAACATTTGGATAATTTGATTAATAAAAAAAAACTTTAAAAGATTAATTGATTCATTATCTTTTGCATAATAATGAAGAAAAATCTTCATATGATTAAATGATAAGATAAAAAATTTTCTCTCGTTTATACAATAATTTATTAATAAAATCGAAGATTGAAAAAAGAATAAAAAATTGAAGGAATTTTTTCTTTCCAATACATAAAATTAAAAATTTATTTGTAATTAATAAGAAATTAATGAATTTTTTATGATTAAAAAAATATTAAAATATAAATGATAAATTAGTACATATAAAAACAAATTACTAATTAAATATAATTGTAATTAATTAATTTCATTTTATATTTATCAATAATTTAACTCTAATTTTATCATTCATTGCTTATTAGCCAAAACAATGAGAGATTTTTTTTTTAGATTAATATTTGATAAAAATAATACTATTTTTATTTACTTCAAAATTTTATTTATTGTAATTATTAATAATACCAATAAGCGGAAAAAAAGTAAATAGCTTATAGTAAATAGTTTATTAAATAAATTTGAAAATTATCAAATATAAAAATATCAGAAAATATATATACATAAATTAAAGGGCAAGCAAAATGATAAAAAAAAGGATTAATCAATAAAAATATGTTCATATATTCAATATAATCAATCAATAAAGCTGAATTGATTAATTCAAAACTACTAACCAACATTTCAGCAAGTGGCATTTTATCATTTTTTGGAAGATGTTGTTCCAATGCAAGTACCACACAATTTCCAATGATTGTAAGAAGGATGAAATATTCGAAAGGTCCCCATTCAATGATTGCTTTCGCATTTCGTCGAATAAAATTATCTTCGCTGAAGATGAACAATGATGTTGGACCCTAAAAAAGATTCTTATCAATTTATACTTAAGCATTTAAATTAATAATTATAATTAAGCATATAATTGCGTAAGATTTTGGTAACCTCCTAATGCTTTTTGGCATTTCAATTATATATTTAACGTTGCGTTTTTTAACGTAAGATATTGCTTGCTCGAGGGAACTAAACTTTAATATGATTTGCTTTTTTGGGTTTTTGAGCCAACCCACCCCATTAGAGGCATACTCTCTTAGTAGCCATTCAGAAAAAAATAGTCAATTTATTAATTTTTATTCAGTAGAGTCATTAATTTAAACTCTATAAAAACTCTTTTAATCAATTCGCTGATGAAATTCAAAATCTTTTAATTTTTAGATAAATTTAAATCTTCGAATCTTAAATAATCAATAATGTATATTATATCATGCAGACCATTCTTGCTAGCCATATTTATTGGAGCAAGGAACAGCCAGGAATGATATCGTGATTGGATTTACAATACGCATTGCATTGGATAAAAAATCACTCCTGACTATTTCTTGCGTTTGTTCAGAATCAAGTGGAGAGTTTATTTTAAAATTGCAAACAGATAATGACCTGGTGACTTTCTAGACTTTCTATCAGATAAGTTTAGGTTTAGTTTATTGGTTGATAGAGTATTAAGGTCTTGCTAATTATATCAAATTAATCTACATTAATATTTCGCAAATTATGACAGATAAAGAAGTTCCTCTCCTCGTTAGTTTTATCATATCAAAATCAATTTTCGGCAAGCTTATTTTTTTGTCAAGTTTATGGATAAATAATATAAAATAATTATAATACGAAAATTAATTATGAAAATATTTTCTACATCTGTCGATATTTTCTTTTATAAATTAAAGAAAAATGAAAAGATTTGAGAATTAAAAATTTATTTCTTCTATTTTTTCAATCGTCGCTTTTCTAAAACAAATGATTAAACATCTGCAGCTATTTGTAGTCATAAAATAATTTTATGAATTCATATATATTATTAAATAAAAATTTTATTAAACTGTAATATAATCAAATAATATTTAAATAACGAATAATGCTATTTATGATTATTTAGCTAAAGATATAATAAGCAAAATGGCGAAATAAAATTACAAATATTTAATTGACATTTATCAAAATCCTTTTTCAATTTTTTCTTTTTCAAAAACATTATAATTTTCAATTCATTGCCTCATCTTTTTATAATCATTTTTCATAATCATATCTTAATCAAAATGAAATCAATAAGTTGAATAAAATAAAGTATGAATAAATTCTATTAAAAATTATGTTAAAAAAACTAATAATAATTGGAAAAATTTTTAGAAATAATTTTTATTTTTTTTGTGATAAAATAGTGATATAATATGTTTATTCGATAAATTCAGTTATTGATAACAATGATATAATATAACGTATTCGATACTTTCTGTTATTGATAATTTAAAATTTTTCGAACTAAAATTGATACAAAATTTGATAGCAAAAAAATGGTAATAAATATGTTATTTTTTAACCTTTGAGAACAGATTAATTCTAATAATTTTGAATTGCAGAAAAATTTCTGATTTCAACGTATATTTTAATTTTTCAATCTTTCATTACAAATAAAATTTTATTTATTAGTAACAAATTCTGAATTTCAATTTTTAGATTTAAATTTTATTTATGGCAGGTATTGATTTTATTTGAAATCAAAAAAATGGAATTTGAATGGATCAATATTGCTATTGTTATTATTATTACATATTTGTGAATTCAAATTATAATTATACCCAAAAATAATATATTATAAGAAATATTAATCATTTTCATTTCCTTTTTCCAATTTATTAAGATGAGAAATTTTTACTAAAAATAAAACAATTTTAGAAAATAAACTTTATGCTATTTTTGAAATTATTTCAAATATCAATTTGTTATTGCTATACATATATTTTTATGTGTTTACATTTTTCATATGTTTATGTTATGAACTAATTTATTTACAAATATTTGCATATTATTTCAAAGCTTCAAAGTTTTATTGTTATTCCACATAATATAGCAAAAAAAGAAAAAATTAGTGAAGGAAAAGAAAAGAAAAAATAAGGAAGAGTTAATTCTTCCTTTTTTTTATTCTTCCCTAGTTTTTTATTAACGCAAAGTTAATAATTGGAAAATTAGATGGAATAATTTTAATCCTCATAAATTACTAATATACATATATATGTTATTATTATTATTATTATATACACATATATGCATAATCATGATTATTTTTGTGATAATAATATTGAAAAAGAAAATAATCGAAATAATTTTATCAGTCGATTTAAAAAAAATAGAAAAATAAATGCTGAAAAAGTATGCTTATATCTTATATTAAAATTATTAAGTAAAATTTTAACATTCATTTAAGCATATATTATCATTATTATCATCGACGATAAAACAAATATTATCATGTAATTAATTGTGTTACGTATGTTTATAGTGTAATATCATATATTAAAGTAAGATATTAAGATTTATTAAAACATATTATCATCATTATTATCGCTTTTGCTTTTCATTATCACGCATAATCAGCAATCGCTAGCAAATAATAATTAATTATGGTACAATAATATTGTTATATTAAAATTGTTCAGTAAGATTTCTAACATCCATTACAATATGCTATTATCATTATTACCATTGGTTAGTATTATCATCTATGATAAAGTATGTAATTAATTATCCACGAGATTTCATTATATTTTTGTCTTTACTTCCTATTTTCATATATTTTGAAATTGAAATTATTGAGAATTAATTAATTAATTAAATCAGAAATCTGAAAAGTCTAACTTTTGCTTTCGATGTAGAAGTAATCGGTGGTCTTCGTCCAGTTCCTAGGCCAAAGCCATCATCTGTTTGAATTTGATCTTTCTTCGCTTCTTCTGCAGCCAACCTAGCAATTTGATCAATGCCAAGTGTCATCACCGATTTTGTTGTTTAGATTTTTTCTCTCTCTCTCTCTCTTTTTGCTGATTTCTTTCTTTAATTTTTAATAAATTCAAATTTATCAATTATAAAATTAATCGAAGAAATCATTTATCGGAATTGTTATATTTCAAAATAAATTCAAACAATTATATTTCTTTCGTTTTTTTCTTTATCAATTAAAATTTAAATAAATAAATAGATATATATGACTCATTGAATAAAAATTATTAGAAAAAGGCAAATAGAAGTATTCATAACGAAAATGTTAAAATAAAGCAGATAATATGTATGAGATTAAAAAAATTGAAGTAAATTAATTTAAATATAAAATATGCGAAAAAGCTTTTAATAGAAATAAATGATAATTAGTATTTCATTTCCAATTTCAATATATACCCTATTAATGGCTTAGATAGAAGTAAAAATAAATAAATAAGGAAAAAAAAGAAAAAGAGTCAAATATTTACGAACAAAATTTTATCACTAAATGATATCAGAATTCTATGATATCAAATAGCAATGGAAAGAAAAATTAGCATTTAGAAATAATAATATTAGTTATAATAATTACTGATAATGATAATAATAATGTGATAATAATATTATCACTATTCAAATAATATAATGCAAAAAAGAATAAATTAGCACAAAAAAATGGAAAAATACTCAGTATTAGGATAACTAAGAAATGAATGAAACAAATTAATTTATATATTTTAAAGTTTTAAAAGTTAAGCATAAATTTCCTTTTATTTCTCAAATTTTTATTTTCTTATTTTGAAAAATAGGAAAATGAATTAAACATAAGTTGTTATTCTTATTTTGTTTGCGAAAATAATTGCGAAAAATAATAATGCGATTAAATGGTACTTGCGATAATGGATGATTATTTTAATGCTTTTCTCTTCCATCTGCATCCATTATTAGATAACATGAATAGTAATAATAATAACTAATAATAATAAACTAAGAATGACAATAATAATAAAATAATGATGAAAATAATGACAATAATAATATAATAATAATAAATAATAATGCATTATTTTGTTAAACTAATGCAACAAAATTCGGCATGAAATTTTAGCCTAAGATAAATTTGAATTTGATTGATTAAATTTTTGTTTAAATTTGATTACAGATTTATGCTATCAATCATAGAATTATATGAAGCTATAGATATAAACATAAATTACTTTTAGTATTTTAAACTTATTAGATAAGATGTGAAAGTTTAAGAATAGAAAAAAATTTTATGATAGAAATTCAATGATAATTGAACTATTGAAATGATAATAGCCCATTGAAATTGATAATGAAAAAAAGCTAAGATACAGCGGAACGGATGAATCATAATAATCCAAATTTCTTCAACTTGACTTAGCAAGAAAAAAAACTTGGCTTGAAAAAAAATTGAAGTAGAAGAATATGAAGAATAAGAATGAGTGCATGTGTGTATATGTATATGTTATGTTTATATTTATATGTATGTATGTGTACGTAGTCTGTACCATGAGAAAGGAAAAGACTTAGGCTTTAAGCCTGGACTAGGATACTGCTGAACTTAAAGCTTAGCTGGGCTGGGCTAACTTAACTCATCTAAGCTGAAATAGCAATAAGGAGTTTTATCAAAAAATTAATACATAGTGCTGTATATATGCATCTTTTAATGAAAGAAATGAAGATACATTTATGGATGTAATAATTTAGTATTCAAGTTAACCATTAATCAATTCTAATATTCGAGTAAGCTATTAATCAATTCTAATATTCAAGTAAGCTATTAATCAATATGAATAAAGAGAAAATAGCAAGCCGCATTTATAATATATGAATATTTAGTTAAATCGAAGTTTTTTTCAATCGAGAAATTGATACATAATATGATAGTTTCAGGAAAAAGGCATTTCTATTTGAAAATTTATAGCAATGTTGAGGCAATAAAATAAAATTTGAATAATTGATGTAAAGACAAAAAAGTTCGTGAATACAATAATTGAACTCATAAAAAAAAAGATTATGCTAAATTTTCCATCACCTTTTTTATAATCGATATAAATATTTTTGTATTCCTTCATTTCTCTTTTCTTTTTCTCTTCTTTTCTCATCTTTTTCATTTTTCTTTGCTTTCTTTAGTTTAGATTAGTAAACGGCATAGTATGAAATGAAAAAGGCAAACTATGTATCAGATTTTACTGCAATATATATATTTTCAAGAAATAATCTCCCAAAGGACGAAACTATCGTTTGAAATAGTAGAGATAAGGTTTATTGATTATTTGTAATCATCGGATAATTCCCGATAGAAATCAATAATCTTTAAGCATAATAAGTTCGTTCTCCTTTAATTAATTAAGTATAATGTTCTATCCTTTCTATTTGTTTAAGGTATAATATTTCATTTCGTTTAATTAATCAAAGCATAATATACCATCGCTTGTTAATTAATTAATATATTCTATTTGTTTAAACTAATTAGGTACAATATTCCATTCCTTCTAATTAATATACTCCATTTCCTATTTAAATTCTCATTTAAATATTATGAGATATTTTAATAATTACTAATTTATATAATTCTTTTTTAGAATTCTAACTTCTATTTTTCGGGTATTTTAATTTCTTTTTAATCTTTTATTTACTTCCAGCATAATTAGTCAATTTGTTTTAAGATTATTAATTAAAGTCTACGGAATTAATCTATTCATTGGAATAATTATTGATAAAAATACTTGAAATGGTATAATATTTATCATATATTGACATGATAATACTGATATGCTAATATAATATATTTATCTTTTTTGGTCAAGTAAAAACAAATTACGGCGAAATTTCTCGCTCATTTTATTAATGTTAATATATCGGTTGAAAACTTTTAAATGGAACAGTTATTTATTCATCAGAAATGGTAATCGTTATCATTCGATATAATAATCGTTATCATTTAAGATAATAATTAATTAAACATATCGAATTAATTTCGCATATTTTTGCATTAGAAAAGTTTTTTGTTTTTATTTTTTACATATCTCCGATTGAAACTAAATAACATATGAGCGAGAAATTTTGGCCATAAATTAAGTTTTTTTTCTTGGTTAAAAAGAAAAAAATTTGGATAATTTATTTGTGGCATTTCACTTCGACAAGATGATGATGCAATTATGCATCAAACATAAAATGAAAGTAATTTTAGTTTGAAAATGACAAATATCTATAATCAGTAAAAATGTTTACGCTTGGCTCTTTTCTTTCGGAAAATGAAATTTTAAATGTCCTACAAATAAATTATTGTTTTGGAAAGAGAACGAAAATGTGGAAGATTTGGCTTGGATGAAAAAATATTCAAAGGTATAAAATTGGAATTGAAATAAATATCAAATTTTTTTCTTACCCTTTCTTTCTTCCTCGTATCTAATTCTTCTTCGAATAAAATAATAATACCATGGTGGTTACCTGTCTTTTTTATAGTCAAAGGAAATTAGAATTTTTAAATTTAGAAAGTTTTGAAAAGCATTGCTGATAATGTGTATATGTATCACTGATAAAGCATATTTATAGCACTAATAATGCATGCATATTTTATAGTACCATTTAAATTTGAATAAAATAATGTTTTCAATAATAAAAATTTATTGTTATCATAAACTATTCTTAAGATAATTTTAATTTTAGAACAGAGATAAATAATAATTGCAAGATGGTGATAAAGATTAAATGATAAGTACCACTTAATATTGTCTGATGTTATTTTTTTATGTAAAAGAAGTGATTAAATAAAAATTATTAAAAGAATAATAGCGTTAAAATTTCAGGAATATTTGAATTTGGATAGATAATATTATCAGCATAAGTACATTTATTATTATGATAATAACTCAAAGATCATATTTGAAATAAAGTTCAATAATTAAAAATTTTATTAATTATCTGAACCATTCATTTACTTAATTAAATTTTCAATTTAAGATACGAATATAATAGCATAGTTAAAATTTCGGTCAAAGTATCATAAATTCAAATGTCATATTTTAAATATAAAAGTCATTTAAAAAAGTTATAGAAATAAAAATGCTGCAAAAAATTATTTTTTTAATTCCACGTTTTCCCAACATATTATACCAATAATTAGTGATTTAATGAAATCTTCGCTGAATAATTTAGAGTTTTTTTACAAAAATTATTACTAAATAATTTACATTTTATGGTTTATTAATTTTAAAATTCAATCAAACACACTAAAATCATTTAATTAAAATTTATTTCGAATATTCGATACTTAATTAATTTAAAATAAAAGAAAAAAAAATTTACCGTACACGCCGAAGCCATAGACAGGAATAGTAGAGTAATTCAAAATAACGCAGTTTCTCCATTTTCCACAGAATAATAATAAAACAATTTTAAAATTTACATTGAATTTTAAAATATTTGCAATTCGTCAAAATATAAAATTTACGATAAAATTTTTGTAAAATTAAAAGAAAATTTAAATTAAATTTTACGATTAAATTTTTAACAAAAATAAAAAGAGCAAAAGACGGAAACTTGCAAATACCATAAAGAAAATGGAAAAATAACTAAATGACTGCTTTCTTTGATCATAGCAAAAATCAGTTTTTTGTTAATTTAATTTTGGCTTGATTGATGAATTTTCTAATTGCTACTGAAAACTTTTAGCTAAAAATTTTTGCAATATTTTCTCGAGAATAGCCAAAAAGACTTAATCGCGCAAAAGATTTACTATGGTCTGGCAATTTGCCATTAGCAAAATTTTTGCAAATTTTTCGATGACAATAAATTTTTCTCTTTTGCATCAAAAATTGAATTTGAGAAAAAGGAAAAGAAAAAAGTCTTTCATATAATTGAATATTTCAATGAATAAGCACAATTTAGTAAAATAAAAAAGTATAAATATTTTTTTAAATAGAGGAATTTCTCCAGTCATTTACTGTGATACATTGCCCGGTAACATCTTGTTCTATAATGTATGCTGCTATCGTATTCGCTAATTACTGCAATATTTTACAGTAAACTTAATTAGACTTGCGGTTATCATAAATTTCCTACGATAAAATCAATTAAACTATTTCGTATATTGCTTTTACCAATAATTTGCATTGCTATGAGCAGCGTTATAGAAAATTGAGCTAAAAAGTTGTTTCAATATACAAAAAGCTAATGACCAGTATGAATTGTAAAAAACATGATAATAGAATATTGAATTTTTAGTATCAATTATTGCACTTTAATGAAACTATCATAGTTTCTTCTAATTTTAAAATAATTAACTCAATCGTTGATTACATTCAATATAATCGATATTTAATTAAAAAAACTTAACTATTTAACTTGTCGAAACCTGAACAGAAAAAATTGTTTAAAAAAACTAAAAATTAATTAGGATGAATAAGCAACAATTATGGGAACTTTCTTCATGTTTTCTCAACTTTGTTTTATTTAATGAAATTAAAAATATTTGATAATTGATAAACGCTTACATATAAAATTTTCAAGTTTAATCGAGAAAAATTATTATGTAAAAATTTTTTTGTTAGAAATTTTCGAAAGAGTTCATTTATTCTTCATTTTTTTCTTTTTCTTGATTTTTATCACTCAATATTTTTAACGTTTATTTTATAATATTGATAAGTGATAAAATACAAATTTCTAATTTTCTAATAAAACATTAAAAAAGTGTAACACTTCTAGAAAGCAAAGATAGGAATTCAAAATTGTAATGAATTCTCTCTTTAATGAATTTTAATAAAGTTTATTTTCAACTTTCTCAAATTAATACATGTTGCTATGGTGCTGTTTGAAAGTTTTCAATATTTTTTCATTTTTGCTCTTTAAAATCGTTCATCAAAAATACGAAATTAAAATCGAACATATCAAAACAAATGAAAAACAAAAAAAAAAAAACGGAATCATATTTCCAGAAGACTGCATTATCATCTTCCAAATTCGTCATCTTATTTTTCAATCCATACAATTATACTTCAATAAAAACTATTGTTTTGTGGAATAGTAGAAGAGGAAAGGAAAAAAAAATCAATATTTCATATTTTAATACATTATATATATATTGTTAAAAACAATCGAATTCATGCATTATTTAATTATGAAATTTCTTTATTGTTTGTAACAAAAAAAAACTTATCGGAGCATTGATAATATATTTTCACAATTTGCATAATCAAATTTCCCACTGCAAATTATGGATGTCTAAGCTGAATCGTTAATTTTTATCAGAACTAATAATTAAAATACTGTAGATCATCTGAGTTAAAAACTCGAACGATGCAAATCAAGAAAATGTAGTATTTAAAAATATTTTCAAATCAAACAAAATGATAAATTTTTAAAAAGTATCCTTTACATATTATTATAGCCATTTACTGATAATTGAAATAATAATTATTTGTTTCGTAATTTAAGAAAAAAATTTGAAATTTTATTTTAAAAATATTTATGCAAATAATTAAAACAATATATAAAAAATCAACATATCATTTGTGTAATTACTACTTGAATTCTTGTGTAAACAATATTTGAAATATTTGAGTTATTTATTTTAATCTGTAATTATTTAATCCTAATTGGAATAAAATAGTTTTAAAAATTTCAAAAGACATATGATAAATTATTTTAATCTAAATTTATAAATAAAATATTGAAGATATTGTGATAACAAATATTAAAGAAAGAGAAAATTTTTTAAATTAATAATTATTCATTAAAAGTTTTTAAATTATTAGCAAATGATAATATATCAAATATTTGTGATTATCATAAAGAACTATGTTATAAGATAAAAGTCATATTAAGTTGAAAATATATTTATTTTCAACCAAAAATTCGCTTTTTTTCTCATTTTTCAATATCTATTATTTTGTTTTTTTGTTGTTGTTTCTTTTTTTTAAATATATTCATAAATTTTTATTTTTCATTCTCATTTTAATGATTATTGCATAAAATTCAAAAATTTGTTTATTTATTTTGAAAAATTCTTTATTTCACATTTATTGTTATATGATATGATAGTTTGATAAGTAAAGAAATCAACGAATTCTATGGTTCAATTACGACAGACATATAAATAGTAGACGTTACTTCAAAAAAAAGTATAAGATATATCATATTACGAAATAGATGATATATCTTATTATCATTTTAATGAAAAGATAAGATGAGAAAATTCTGTGATTGATTACGATAAGCAAATAGTAGACATAACTTTTAAAAAGTATGAAACATATTAATAAAAAAATAAACGATATATTCTATTGTTATTTTAATGGAAAACTAAGCATGATAGGAGTCTATGATTGATTGTGGCAGACAAATTGAACAAGGATCCATAAAACAGTAGATGATATATTATTCTGATGAAAAAATAGGGATGACGGGATTCAATGATTCAATACGACAGGTAAATAGTCAATATTGCTTTGAAAGAAGCATAAGATAACTCCGTAAGCAGATATATAATATATCCTACTATTATTCTATAAGAAAAATATGGATTATACGACTACGGTTCGATACGATAGATAAATATGATAAATGAGAAATTAAAAGGAAGTAAAGAAAGAATATGATAAGATTTAGATATCAAGTAGATTTTTTAAAAGAAATGATAAAAATAAATAGAAAGTAAGTTTATGAAATATATTTATTAATTGTATAAGAAAAATAAAATAAATGTTTTTTTATCTTGTCAAATATTTTGGATAAGAATTAATGAAGACAAAAATGAGAAAATGAAAGCAATGATAAAAATAAAATAAGGCATTTGATAAAATTTTCAAAATCAAAAAATAAAAATAAAATTTAAAGAAAAACAAAAGAAAAATGATGAAATATTAATTGTAATGGATTTTAATGATTGAAAAGTTTTGAAATTATCATTTATAATTTCTATACATTTCATCACTAGAAAAAAGGATCCATAATTATAAATGTCTGCATTTTCATCCCTCATTATTTTAAAATTTTTGCAAAACTAACTTTAAACAAAAAATAATTCTCAGTATTATATGATCATTTAGCTATAATTTAATAATATTTTATGCAAAAATGCTTCAAATATTTTATTAATAATAGAATAATTAATAGTGGGATTCTTTTGAAATTAGTAGAACTTAAGTAAAGAATAATATTTTAAATTTCATAATATTCAACGATCAATACCAATCATCATTAAAGATAGTATCATAAATAAATAAAACAATTCTTGAAAAGCTTATTCATCAAAAAGAGATAATTATATCAATATCTAATTTTTCCTAAATTTTTTAGAATTTAAAACTTTCTATTCTAAATTGACTTTAAATATTTAATTTCATCCTAATTTGCAATATTTAGAAACTTCAGAAACTTTCTTTACTTCAAGCTAATCATAACATTCAAGAACATCTAACCATAATATCGCGAAATATTTTTGGAAGTTAGATTTCTTTTTACAATTTATGGAAATATACATATGTGTATATATACATGTATATTTGATGACTTTATTCAATGATATTAACTATCAAGTTGAAGTAGCGCATGATATATTAAAATTTAAAATAAGAATTGGTAAAATAGTATGTGAAATATAGTGCAGAGAAAATTCAATTTATTTCACAAGGAATGATAACAAATAAAATTATGCTAAGTTTAAACTGTTCGTTTGACGTAATCAATTTCACTTTATCCTAATAAATAATATTTTTACAAATATAGGCACTAATTTGATATTTTCAAGCTAATTGTATTTATCCAATAAGATTATGATTAAAGATTTATAATTACAATATTACGATCGATTGATTGTGATTAAAATATAAATAAAAATGAATGAATTGTTAGAGTAATAATAAATATCAATCCAAATTATTTGAATACTTCAATTAGTTTTTGATTTGAAGCATATATTTTATTTAAATAATTCAATCATAAAGATTATTTATCTTTATGATTGAATAAGTCTATGGCAAAAATGAATTTTGGAAAATTACGGAAGGAAACGATTAAATATTGTTTTGTTTATTTGTTTTCTATTATGCTTTTTGATGATTTTTCTTTTCCTAAATGTTTTATGTTTCTAAGTGGAAAAGCTTAAAAATAATTTTTTCCGTTTTTTTCGTCCATAATTTTATATTAACTTTAAGACAAAAAGTTTTGTAATATAATTTTCTCATTTAAAATATTAATTTTATTGATGATATTATTAATCGTTTATTTTTCGTAATATTTCAATAATCTTTTATTTTATTTACCTTTTTTTCTCCATATACCTTGATTTTTTTCGGGAATGGATTAATATATAGTTTAAACTATTATTATTAAAATCAATAAATAAATCTATTCGGTTTTTGTTTTTATAAACAATGTTTCGCTATGTCAAATTTATTACTGAAATCAATTAGTTTGAATAAGAAATTGATTATAAGGATAAATTGATATATAGTATGAATGGAAAAATTAGTTAAAATTCGCTAAAGGTAGCGCATTTTTATTCTATTTTGCTTTAAATAAATTTCCCATATTATATTTCAATAGAATATAGCTTTAAAAATGTTTGATCTTATTCCTACTTTAAATATTCATATCTTTTTGAAAAATTTTAATGCCAAATTGAATAAATGCGTACTTTAAACGAAACAACGTCAAATATTCGATAATTTTGATGCTATCAGTTGGAAAATCGAATAGCGATAAAGCAGTACGGTCAACAACTACCGTAGTGTCACTTACTGCGTGATATCGTATGATTTAGGGACAGTTACAGTAACGAATAATATTAAAGCCGAGTTTTTTAAAGAACGAAATTATCAAACGAATGATAAATTGTGCAAATAAGTCAAACGAAGATGAAATAGATTTGACGAAATGAAATATCCCACGAAAGTATTTTAAAAAAGATGACAATAGTTGACATGTTACTGAAACCAAAAAGGTAGACATTGGGAAACAAAAAATTATTCGTTCTACAATTTCGATTCTTCCTATTTCTATTCTCTTGTATTATATTAATAGTTGGACGAAGTGTCAAATCCTCGGGAAATTTTTCGGGACATCGAATATAAAAGTAGAAAAAATATTCTTAAAATTCTGCATCAATCCATTCATTTCCTCTTTTCCTCTTTTTTATTGTTATCATTAACTAAAATAACTAATCCTTATAATCATTGATAATACACATTTTTATTTTTCCTCCTATCTTTTTCTCTTCACTTGTTTGCGATTAATT
Organism: Dirofilaria immitis; assembly: GCA_024305405.1. NCBI lineage: Eukaryota > Metazoa > Nematoda > Chromadorea > Rhabditida > Onchocercidae > Dirofilaria > Dirofilaria immitis. The sequence goes on from JAKNDB010000054.1 coordinate 1,010,900, forward strand.
TTCATTTTGATATTGATGCCTCATTTTAATGATAACATTCGAAAATAATTATTATGAGAGCAAATTCTAATGGCTTTGAAGCTAATTAGCATATCGATTTATGTCTTTCTTTTCCTACTTTTCTTTCTATATTTCTTGACCGTTTGGTATTATTTTTATTTTTATTTTGTATTTATCATATCAGTTTTCTCATCATTCTTTGGTATATATTCAAATTAACCGATATATTTCAAAAATAAAGATTATAATGATTAAAGTAAACAATGATAGCAAACAATGATATCATCAAATCCTTTAAACAACGGCATGACAACTAATTGAAAAACGGAGGAAAAAAAAATTAATTTCATATCTAACATGCAGTAAAATAATTATCCATCGATCGCTTATGGGAATTTCAGCATTATTATAACCTTAAATTTAATCAAAATTTTTTTTTGCTTTCTATTTTTAATTTAAATTTTGCTTAACACATTGATAATTATATATTGGAAGATGTGCTTGAAAAAAAGGCCAAATTATTGATGCGATAATTATCAAAGAAAATATAATATTTAGAGATATCAAAAAAACTGAAAAGATCAATTTTGTGATATGATGAAAAGTTCTTGAATGTTTTTTTTAATTTGATAACATATGAGAAAAACAAAAATGAAAGATGAAAATATTTATAATATAAATTTATAAGCTTCGAAATATTTCATAATTAAAATTTTATAATCAAAGAAATGTGCAAAACGTTTTTCTCTTTTTTAAATTTTTGCATTTATCTCGATTAGAAAGACTGAAAGATTCTACTGGATATTCTGTAAGAGATTTGTCAAAGATTCTATCGGAGATTTTCTTTATATTTTATAATAAATTTATTGAAAAATGAAATTTAGAAAAGCAAAAATTGAACTATGAGAAAGGGGATTAGTTAAGGCACATATATACGGCAAAAAAAGTTTCATTTTTTTTTGAAGTAATAAGTTAATAAAATATATTTTTCTTTGTTGCCCTTTTAATCGATCAAAATTAATTAATTAAGAGTTTGAGATTATGAAATATAAATTTCAATATATGAACAAAAGAGAAAGGAATAAAAATGAAAAAGAAAAATCAAAAACTTATTTACTTATTGCTATGTATTTTAAATTTTCTTCAAAATCATTTCAATTTATATTTTCCATTTTCATTTTCTTCGGATAGTAATTTCATTAATTTTTATAAATCGCAAATAGTACTTTAGAATTATTTGCGATTTATAATCAAAAATAGTTAATCAAAAGAAAAAATAAAATATTTAGATTATTACAAATTGTTAATTTCAGTTATTATTGTAATTATTACGTTGCAAAGAAATTTTAAATAGAATTTGATAAAGTTGAAATAATAATAAAATTTTTAAAATATTTGTATGAAAAATAGAAATTTCATATTTAATTTCTCTATATAAAATATATGCTCATTTCGTAAACAAAAATTTCAAACTTTTTCAATTATTTTTGTTAATATTAACGAGTCTGTTAACATGAAGAACAGAATATCTATATTCCTAAGTAGATAGATATAAGTGTATGATAATTATGATATGAAAGATTATCAATTATTTTTTGTGAAATATGATAAATTTTATCATCAATATTATTCAAAAAAGAAAGATCGGTTATTTCATCTTCAAATGATAGCTATTTAGATCAGTTGAAAATTTTGAAAAAAATTTTTCCTAAAATATTTCAAAAAAAAATTAATAGTTGATAATATTTATTGATATAGCACATAGAAAACATTGATAAGATTTATTGATATAGCACATAGAAAATATTATTAAATATTGTGGTAATATACCGATGAGATTTAATTGAAATATTGTCTTAATATCATCATACTTTATGACATATATTGTTTGAAAATTAAAATTTGATAATTTCAACTTACTGAAATGGATGTGCGGCTTGTTTGATCTTTGCCATTAATAAGGCGCATGCTTTAGCATCGCTTACATCCACAACTCTGAAATTTTAATCCAATTTTTTTCGATTTTTTCAATTTCTTTTCTTCTTACTTCTATATATTTAAAATCGAATATTCTCTTTGAGCATTAAAATTAATTTAATTATTTAATTTAAAATGTAAATCTCAAAAACATTTAATATAATAAATGAAAAGAAATGGAATGAAATAGCATTTTTTCAGCAAAGATGGTTGAAAATTTTTGAAATTATAAAATGTTTGGAGGAAAAAAACTTTGTTAAAACTTTTTTTATGATAAAAAAGGAAGGAAAAGAAGTGGAGAAAACAGGAAATTTTTCCCACCCATTGCTTAATATTTCTCAAAAATTTCCTCTACTTAAGCAATAATAATATTTCGCTTAGATTGCCATAAAAGCTACTTATTTATTTATTCATCGATTAAGCTGATTGAATGAAAAATTAAAATTAAAAAAATACAAAATATCTAAAAAAAAGGACAAGAAAAAGGAAAGCATAAAAATACTTAATCTTGACTAATTCTTGAGCAGTAATGGAAAAAAATGTAATGTCATTTTGATGACTTAAGCCTCAGCTCAAGATAGAAATGATATAATAAAATAATTTCCATCATTTTTTAAATATTCTGATTTTTTCTTTCTTGATTAAAAAGTTCCCGAATAAAATAGAAAATTAAATATTAAATATTAATTGTAAATATATCGTTTTTATCGTTGATTTTTTTGATGATCTTAAAATGCTAAATGTAACCATTTCAAAGCCATCCTAAATAATATCGATATCATTTTAAATTAAAAACATATATACATAACAAAAACAAATTATTCCTCAAAAATTAATCTTTAATCGAAAAAGCTATTTTACAAATAACTTTTCATAATACAGATAAGATATATCAAAAAAAAAAAAACGATTGAGAAAATGACTGAGAAAAGGAAAAGATTGGATATCCATATGAAAAATGTGCAAAGTCGAGCATAAAACCTGAAATTAAAAAAATTAAATTTTAGAATTTAAAATTATCCTTAAAATTGGATTAATAAATGAGGAAAAATAAGGCAAAAAAGTAAAACAAATAGTTATCAATAAAAATGAAAAGCCTAAAATTAAAAATGGTTGGAATATAAAATATGAAATTATTTTTGAAATTTGAATTGATAGATGAAAAGAAAAGAAAGCAAAAAAGATAAAAAATTAAAGAAAGCAATCGAAGAAAAAGAAAAATAAAAAAAGCTTATCGCATGTTTCCTTTTGCCAACAAACTTTAAGAGTTCGAGAGCAGAGTGCAAATATGCAAAATGCATTAAAATATTTGATAAAAAAAAAAGGATTGCTTTAAAGGAAAAATCTATTGGAACACACACACACACACACACACACACACATACACATACACACAGACACAGACACACACACGCACATACACATACACAGACACAGACGCACACACACAGATACACACACATATATATGTGTATATGTTCCAGTGCCTTAAAAATGCATTTATATTACTTTGATAACAAATGACAAGAAAGCGTGAAATTGTGATATAACGATACTAATTTTTTCTTGCTAACTTATTAATATTTAAATTGCATTTTATCGTATTTCTTTTCCTCTCGAATTTTATAATTAATGAAAGCTTTTAGCATCAATGCATTCTGATATGATGAACGATATTAATGATTATCGTTTTTATCACTAGAAAATTTCGAAATATCCGCAACTTATTTAATAAGTAATAAACCATATGAAGGATGTAAATTAAATAAGTTAAATTTGACAAGTAAATAAAATAGTTATAATAGTAAGATAAATCAACGATCAAATAAATAAGTAACTGATAAACATAATAATCATATAAATTATAAAAATGTATAAATTAAACAAATAACATATGCAAATAAAACAAATTTTACAAGTAAACAAAATGATTATACAGTAAGAAATAATTAAAGTTGTATGAGAATACTGATAAATCATATAAAAGAAAGGTATAAATTGAATAAAAATTATTATAGAAATGCAAACTAAATAAATAGCATAAATAAATAAATCAAATTGATAAATAAATAAAATAGTCATGCAGTGAAGAAAATTTATTTTTTACATAAATAATTAAAGAATTATAAGATAGACTCTATAGATTATCAAAAAAAAAAAAATATCGACATGATAAACAAGAAAAGAATAAAGAAAATCAACTTAAGTAGAAAAAAATGAAATGAAAGGACAAAGAAAAATAAAATATTAAAAAATTAGTTAAAAATGTTTGATGCTATATATATTTGACCAATAATAAATAGTTTATATTCTATTTTTGAGCAAGTAATTAAAAAACACATAAGCTAAATAATAATTAAATTCACAGGTAATTAAATTAATAATTATTATTTAATGGAGAGATAGTTAAAAATGAAAAAGTAAATAAACAAACCAAATCAAATAAATAAATAAGCAAATCTAAGCAATCTTTTTTATTAATAAGGAAAAAATAATAGTTATCATTTAATAAATTCGAATATACGGTAACTTTTTGTAAATTTGCCATTAACACTATACAATGTAATCAAATAGAGAATACCATTACCCTGATCATCATTTAAATAATTTAATATATATTGCTGGAGAAAATGATAAGGATAAATGATTATAATAAAAATAATAATAACATCGTAGACATAAATGATGATAACAATGATGAAATATTAATGGAAAAAAATGATGATAGTGATTGTTTTAGCAGATAGATAATGATGATAAACATATGCTAATAGCAATATAATTATAACTAGAAATTACAATAATGATAAGAAAACAGTGGCATTATTAAAAGATTAATAATACTAGTAATAGTAACAATGCTATGATGATAATGATAGCTAATAGTATTAGTTTCAAATTTATTGCAGCAATAAAAATCGAAGAAAAAAACTAAAGTTAAATTACATATGAAATATCATATTTAAAATTGTATTAATTTAATTGAAAAAATAATTAACAATTTTTGTATCGTTAAAATATATTAATTCATATATGTATACATCGTTAAGTAAATATAATTTTATTATATATTATTTCAATATGCTCATTTCTTCAACACTTATTGTTTTTTGATAATTCTATTTTATTTAAATTGATATTTTATTTAAATTTTAATCGAGACTGAGTAACACGATATTAAACAGAAATTAATCATAACGAAAGTGGAATTATTTTTAACAGCAATAATATATTTAGCATGTGAAATTTTTATCAGAGATATTTTATAATAAAATTTTAAGAAATTTTGTTTGTTGAAAATAATAAACATGGAAAATAAATAATAAAGAGTGACCAAAATGATCGGTAGCTATTGAATGATCAATTATCAAAGATTCATAAAATAATTCCAATTTTTGATGAATCAAAATCGAAAAATCGATCATTTCAATGATAGCTTGACATTTGAAGTAATTTGTGAAGATGAAATGGTTCGATAAATGGATGAGTGCCTAACCGATAATTAAGAAATTGGCTGACTTTTTAAGTGTTGTTTACAACGTATGGATAATCATGCTTCTTGGGTCGATTAACAAGGATAGGCTTAGGCCAAATTATAATAAGTTGAAAATTTCAGCCTAAAACAACAATTAATTTTACAGCAATTTATTATCTTTTTTTCATCATTTTGTTGTTTATCTTTTTCTTCCTTCCATATACTTGTCAAATAAATGTTTCTTATGTAATAACAATCATGATATTATCATAATAATAGTTGCTATTATAACTGCAAGTATAGTCACAATCATCATAATGGCAGTAAGGATAATAATAATAATGAATATTGATAGTGTTCATATGATATGAATTATTATGATTATTTTTCACGATTATCTGAGCTCATAAATTATATAATTTATTCGAAATTTGAAATATTTGGAAATTTTAGAATTAAAATTGCAGAAGATAATAGAAGTTTTCATTTTAAAAAATTATTATTAATTTTTAAAGTAGTATTTTAATCATATGGCACTTTTTTTTCAATTATTACTTAAATGATTTCAAAGATTTGCATATTTTATTTCGTTTTCAATTTTATTCTACACATTATTCCTTGAGATTAAAATAGGTACCATTAAGTAACCTAATATAATATAAAGGAGTATTTCTGCTGTAGAGTATTGATGATTTATGAAATCTTAAAAACTGGTTGATCGATAATTAATAACTATTTAATAATAATAAGTGATACTGTAATATCAACAAGATGACAAAGAGGAAATAAAACGTATTTTATATTACATTAACCGATTTGTCGTAATGAATTTGAAATTAACTTTAAATTTAAAATTTTAACATTTATTAATTCAATAATAATTTTTCTAAAAAATTTAGTTAAATGCTTTTTATTTTTCATTTCGACATTTTTATTAAAAACGATTATTTATATAAATTCAATTTTAAGGCTTATAAAAAATCAATTAACCTGTAAACATCATAGTAGTAGCAATCGTTGTCATCATTGCCATCGTTGATAACGATCGGACGAAAAAGTAGATCAGATGATTTGATAGATTTACGTTCGGATGATTTGATAGTTAAAGATTTGTAATTATGTCTTATTAATGATGAATTAATTTCATCAACTGTTGGTACCAAAGTAACACAAGACGATGTAAGAGATGATAAAGCGGATGATGTTGATCGAATGATTTGTTGCATCGGTAATTTTAAGAGTACCCGAAGGAATTTCAACTGAAGAGAGAAAAGAAAAATGACGGAAAAGAAATGATTTTGAATTGAAAAAGCAGATGGGTAAAGAAAAGTTTTGATTAATGGGATGACAATTTTTACTTTTATCCTGAAATTATAGAAAGCATTTCTTTGTTGCACCCTAAGATATGCCTATAAGGCACCTATATATAAGCCTATAAGGCATCTAAAATATGCCCATAAGCAAGTTTAAATAAAAATGGATACCATTCATTTTTTATTAATAGTAGTAAATTTCCTTAAGACATGGACAACAGTTTTTCAAAATTTAATATTGCAAGAAATTAATCTTTTAATTTAATATTATTTCATTGTTTAGGTAAATAGGAATTATTTAGAAAATTTTCAAATCAGTTAATTAAATCTATTAATTTAGACATAGTAATTAAATTAATTTAAAATTTTGATTTTTGAATTTTCAATTTTTGATTTGTTATATAAATGAAATTTCTCATTTATATATTGAATTAAAAGATTAATTTATCTTGTAATATTGAACTATCCTAATTATAAAATAGACATATTCATGAAAAATTTATTTTATCAAATCAAATTCATATTTAATTATATTTTGATCTTATACTTATGTCGAATACAAATTGGTGAACTTTAATCTATTTATGTTTCTACGAAATATAAATCAATATTTTTATCAACATACGATTTTTATCAACATAATAAATGATAAATGACAAAATATAATGGAACATGCTGTCCTTATGTTAAGATAATAAGTATAAGAAAAGATCATGGTTCATAAAATAACGAATTACGAATACTATACTTCTGGAAACATTAACTATTCAACCAATGGTAAATCTGAATTGGCCGGTTTTATATGATTAATCATTTTTTAAACTTTAATTCATAATTTTATCTGATACAATTCGAAATATGAACCATAAGAAAAAGTGTTCAAATATCCGTCGCATAGGAATATTTCTCGATAATATTATTATAGATAAGAGTGATTTTTATTCGAGAATGGGGAGAAGTGGAGAGAAAAGATTTGGAGAGGTAAATAATTAAATTTCAAACTGCAAAAATGAATCGAATATACTGATATATATTTGGACATAATTTATTTTTTAACTAAAAGTAATGTAGCGTAAATATTAATTATAATAGGAAATTAATAAATTATTTATATATATATATATATATATATGATAGCGCATATATGCATAAATAAACGTTAGACGTCAAAATTAAACGTACATACGTATATTTATATATATTGAATTTGCATTTTAACGTTCTGTGACCTTAGTGTTTTTTGCTCTTGTTTTGTTTTGTTTGGTGATCGTTCGATCTTGTTTTTTGTTTTTGTGATCTTTTTTATGTTGTGAAAATTTTCTGATCTTGTTTATCTCGATTTTGTGATCCTCTTTTGTGATCTAAGCACTTTTCAACTTTATGATCACTGTTTTTGATTCTGTTTTGTTTTCTGATTTTTAAATTTAGTGATCTCAGTACTTTCCGATTTTGTGATTTTGTTTTGTTGATCTTTCAATATAGTGATCCTAGTACTTTGCGATCTTTATTGATCTTGTTTTGTTGATCTTTCGACCAAGTGATCCTAGTACTTTTCGATTTTGTGTCTTGTTTTGTGATCTTGCCGCTTTTTGCCTTTGCTTTATGATTTTATCGCTTTTTGACTTTGTGATCGTTTTGTGATCTTGTTGTCTTTTGATTTTATGATATTGCAATGTTAATGTTTTCTTTACATATATATATGATTACCTAACATTATATATGAAAATGAATGAATGATTACAATGAAGAAGAATTAGATATCGTAAATATAAATGAGGATAGTTTCAAGTGAAGAATAATTTATTGAGACATTACAAATCAATTGATAGCAAATAGATTCTGATCAAGAATCTGTTGTAAAATAATACAAATCAATAAATGATAGATAGATTGAAATCAAAAAATTGATTTGTTCACGAAACAATATGATAAGTCAAAGGTCATCAATACAAATTATGAAATAGCATATAACAAATTGAGAAAATTATGCGAAATAAGCAATTGTTCGCATTGAAAGTTTCACATAACGCTACAATTATCAAGAATAACAATGAAGTTACTAAAAAGCTATGCCATTTCTTTCTCTTTTTTCGTTTTTCTCGAGAAACTTTCAAAAGCAAAAGAACTTAAAGTTAAGTTTAACACGAATAAAATACACGCTGAATAACTTTTGGAATACAACCCTTGGGACACAAACTTTTAAAACGCCAAGTCTTATCATATTTTAATGTCTCAGCTCTTTTACTTCTGCTCTCACTTTTTTTTGCATCTCTTGGCTCAATAAAACAAGCAAAATATATATGCAGACATCTTTTTGAAAATTATCATTTAAATTTCTCGTAAACATCAAATATAACTTCAATTTATTCATCTGATTTTATCTTTCCTTCATTTGTCTCTTATTTAGTTTGATTTAAAAAAAAAGAAAGATCAGAGAGGTCAAAGGATCATAGAATATAATTTACAATTGCACATTTATAATTAAATAACAAATAAATTTTTTTATAAATAAATACATACACCTACACAATTTAATAAATTTCTAAACATATTTTATGAGATATTTAAATGATATTACAGTATATGTATATAAACATCCACATAATTTGATAAATATTTTGCATATTCTTGGCTTATAAGATACTTAAATGAAATTGAAATAAATTTGAAAGAAAAGAAAGAAGCGAAATTCAAAAGATAAGGAAAAGAGGAAAAATGTAAATAAAAAACAAATCAACAAAAAAAAGGTCATGAAATTACGAAAAATTAGATGAAACTAATGATTGTTATTATAATTATTAAAATTCTCGATTATAATCATAAGATTATGTAATAGTGTTTATATTATTAATTATAATGATAATACGAGTTTAATAATTGAAAGTAAAATTGATAAACAATGGTTACATTGTTTAATTACATTCTTAATGTAAAATCTTTTTCATTTTAATATCAAATATTTAAGCAAAAAGTTCTCCTAAATGAAATTAATTATAAATAATTTTCAGCACTTCAAAAAAATAAAATAAAATAGAAAATAAGAAAAGGATCAATTCGAATTTAATCAATGTCTTCCGAAATAAGAATGAATTAGAATATCTTTCAAATGGATGAATCAATTAGAATTCTATTTATAAGAATCAATTGGAATATTATCAATATCTTTCGACACTTCTAAATCCTTTAACAAAATCATTATTATTCGGCAAAAATATAAAACAAATTTTAGGATTTTAATGAAAATTATTTAATTAGTATGATAAAAATCGAAAAAAAATGGAATTGGTATATGATAAGTTTAGATTATTTTTCTATTAAATGATCATACGCTGCGAGATTGCTTAGTGAAATTTTTATGTTCCATTATTAAAGTGTATATATTTATATATATTGATCAAAAGATTAATTGTATTTTTGTTGTGCAAATTTTATTAAATTGAAGTAATCCTTATCAATTGATTGACTATTTTAGATTTAAGAAATAATCTTCTGAACTCAAAAACTTTACATTATTTACCTAAAAGTTGGACTGAATGAAAAAATTATCATTTTAATTATAATTAATATCAATTATATTTGAAAAATAAATATATCTGAAAAGAATTTTCCATTTTCGAAATTTGACTTAGCTTTTTTCTTATTTACATAATTTTTTAGAACATTTTTTTCTTTTTTATTATTCGATGAAAGAAATGAGCTTTAAAAATGAAAAGTTTGTTATTATCATTAATAATATTATTAGAAATATTGACAGCACTAATTTGATTGAATCATTTGTATGATTTATCAATGAATTTATTCATTGATAGATGAGATAATACCAGAATAAGATTATTCTCGATTATATTAATGCTTAGAGATAGCATTATTGATTAATAAAAATAAACAAAACAGGAAATGAAAGATAGCATTACCTAAAGTTGTTATTGATACAATCAAATAATTATTATGCAAATTAAATGATTATTATGTAAATATAGGATATCAAATATCACTCTAATTTGGATAAATCGCTTATCACTAATTAACATCAAAATAAGCTGTAAAAACAAGTGTCATTTTCTTATGAAAATTGCATATGAAGAAAATAGGAAAGAATTATATTGGAAATTTTGAAATTATTCAAACTTATCAAATTTGATCTCAAGTTTTTGCGAATCAATTCGTATAGTTGTCATATATTTGCAAAAATTATAAATCAGGGTATCGATTTCAAAAAGTTTTAAATGGCTTTTAATGATTCAAGAAACGAAATTGGGAAGTTTTAAACTTACATCTAACTTATAATATATTAGATAAATGAAATGTAAATTTAATACATTACAATTTTGAAATAAAAGAAATTGTTATATAATTTGACCGTAATCGGATCAATAAGTTCAATATTACCGTAATCGATTAATAGTTTTAAAAAATGAGAAAGTGCTGATGTAGCATAAATATTTCTTATAATTACTTGGAGAGTTTGCGCAATTAACTCGTACATTAAGTCGAATAATTTGTTTGGAAAATTACCTGGCTGAAATCTTCGGGACAGTATTAATAGTAAACAGAATGGAATTGGAAACATACGCAAAATTATCACACTGTCAAATCTTTCAAAAATAATTTTATAAAAGGTCAAAGGGTTAAGCCATAAATGGTTAATTTATAGTTATGTTATCATAAATTATTGAAAAATGTTTGATTATTGGAAATAATTCAATTAATTGTTCGTAAAAAGATGCGAATTAAAATCATTGAAATTACTATACAATAAATATGCATGTAAAAATTATTTTCCGGAAAACAGGATTTTCTATCCGGTAGATGCTATATCAAAAATATGTAATGGTTACTAATTACATGCTATTTTATTATGCAATCATTATTCTAATATTTAAATATCAAAAACTAAATACTGAACTATCAGAAAAAATATACCACAAAAAAATTATCAAAAAAATTTTCACAAAAATTGTCTCAAATTTGTTGGAATGGAAAAAAACAAATAAATGAATTTTTATAAATTAAAAAAATTTTGAAAATATAATTTCTTTAGCTAAATATATGCATATATTGATTTAGCTTTTAACAAATATATAAAGAAGCTAATAAATGGATATTATCAAATAATCATTATCCGAATTATTTAAATATTTATTGAAAATCGAATACTGAAAATATCAAGAAGAAAAAAGAGAAGGAGAGGCAGAAAAGGCAGAGAGAGAGGGAGAGAGAGAGGAAAAAATGAATAAATAAAATATAAAAATAATTGCTGTGGAAAATTTTTGCACAGTTTAAATTTGTTAAAATAAAATAATATTTAAATATTATAAATCAAATACTACAATATTAGGGAAAAAAAGAATAGCAAAAGAAAAATTTGCTATGAAAATTATACTCATATTTATTAGTAAATAAATCATTCAAAGAAATTGAAAATAAAAAATAAAAATATAATTTTTTGTAAATAAATATTTTAGTTAAATAAATGTACAGATTGTACCACCAATGCTTGGCGTAGGCTTTTGATAAAAATACAACAGAAAAAAAAAAGCCAAGAATGAATGAAAGCCAAGAATGAATGAATAGACATAGAAAGAAAGTAAAATAAAAGAAAATGAAAAGTGGAGAGATGGGTTGTTATGGATTAGTAGTTAATTCTTAAGTCTAAAAACCTCTAAAATTCATTTTTTTTCAAGCAAAGAAAGCTGCTTATATTATTCATTTCATTCTTCTTTCTCAACCTGTCTCTTCATTTTTCATTCTTTTTCCATTCCTTTTTTCTTTAATCAATTGATATATGCATATGCATATATATTTGTATGTTATCCATATATCTTCTTCGTTTATTCCAAACTTATTCAAGCATAATAATTGGAATTAAAAGGAGAAAATAGAGAGAGATAGATGAAGGAGAAAAGAAGCAAAGAAAATGAAGAGATAAATGATTATCAGTTCAAATTTACCGTATGAATTTTAACCTTACTTCACTTTTAAACAATAACAATTGTTATCTCTAATCATTCATTACGAAGTTATTTCAATCATTTATTTAGTTATAGAATATTAATCAATTATTAAATTATGTAATATTGATCAATCAATTGATAATATATTAAATAGAATATTAATTATTCATTAACTTATAGAATATTAATCAATTAAGCTGTAAAATATTAAATCAGTTATTAGGCTATAAAAGAAATTAATCATTCATTAAGTTAGCCAATTATTAAGTTGTAAAATGTTAATTAATCATCACATTATAGAATGTCAATCAACAATTATGTTATTATGAAATATTAGCATTTTATTAAGTTATAGAATATTAATCATTTATTAAGTTATGGAATACTAATGAATCATTAATTATCAAATGATCAAGAGTAGGAATTGAATAGAATTATTAGCTGAATTAATTTATAAATCTAAATGAATTTTATTGAAATTATAAATTACGATAATATATACATATATATGGCGAATAGTTATCGAATAAGCCATATATATGAAAATATGCAAGGATAAAATAATAAATAAAAAATTCAATAAAGTTGATATCGAATAAAATATCGAATAAAAATAAAACTTAATTAACGAAAAAAGAGAATTTCCTTGCAAAAAGTTCAAGAAAGAAGAAAATTTACTCATTTATAAATTCAAATTTATCAATTAATGAAAATCATTTATTTCAAAAATTTTCCTCCTTTAGGAAAATTTTAGATACGATAAATCATAAATGATAATTAATGAAAATTGAGATAAAGATTAAATTGTATTTTCAATTATTAATTAATTAATAGAATTTTACTCAAATTTTTTTCATTTTTTTAAATAATTTTACTCAAATTTTTTCATTTTTTTTAAATAAAAATTAACTAACCGTCGACGATAATTGTTGAAATTACTTGGACCATCGAAAGATTCATCTGAAAATCCCTGTTGTTGCTGTTGTTGTTGTTGTTCAGTTTTATCATCATTGATCAATATTGCCATCCTATCTTTACTATTTTTCTTCCTCTTCGCTAACTGTAATTTAATTATTTTTAAATATTTCATAAACAATATTTTTTGTATGTTAAGAAAGAAATTCAATTTGTACGAATCAAATATGCAAAATAATTTACATTAATAAATCAAACAAAATTAGTTAAAAAAATGTTTGGCTAATTTAAATTTCTCTTCAATTATTATTGGCTTAATTAAAATTTCTTCTTTCACTTTTTTTATTTTTACAATATGCAAAAATATTATTTAAATTATTAAAAAAAGAATGAAAAACTAAAATTTAAAAAAGAATAGAAAAAATTTAATAAAATTTATTTTACATTAAAAATTTTTAATCTTTTATAGAAAAATTAAACATCTTTGTTTATCATATCAAAAGAAAAGTGAATAATAACACCTTAATGAAGAAGAGGTGTATTTAATTATATCTATTCATTTATGATGTATTTAATTATATCTATTCATTTATGATGTATTTAATTATATTTATTCATTTATGATGTATTTAATTATATCCATTCATTTATGATGTATTTAATTATATCTATTCATTTATGATGTATTTAATTATATCTATTCATTTATTTCGTTTTTTTGTTCAAAATAATAATACGATATATTGAAATGAAATGATTTATTACTATCTCAAAATGAGAAAAATATATGCTAATTACTTTTTATTAAACATTTTTTTCTTTTCCTTCCGCATTTTTAAAATTTTTGATTTTCATTTTTCTTTCGTTTATATTTTAGAAATTTAAAATTTTTTTCTTTTATCAGCCATTTTGTTATATCATTTAGATAAGCGAATAAACAAATTTTTTTCATTGAAATTTATGCAATTTGTAATTTGATAATTAATATTTCAAATATTTTCTCGCTTTTTATTTGTTTCTATTGTTTTTTAAAATTATTCAAAAACTAAAATTGAAATTAAAATTTATACTTAATAGAGGATAGATTGAATGTAGCATATTATTTGAAGAATAATACTAATTAATTTCCAATTTTTGTTTTCTCTTTTTCTTCAAAAAAAATAGCTAATGATAATAAATGATTCAATCTAATTATTCCAATTTTTTTCAAATATTATTTCTTTTGTTTTTCATTTCAAATATTTATTAATAACAATGATATGTTAAATTTCTAACCTCAAATATAACAGCATGAAGATCGAATAAAGGCATTTCCTCATGATTTGCCCCCTTTTAGGGGTTATCTGTTCTCCTCTTGCTATTCCATGATATTGCTGTTGATTTGAATGATGCTGTTGTTGATTATTGATAACATATCGTTCCATATCTTCTTCATGTTGCTTATTAGCTAAAAAAAAAGATTTCAATTTATCAATTATTCGAATATAATTTAGAAGAAGGGAATTAAATAAAAAGATTAAATAAAATTTTGGGAAACATTTTTTCATTTTTAAATTATATGAAACAATTCGTTTCTTTTTTCCTTTTCTTTTCTTCTTTTTCCACCAAATTCTATTTGATCGTTTATTTAATATTTAATTTTTGCTTACAGTAATTTTTTATTTAAAATAAACCATTAAATATACAACAAAATAATACATCACTCTTTTTTTCTTATTCAAACGAAAAAGTTTAACTATCGATAGGCACGAAAACGGAAAAAGGGAAAATGATTAGATTGATGATCGTTTAGACCATTAAATTTATGAGATATCCCAGAAGAAGTCTATTTCTTTCTTCGCTTTTCTAAGGAAAATATTCGAGAGTGATAAAATGCAAATTGTTACTTATTTTACATTCTTTTTTTTTTGATAAAATTGTATGAATGAAATAAAATACAGAAATGAGGTAAAAGAGAAAGAGAAAGAAAAATATTATAATTTTCATATAATAATTATGATGATAATTCAAAAATTTTAAAAACGAAAAAGCCATTTTTCTTAATTTAATATTATAGAAAGGTTATAGGTCATTAGTACAAAGTAAATCAAAATTTGTTCTTGTGATAATAATATCATATTAATATTATCATTTCGTTTGCAAATATTCATATAGAAAATTTTTTAATAATTAATCTAGAATTATTAATTGAAAGTTTCGTTTTTTTCTGCAATATCATCATGTTAATTTTTAAAAATTTCAAATTTCATTTCGGATTATTTTTTTTTGAATTTGACTCTGATTGACTGTAAGGGAGCCAAAAAAACTTTAATATTGTTATATGTTTAAGTTCAATTGATCATTTAGCAATCTAAATTAGTTTAAGGCCAGATAATTTAATTTAATTGTTTGATTGGTTGAAGTAATTATAATAATAAGTTAGCGTTATACTGATACTTAATGATAGGATTAGTTCACGATCCATTTCTAATTAGTCGAATATCAATTGATTTTTAGTATGTAATTTTATCAATAAATGATCAATTTATCATTAATTTATTGATAATATGAATAAATATAAAAATCATACTACATTTTCTGCTGGATTCAATTGTTCTTCGATTTTCTGATTTCTTACGTCGTCCTACTTTGCTTGATTTTACTAAAAAAAATCATAATTATTGAATTAATTGAAAATTTTAAAAACACAAATTAAAAACGCAATTATTTTACTAGTAATTTCAATAAATGTCTTTTTATTTCTAACATTTATTAATAATATAATTTATTCAAAAAAAGATGCAATAATTTTTTAATTAAATTTATCAGTGATTAATTAAATTTATCAATACTTTATTAAATTTAATAGTAGCTAATAAAGTAGTACAGTAATTATTATAATATGAACTTTTTTATTCTATTCATTTCTATGATAAATTGTGCTATTGACTGTGATAAGAACATTTATAAAATTTTAAATTCAAATTTTTAATTCAAATTGACGATTATTCATTGGCATATATAATTATAATATAATTTTTCAATTGTTTAATTATTTGAAATTTAATTAATAATTACTTAAAAGGAATCAAATAAAAAAATTCCTTAACAATTATTATATTTTAGTACTAATATTATTGGAATAGGATAAATGTATAAATTATATTAAATTAATATTAGGATGAATTTGCGAACTCCATAATTTAAATACATCATTTGCTATATGAAATGATAAATAAATAAATAACAAATGAAATAATATGCTGCTTTATTTGTATTTTTTTGAACAATGATAAATTATCATTTTGATAAGATAAATAAACAAATAATATATAAATAATTTAAAAAATTAATTATTCTTAATCAGTTCATTTAAATTTCTACAAATAAAATAATTGAAGCACATTTTATTCATTTTAAAAGTCATACATTTATTATTTGATATTGAAAGAAAAAATAATAAAACGAAGAATATTTTAGAAATGAATCCATTTGAATCTATTTTGATCCATCCATTTGAATCCATTTGAATTCAATTTGATTTTGATTTTGTAAAAGTATTAAAAATGAAAATTTAAAATGATGAATATTACTATGAAATCATATATTGCTAATACTAATTGACTAATTTCATTATTAATTTTTTCCTACTCTTTATCTTTTAATAATCTTTGTTTCGTCTTCTTTTTGAATTTTTGCTGTTTTTTTTGGCGAAAAATAAAAAAATTGGCCGAAATTTTTATTAGTAAGAAGTTTTTATCAATTTAAATCAATATTTTCATTTGTTGATTAATAACTGATAACTGTTATTAAATTGTTTATTGAGAAAAAGAACTCAATTCTTGATTGACAAAAAAAACATGCAAATTGAGATAAGCAAATGGATCAATAAATAGCAAAAGAATTTATTAGAGCCAAATTTTAAAATGATCAAATTGAGCCTATTAGCTTTCTAATAATGTGCCTGGTACTCATGCCTTGTCTAATGTCCAAGATGTTAAATTGGATAGAAGGAAATGCTATTAATGCAACTTTAGGCTATTAAAGGATAAATGCAAGGAAAACTGATATTTAAGAAAAATATGCAAAAAAGTCGATACGATCGGTAATCGATAGATTTGTCAAAGAAAAATTGGATCATATCAAATTAACATAAAATAGAGAATCGATAAATTAAATTATTTTTTTCGCCTTGCTTATATGTATATATTCGAAATATCTTTTTTATCTTAAAATAGGAACAATTTTTTAATTTTAACTTAAAAGAATTCATTTGAAATGGATTTGAAATTGATTGAATTAATTTCGAAATTTTATGATTCGTTTTAATTTTAATGAAATCGAATGCATTGGATAGATATTTGAATTTAAATTTAATTTTTAAAAATAATTTATAAATTTAAAATGGTAATAATTTATTTAATATTGCTAAATTATATTTTATTTTTTTCCTTCTTTCTTTCTATCTAAAATACTCAAATATTATTTTGTTTATTTATTACAAAATATAAAATTTTTCTGAGAGAAAGCAAAAAATAAATATCGAGAAACTAGAGAAAGAAATTACGAGAAAAGTTAGCAGTTAAATTGTTTCCTGAAATTTCTACTTACGTCAAAAGTTTTTAGTCGAAAAAGAATAAAGTAAAAATATCGAGAAACTAATTCAATTCTCATTATTGATCATGCAATTGAAAGTGATAGCCCAAACGGAATAGTTTTTAGGATTATAATCTTTTCTTCATAGCTTACTCCAAATCAACGTTTATCCAATTACGTTTTATACTTATACGTTGTTGCGTGAGATTTATGTATGGTAATGAATCATTTGATAAATACGAATAATCGATAAGTTTATAAACAACAACAAATACAATATATGTTCAATGAAATGGATGAATATTAATAAAAAGTAATAATGAATTGAATTTATTTAAAATTAACATAATAAACATCGATTGATTATTTCTACAGGTAAATAAAAAGTGTAATTCATACAGGAAAAATATTAGAAAAAATTGATTGAAAAAAAGTGATAACAACAATTTTATTATTTTGTTTCCATATGAATTTCCTGAAAATTAAAAATTTTTTCATTCATTTTATGCTTTCAGTGATTAAATTTTATTCTCTTTTCGTTTAATTTATACTTTTAAAAGTTTAAATTAAAATGTATAAATTATTGAAATTGAAATAAATATGAAACTGAGATATCGTAATTCTTTACGATATTATATTTTTATTTTCCAATCTATTTTCTTATTAATTGATGGAATGAAATTTCGGAATGGAAAACTGATTGAATGGAATTTTAAACAGAAAGTTATCATAAACTATTATTCTAAAATTAGAATTTAAAAAAGAGGAATCGATTTTTCTTATAACGGAATAGAAAATTATTCTGAAATATTATCCTAAATAGTAGATTGAGATTTGATTTAATCAGTTATTAAATTTCAATAAAAAGCGAGAGGTCACGATCGATTCTTTTTAGTAATTAAACATTAAATCGCTTAATTGGATAATCTTTTTATCATATCTTTCTAATAATTTTAATGAAATAATTGGAATATTAATTCTCTAATTATTAAAATTTTAAACAAAGCTAGCAATAAAATCCTTTTAAATTAATTAACTGATAATTGATAGCATTATCAATGTTGACACTAATTTTAAATATGCACATATATATTCCTATTCTCATTTAATTCAGTTTAAAATTTCAATTAAACTTGACGAAATGAAAGTATCGAAAGGACAATAATGAAATTATAATAATATAGGTAAAAAATAAATTCTAATACTTTTAACCCTTTCACCTTTAAAAAAATAAAATAAATAAGCTTATAAGAAAAATTGCAAAACGGAAATATAACGCATTGTGTCACAGTATACTATCAATTTACGTTTCGATCAAGTTACATTAAACAGTTAAAGTTCAAGCAATCAAATAATCAATCAATCAATAAAATGAATGAAAGCGAAACATGCAAATTGCATGCATTGAATGTATGTAATACAAGAACAATATGGCATGCAAATTTGCATGATAACTAAATTGCTGATTCAGTCAGAATCCTAATATTTCATTTTTTTCATATCACACTTAAGAAAGCACTTTTTTTAAAAGAAAAAAAAAGCAAAGCAATAAATGAATAAATACTGGTTTAAAAAATCAATAAAGCTTGAAAAGAAAAAGGAATAAGCCACGAAATATACATATATATCTGCTTGGCCATTATTAAATAAACTTGGCCATTATTTTCAAGTCCTAAATGCAAACAAAAAAGGTTTGCATATGGATAATTGCATTTGTTTCAGACGAATGTCAAGAATGCAATTAGAATGAGGTTACGATGAATTTAATTATTGTTTACTAAAGCAAATTTTTAACCAATAATTTTAAAAGTTGATTTTTAACCACTAAATAACATTTTCTAAAGTTTAAAATTATTCAAAATTTATCATCAATAGCTAGTAATATGAGTTTTAGGATTATTTGTTAAAAATCAAATAATTTTAAGAAATTATTAATTAAACATAAAATATCATTTCAATGAGCAATTTTTCAATATTGTAATAACGAACCCGTAATAATTTAATAATAATTTCTTAGTTTTCTAAAGAAAAAAATTTTCTTCTCTATCAAATTATTGAATTTAATTATATATAGTTTAGCAAAGCCATCGATTTGTAAAACTACTTGCAATATTTATAGCAAAAACACTTTTCTTAAGTTTTCCGAATTTTTCTTAAAATTTCTTTTATTTTTATACTTTTTTTCTTAAGTTTTTCTCGAATTTCTTTTTTTTTATACTATGAAGTATGTTTTCAAGTTCTTCTTTCATAAAACATTTTAATCATCGTTTTTTTTCTAACCAATTTGAAAAAATTTAAAATTCATCATTTCATTTTATGAAATTAATGTGTAAAGTTTAGCAGCTTAGTTCAGATAAAGTTTACATAAATTTTCCTATATTTTATGTAATAAAATTGAAATATCAACGTAAATGATTTAAATTTAGAATTTTTAAATTTTGCAAAGATTCAAAATTTAAACCGAAATTTTTATTGTTCGTTTTTATTACTTTAAAACAAACTTTGGTAATTTGAATTATATATATTTTGCTTAGATATTATTGGCTAATAGACTACTAAATATAATTAGAATTAAATTTATAGTTATCAAATCGAATAATTTCATCATCTTGAAAACTTTGTTTAAACTTAGTAGAAGATTATTTAAAATTTTTGTTAATTAGCTTTTGTTATTTATGCAAATTTTACATCTTTTACGCTTGATTTACATTAATAATAGGCATTTCACTTTTCGAAATGCTAAATATTATATTTAAATTGTTAGCTAAAAAAATCTAAAATAAATTATCGGCGATCATTTTCATTTTAAAGGATTTTAATGGCATATTTGAAGCATGAAGTAGAAACACATGTTACGCTATTTCCGAAATATTTTTTTTATTTTGTAGTAAAAATTGAACTTTTAAGCAAAAAATAATTCCTTTAAAAAATAAATTCGCCTATACCATTTTTTATATATAAAAAGCTTAGCTTATTTACTTAAAATTCGCTGAAATAAATGATAGTAATTAATTGATTAATTAATTAATTAACTAACTTCTAATATTTATTCATTTAATCTCTCATATTTTTGGAAATTTTGAATCAAAAGATTAGAAAAAATTTTCCCTTCGAATAAAAGTAAAATTTTATTTTAAATATTATCCTATAAATACAACCAGAATATATGGTTTTGTTAAAATTAAGCTAATAACATTTGTTGGATAAATTTTACACGGATGACTTCAAAATAAAGTCATCCGTGAAATTTATCCAACAAATTCAAATATACATTTATTAATATACCTGCAATGAAGTTATTACTTCACTTCAAATCGAAATTTATTAAAATGAAAATTATTTATAAAGCAAAAAGAAGAAATAGACTAATAATAAACTGCATGATATCAAAAAGAAAAAACTTTTTATCAAAAAAGAAAAAAATAATAAAATTTTTCAAGTAAAATTTATCAAAATTTATTCAAATTGAATTGGAAATTTTTCTTGTTTTTTAAATATTTAAATTTCAATAAATATTATGTTTAATAGATTTCTAATAGAGAGTTAAATTTTTCGAATTAAAATTAAAAACAAATATGTTTTTAGCGATATTAATGACATATTAATCGGTTATAAATTTCTCATCAAAATGAAATGATAATATTAATAAACAGTTAACAATTTCAGGTTTATATTATTTATATAGAAATTATTTCATCCATTATTGATCCGTTTAATATTTTAATTATCAAATAGATTACGGAAATTAGAAAGTGTTTGTTTAAAATATTTACAAAAATTTCAATTTAATCTTATCAGTTAAAGATTGTATACATTTCATTAACATATTATTAATTATTTATATTTATTTTATGCTTATTTTTATATAAAATTACATTTTTTTAATTATTAAGAAGTATAATCTGAAATTTAATTTAATTTAAATCGATTGTAGGAAATGAATTCTTAGCATAAATTGAATATTATTTTTGTCATTCTTAATTTTACATATTTTAAATGACATTTTTAGATTTTATTTTTTAAGTAGTATTATCCCTTTATTACATTCTTCGATTTTATTTTTAATGTATCAAATTATATTTCTCCAAAACTATATTCCATTTTAACAATATTTTTTTAATTGAGAAATATTTTTGAAATTTATTATTTAATATCAAATAGTCTATAATAAAAGATAAGAGCTAATTGGTATAATGATATATGATTATAGAACTATATTCCACACCTAATTTTGATGTCAAGATTTTTCAAATAATTCTAAAAATGAAAAAATTTTATTTAAGAAATAGTTAATTATTTCATTTTAACATTAAATTTTATAAAATAACTGTCTATAACAGATGCAAAAAAATAAATATTCCATTTTCTACTAGAAATTTGAACTTTATTCTTAAGATTGACGTCAAATACTTTCGTATATCATTGCTCTCGATTCTCGGGAAATTGATTAGATAAATATCATGCACAGCAAGCATTATCATACATATATCTTTTTCAATATTCTCAATTTATATCAAGTAATAATTTATAAACATCATTTATTACTGTTAATTCTTATCTTTCTAGATATAAAATGCATTCAATATCATTTTGAATTATAAAAATTCTATATTTAATGTTTTCCTAACTTGATTTCGATTTAAAGAATTTTTAAAAAATTGCAAAGCTTATTTTACACCAAAATTTTGGTTTCAAGACTTTTCAAAAAACTCATTTTTTTATATTACTATGTTATCATATCCAATTTTGATTTTAGGAATTTTTTTGAAAATTCTATATTCTATATTAGATTATGTTTTCAAAGATTTTTCAAGTAATTCTAAACTTATTTCATATGCGATTATAATTTCAAAATTTTTCGAAAAATTCCAAATCACATATTATTTTCTCAAATTGCAATTTAAAATATTTTTATTTACTTTTTCTTGCTCCTTTTCAATTCTATCAAATTCTTTTCCATTCATTCAACTAAAGTATTCAATTCTTTTTTGTCACATCCATTCTCTAAAAAAAAATGTTTAAATTCTTCTCAAAAATTTTTCCTTTATCAAATGTTTCGCCTTGATATATTTTTATTCAATTCAATTCTCACGAATATCTCAACTTTTATAATCATTGTCATTATTACAAATAAATATTTTCCTTTTTTTTGATAAATCAACAGTAGCATACATCAAAATTGGGAATTATATAAATTAAAAAAATTGTCTCAATATGTTCAAATATATTTCCTATTACAATTAATTCCCATTTCCGATTCTGATAAAAATATCCATCGTTCACGACGATTGATAAACAATTTTTATTTGCGATTCTGATAAGAAACACTCAATGTCAATAAAATTTCATTAAGTAAAAATTTTATTTGCTAAAAATATGTAATTGGTAAACAAATTTTGAATTTGACAATTAAAATTTTTACTTCTTCAAAGTTTGAACGATTAAAAGAAAAAGTTAATTTCTGACATTTCGAAATTAATTCAATTTATCAATTTAAATTTCAGTATTATATTCTAATAAATAAAGCAAAAGAAAATTTAAAACTTCGAATTACATCTGAAATGCAATAAGTTTGATAATGTAAAACCAAAAACTGTACAATAATTTAATTTTGTCAAAATATCGAAAAGAGAAAATACAACTTGAAAAATGTTAAAATAAAGACTTATTCTTAACAAATGATTATGAAAATATTTTGAATTGTACTAAATTAGCAAAATGCCATCTAAGTTCGCAATAGAGTATTATCAATATTACCAAAATATGGGCAATGAATTATTGATATGATAAAATAAATCAAAAATCTCAGCTTATCATCTGTTCAATTGTTTTAAGCAAATAAACTTAACTTTGGATTATCTTAATGAATTTTCTTAAAAAGTATTAAATCGAAAAAAGAAAGGGGTATCTATTTTTAAATAGCAAAAGTTTTCAAAAGAATAAAAGCAAATATCATCTTCCAATCTCGACTTTCGTTTCGAATATTTATGAAGCAGATGGAATGACTAATTACTACTAATAACTAATTTTTGATTAATCAAGAATGCTTAAATTATCTTTCTAATAAATTACTCATTAATTATTGCAATATTTATGATATATGTAATAATGGCAGTAACAATTAAATTTTAAGAAATTAAAATTAACAAATAGAAAAATGAAAACATTTAAATAGTTAAGAGTGATGTATTTTATACTATAAAAGAAAGTCGAGAATCGAGAATCTAAGTGATTTCAATAAAAATAAAATGATAATATTTGATTTGAAAATTTTAAATTTTTAAATTAAAATTTTTTCTTTTATTTTTGATGATACTAATTAACAGAAAATGAAAGAAGAGAAGAGGAGGAGAAAATTAATGAAGTCAATTTATCAATCGTCTCATCGTACTTGTCGCTGACAAATTTTAAAGTTTTATTTTTATTCATATTCTTTTTAAAATTCATTACTAATTTCTTCTTCTTCTTTTCCTCCTCCTTCTCCTTTCTCTTTTCTTTCCTCTCTGTTTCTCTTTCCCTTTCTTTCTTTCTTTTCCCTCTCTCTTTCCCTCTCTTTCCTTCCTTTTCTTTCTAACAAATTTTTTTGTTTTTTTCGTTTTTCAATTTTGACATAAATTCAAATTATTGCTAATATTCGAACAAAAATGCAGCGAATTTTTTTAAAATGATATTTTAACAAAAAAAAGAAATTACTAATTAATTAATTTATAATTTCGCAAGAATATAAATAATATGCGCAAAGAAAGTTTTTCTTTTGCGCATTTAAATTGCATAATTTTTTTATTTATTCTCATTTATCAGAGGAGATGATGATTTTATCATTGATATAATAATGATAAGAATATGAAATAAGAATAATTCTGAAATATTAATTTAAGCGAATAAAATATGCTTAATTCTTACGAATCGTTATCTTTTTCATCAAGTTTCATTATAATTTTTAAGATATATGACGAATGATTCTCGAACACTTATTGATTTCTTAATCTCATATGATATTTCGATGAAAAATATTTTTTAATTAATAAAATAAATTTAAATTAAAGTAAATTTTATTTTGAAATGAAATAAAATCAGATATCGATTCTCCAATCGTTATTTATGATATTATAATGAAATCATATAATATAACATCCCTTTTGTTCGGTTGATAGCTATTCAAATTAATTAATTAACTTAAGAATATTATTCGTAAGAAATGAATTTAATTAAAGGTTGATGTTACCTTTAGAAGCTTCGCCATGACGACGAATAAGTTTTGATGATGTCGCTGAAGCATCTATTGAATGTCGATGAGGTTTAGCAAATATTGCTGAACGTCCAACTACCATTCTCGAGAAAATGGAAAATAATTTAATTAAATTATTATCACCAAAATTACTTCAAATAATTCTCAAAATATTTCTATTAAATTGGCAAAAATAATATTGACAATACTGCTGCAACGCATGAATACAATTGATTTAACTGATGGATTTATTGATATAAAATTATCGATTTAATTGATAATTTTATTGATATGAGAATTCGTGATTAGACGAAAATTTATTACAATAACACCTGTAATGATTAAATATTTTAAATTAAATTAAATTTGATTCTTTTTAAATTTGTAAAAACATTAAGCATATCCATATATGTACATCAAAACAAAAGAAAATCAATAATTAAAAATTTAAGAGTATGTAGAAATAGTATTTAAGTACTAGTTAATTGTTAAAAACTAATACTAATCATTCTTATCTTATTTTATCACATCTCTCAAATTACTTTTAAAATAATGAACAAATTTTAGTATGTTTTGTTAAGATAAAATTAATAGAACATATTAATTGGTTATATACTTTTGTTTGTTTATTTTTTTAGGAAGTAATTTATTATTTAAAAGTAAAATATGGCAAAAAAAGGAATTCGCTCGATCGATCACTTAGTAATTTATAAGTTATTTCATTGCATTTAATTTGAAAAAAATTTTCAAAACAGAAAAATTAATTAAAATGAAAATTAATTACTACAATAAATGAATATATCAGTTTCAGTTTTAATCTAAAAAAAATTTCTTGAAGCTATTCATAATGTTATATGCATATTGTTTAAGCAATCATTAATCAACTTTTTTGATGTTTCATTTTTAATGATTGACATATTTTAAGTCTCGAATTACAAGAAATGATATTTGATTATTCTTTTTTAACTACTGATAAAGTTATATGCATATCAACTTTATGTATCAAAATATATATATCAATTTTTTCATTTTTTTCTAATGATTAATATTGACATATTTTAAGTTTCGCAATATAAAACTTAAATGTAATGAAGGATGATATTTTGATTATTTTTTAACAATTTATTTATGATGCTATACTTGCTTAATTTATTATACATATAGCTATTAATTATTTTTTTCTATCTTTGATATTTTACTTTCAACGATTGATATATTTCAAATGTCAAAATATAAAATTATAAAGAAAGAAAAAAATGAGGAAATTATTTTATTTATAGAAATAAAATTTATTATATTTATAATTAATAAATATTAATCTGAGTAATTTCCATTTTCCCAAGTCATAAAAAAACTTATGTTTATTTATTTATGATAGAAGGTCAAATCTTTTAAATCCAAATTTTAAATGCAAAACTTTTAATCGTTTCGCAGCTTTTCATATAATATTTATAAATGGATAAATTCAAAGTCGCTCAATAATATTATTAATGGCTATTTTATAATTGTTCAAATTTCGATGGAAATAATTATTGTTAGTATGAAATCTTTAAAAATTCCAGTTTAAGTATTTCAGTACTAAATTAAAGTAATTCAAAATTAGTTTAAAGGATCTAATTGAAAATGCATGCCGCTTCTATTGATAATAATAATGGCAATTTTATTTTTTTAAATTTTATCAGAATTAATTCGAAAAATTTACACTTAATCATTTTATTATTGAATTCAAAAATTTTATTTTAATATTCTATTTATTAGCAATGAAATAATTTCAGAATATAATCAAATTTATTTTCCAAAAATATCAAAATAAGTCGTTTAAAAATTTCTTAAAAAATAATTGAAAAAATAAAAATTAAAATCATTTCATTTTATATTATTTAATATTTGGTTTAAATTATATATTGAAAATCCTTAAGTTTGAAAAATATCCATAATCGTTATCATCAGATTCTTGTCTTGAAAATATTGATCGATAGAATATGCGTGAATTAGAAATGACGAAAAATTTATTTTCGTTGAATCATTTGAAGATATTTAAATTGATCAAATATTGAATAATATAAAATGAAATATATATATCTATTAATGCTAAATTAAAAATTATTTATGATCCATTAAACTATCGATCAGAAATTCATTACGGTATCGTTAAGCATTATCTTCATGTATCATTTAAGTATCATTTAATCATTGGATTTCAAAAAAATAAAAAATTAAATTAAATTTTTGAAAAAATCCACAAAATTGAAATTTTTTATCAATCAAAAATGATAATGAGAAGAATTTTGCAGAAATTGAACTTTTTACGAAATAAAATCATAAATTTTAAAAAATAAAAAATAAATTCAAATTTTATTTTCTTCAAAAAACAAAAATTAAGCATTCTTGAATCTAAACGATGAAAATTTGTAATGTCAAATAAAAAAATAAATCAAAACAAAAACAGGAAAATGTTAACATTAATGGAAATAAAAACATAAAAAAAGTGAATGTGAAATTCAGCGGCGATGTATCTTGACGATAGATTTTAGTTATTCTCGAATGCCGAATCTCGAATAAAAAAGGCTTAAGTGTTTGGTTGCTTCTTTCTCATTCATTCATTCATTCATTCATCGCAACTGAGTTAGTCAGATATCATCAAACTGAAAGTAATTGAATAGGCTTTAGCCAATTTTATCATCTCATCCAACTCCAAATTCTTTCCCATCCTTTTTTTTCTCTTCGTTTTCTTTACTTTTCTTCTTTTTTCTTTTGTTTTCTCTTTGTTTTGTTTTCTTTTTTTGTTTATTTTGTTTTTATTTTGTTTTTATTTTATTTTTGTATTGCGTTGTTTTGCTTTGCTTTTATTATCTTGTTTGTTTTGTTATTATTTTATTTAATTTGTTCTGTTTTTATTTTGTTTTGTCCCTTTTACTTCTGTTTTTTTGCTTCCTTTTGTTTTGTTTTTGAATCAATGAAATATTTTAAATACTAAAATAATTTGTAAAATATGATTGGATAATGATAATATATGACTAATAAAAATTTTGATAACATTTAGGTTATTTATTTATTTATTTATTTACATCTCAAATGCATTCTACAAATATTAAGCATCAAAATTGGCTATTATGCTAATTTTGATAGCAATGGTATACGGTAGAAAGAAAAAATTGACAAATATATTTTTATAATATAACAATGGGAACAAATTTAATTTTTACTACGATATTATAATTAAAAGAAGAAGAAATAACATAGAGATAGATAGAAAAATAAATTACAAATGGAAAAATATTTCATTATAAATTGGAATTATTATTATTATCATTAACATCTAATTTATTTGAATTTAACTGAATTATTCAATTTAATTATTTATTTCAATTAAATATTATTTTTATAAGTATAGCAATATTTGTTCTAACAAATAATATATATGAAAAGTGTTTAACATTGAAATCAAATTGGAAAAAAGAAAATTATAATTTTTTTATGCAATAAAATAAATAATAATATATTAGTAATATTGGTCTTTTTAGTAAAGTAAATTTGGGAAAAAATTGTATTAAAATAGTTTTTAAAATAAATTTCTGAATTTGCTATTTTTTAAGCGAAATAAATTTGATTTAATTCTTCATCGCAATTATTATAATATATATTTGGTTGATCATTTGATAAGACAAAAAGAAAGCTGAAATCTTGAGATTCAAGAATTGAAAATTTTTAATGTTTATATTTCAATGTTTTTCTAGGAAACATTTGTTATTTCATTCAAATTTTAATATAAATATTAATTCATATAATTTTACAAATCAGTAATTTTAAATTAAAAGAAGATTTTAAGAGTTAATTTATTTTAAATCTTTTTAATTCGAACATTCTTTTATATCGTTAATAAATGGAATATTTTGATGCTACGAATTGATAAATATTTGTCATTTTTAGATTATTTTTTTTATTAATTTTAAATTTTACAATATTTAGAAATTTCTGCAGCCAATTTTTGAAAGTAATATTATTTCATTTCATAGTCAAGAATTCTTCAAAAATTCTAGAATATACCAATTCCTTTCCATTCCATCTTCTTTTTGTCGCTTTTTATAAGATGAAAAATACTAACTTTGTAAAAGAAAAATAAAAATTCTGATACACTTTTAATATTCAAGAAAAAATATATATATCGTAAATAAATAAAGTATTGTGTAATTCAAATTTTTTTTCAATAAAACAAATTTAATTACAAATATTTGTAATTTGATTACTTCCTCTCATTTATTGACAATATCGAGGATGTAGCCTGGAAATGATAAATAAATTTTTTATTCATCAAATTTGCGATAAGCTGTCTGTTAATATTATTAAAAGCTATAATCAGTGCCAGATATATTTATTCTAGGCTCATTTTTACGAGAATAACTAAGCTTTTATTTACATGTGCATATATATATATATATATGAATCATAAATATAAGTTCTTTAGCAATGTAAGAGGAAAGCCTGATATATTCAAAATACGGTTTTTATCAATATAAAAATAAAATTTGAATTGATTAAACAAAATGATAAGTTTAAATAATTATATTGATATACCTTATAGCTCACATACCCTTAAATAGCATTTATTATCGACGAATATTTCACGTTTATTACGCATCGCTTCATCATTCTCAAAACAGAGTTTATTACAAAACTTAGCTCATTAACAGTGAATTTACTAATTAGCATAATTATTATTAAAAATACAGATAATAATCAGTCTTGCGTATAACTTTAATTATCAATATTAGACTTTTATCTTTAATTATCAATATTAGATGAATATCTTATAAAATATGGAATATTTAAGTAATCTGATAACAAAATTCTAATGTTATGATATTCTGATCAAAATATAATCAGGAAATAAAATTGTTGATAATCTAATCAAAAAACATTTAATAATAATAATATGGGTAAATAACAATATAATAATCGATCCTTATGTCAACATTTTCTTATATGCAATTTGCATATATTCCATCTAAAATATGATTAACTACGGTAGATTTGAATTGCAAAGCAAATCATGCCTTAAAAGAAAAAAATCAGAGAGTATATTAATAAGTTTTTATGTAGTATTAATCCATTTCAAATTTTAAAATTTAACAAATAGATTTGTTGTATTGAAATAAATTTATGAAATTATTTAAATCTTAAAAATAATTCAAATTTAATATTCAGTAAAATGAATATTGTTTTAAGTTGAATTATATGTTCTAGTATTATCTAATTAATAAATTCGATTTTCAAACTATTAATATAATTAAAAATTAATCATTCGAATAATTCCAAATTACTTACTTACTAAAATAAATAAAAATTGCATATGTTTTAACAAATGCAATTAGTAATTTCTAATTATTCCATTTAATTTAAATAATTCTCTAAATTATAAAATTATTTCTTCCTATGAAAAAGATTTAAAAAAGAAAAAGTGATAAATGAGAAAAAGAACGAAGAAAATTTTTCAATGCTACTATGTATGTGTCATTTGCATAATCAGACAGGTATGTTTTACGATAAATTTTATTAATTAAATATTACTTTGTTCATTTTGCCCAGGTAAATCTAATCTTAATGTTCTCATTTTTCAATTCCCTTATTCTAATAAAAAGTAAATTAAATTAC
The DNA here is from genome assembly GCA_024305405.1 of Dirofilaria immitis. Lineage (NCBI taxonomy): Eukaryota > Metazoa > Nematoda > Chromadorea > Rhabditida > Onchocercidae > Dirofilaria > Dirofilaria immitis. The sequence goes on from JAKNDB010000054.1 coordinate 1,041,989, forward strand.
TTTTTTCAAGAAATATCTTTCTCGACTAATGTCAAAATCGAGTACATCTTTGCCGACTAATAATATAAAATGGTGAAAAGTTTAAAGATAACATAAAATATTGTAAAGCGATAATTTTTGCAAATATTTAAAATTTAAAACTTTAATATAAGCCATAAAAGGGTTTAAAAATTATTAAAATATTTTTTATTCATTTTTTATTTCATATTTACGATATATTATTGATCGAAATAAGTTAATTCATTTAAAAAAAGGAGTATTTTAGAAAAAATCAAATTTATCCAATTAATTATATTTAATTTATTCATACGTATGGCATAGTTTTTCCGTAAAATAATTTAATTTTTATAGAATTTATTTAAAAAAAAAACAAATCTATTCAACTAATAAATAATAATAATAATAATAGCAATAATGATATTCCTTATACTATACTGCAACATCTTTTTAATTTCTAAAAAATTAATTTGTTAAAAAAACGAAAAAATAAAGTAAAAAAAACAATTATTATCGATTTACTGTTATTATTATTATTAATTATGGGAAATATTAAATAGAAAAAAACGATAATTTATCGAATTTTCAAATATTCTCTTAAGATGATATCTGTGGAAATTTCTTTTTTTGCTAATATTATAAGAAAATTAAATATATTTATTTATAAATTTTTTTTACATTTAAATGTATTGTAAAATATTATTTAATAATAAAAGATTTAAAGGATACTATAATGATACTATAATAGCGTTAAGTTGTTGACGAAAAATTGACGAAAAATTTCTTTAAATAAATAATGAGGAATAATAATTATACAAGCCGATAATTTAAGAAAAAATATCTTTTCATTCATAACTTCTTTACTTTAATTAATTCATTTTACTTTAATTCACTTTTTTAACTATAATTAATATACAGTATTATACACAGTAACTATGAGAAGGAAAAGTTACAGTATCATTTCTCGCAAAATAATTTATCTAAATTTATGCAAATTTCATGATAAAATTCAGTATTTCATAATTTGTAAATTCATGAATTTTATAATAAAAAATTCAACTATGCATATATATTACTACAGTTTATTATTAATAGCAATATTATTACTAATTACAGAAACTAAAACATAGAATTAATTTAAGTGAAAATTTTTACTTTATTACTTTTTTAACATTTAAAATATAACTTAATATTGGAAATGAATGATGAAATACTAATTAATTGAAAAAGAAGAAAAAATTGCTATATATGAAGAATTTTTAACTTTCTGTCATTATCCTTGCAGAGATCAAGCAATGAAATATTTTTATACCGTATGCAAACAAGGTAGTATACTCAGAATGAATTCAAAAGTTTCAATATGATTTAAATTAAATTAAAAGTAAAGTTTGTAGATATTTTAAATTAAATATGGCGTTGATTGAAATAAAGGAAATATTATCCTTTGCATTCGTTAATATTTTTATCATTAGTAGCATGATATTATCGATAATTTGGGAAGATATTTATTATTAAATTTGATAAACAAATAATAAAAATGGAATAACAAACAATAATAAATTACAGAAAAAATTAGAAATGAGCAATTGAATTAAATAAATTATGGCGAAAAAAATTTATATTTTGATAAAACCATTAAAACTTATTAAAATGCAAAACTTAGAAAGCAAAAATTAAAATTTTTAATTAAAATTTTTTTTAAAAGAAACTTTTGCTTCAAATATTTTTCCCACTTCTTCTTTTTCAATTTTCACATTTCTCGACAAACAAAGCAGCTCGGGCAATTTCATTTTTTTATTTTTTTTTATTTGAAAAATCTATCAAACGAAAAAAATTTCAAATATTTCAATAAATTATTCGAATGATTAGTAGTTTTTGTTACATTTCCTTTAAATATTGCAAGTCGAAATAAATGACTGAAAATAGATTCTACGTGCTCGTAGAATTTTTATATAAAAACTGAAACGTGGAGTACCTTGTATTCTACGTGTTTGCAGAATTTTACACGAATATAATTTTAACATGTTCGATACCTGATACCATTAATTAATATAAAAAAATGAATCAATTTAAAGTTTCGTTCATCTTCAATTTATTTGACATTCGGAATTTTCAATAAGATAAAATATAAGTAATATTACGACGACATTAATATATCAATGAACTTTATGTATAAAAGTTGTAAAAGCATGCAAATAAACTTAGAGATATTTAATTAATTATTTGCATCTATTAAAAATAATAAATATATTTTCAAAAAAACAAAAACGAAAATGATTTATTTTAATAGATGAATATATCTTAATTAATTTATTATTAATGATATAGTATTAAAAATAAAAATGTATTGAGAAATAAAAAAATTCATAAATAAATAATTTAGAATACAAATGTTACTGATATACAACATCAGCCTAATATCTTTTAGTTATTAAATTTTTGATTAAAATTGCAAATTTTTCGAATAAAAACTTTTAATATTCGTTTTTAAGAAAAAACTAAACTTATATTGCATTTTTAAAATATCATTTATACGCATATAATAAGTGAATAAACAAGTTCCAAGTTTATTTATTTATTTTTGATCGATTAAATGCCTTAAAAGAATTTTGCACAAAATCATTTTGTATCAATAATTTCATTTAGTAGTTTGTTGGTATCATTTTATTGTGCATTTGCAATGGGCCTTAAAGGATGATATTATTTGTTAAAAATATCAAATTTCTTTTTTCTTTTTGTTGGCCAAATGAAGCTTATTTGGTTTGAAATATATTGAGTCTGAAATTTTTAGCCATTGATTTCAATCGTTATAACGAATCAAATAAATGCCTAAATCATCGAGTATCTATGAAGTGGTATTATTTATAAATAATTATCTCACTACGGATTATTTCTGCTTGAAAGATGAGAAAATAAGCTATATTTGAAAGAGGAAAGTTATCAACATCCCAATAAATATCACTCGTTGTTGTTAAGATCGAGAAAGTACCAATTCTAAATAAATTTTATTATCATAGAATACTAATATTTTCATTTAAAATTCATTCATTTAATTTATTGAATAATCCTTACTACCAATGATTATTTAATTAACGATTATATTAATACTCATATTGATAGTGCAATCATTTTTTTATTAGTCAGACAAATACTGGTATTGATAGTATGATTATCCGCTTATCAACCTAGTAATATATAATTTTCGCACAACTATTTGCAGTATCAATTGATTTTAACATCATTCTTATTCACATCTAAATTTTCTTAACAGGTTTAATTAAATAATTTCCTTATTTTAACACCTAATACATATCTCATAGTCTCAGATACAGCAACTTAGATTAGGTTCTTTCGTAAATTATTCGACAAATTTGCAGTTAAATATAATTGCTTTTGTGTAAAGTTACGAATTTCGAATTCCATCATAATATTGTTGTTTTATAGAATTCATTAAATAACATAAAAATGCTGAATAATTTTGTTTTTATATTATTATTACTTTACAGATTTAACGTTTGCACGTTAAAAAGACGTTTATTTTATATTGCCATGTAAAAATCTTTGAAGCGACAATTTTGAAGAAATATCTCCAAATCTTATATTTATCATCAGAACATTCGATAACTAAATAGATGATCATTTTCAATTTCAATTTTTATTACAGAAAAGCAGGTGAAAGAAGAAATAGTTAATTGAATAATTGTAAATAATCATTAAATACGATGAAAAAATCGTGAATAAATCGTAAGTAATCATCTAAAAAATCATGAGAATAATCATATTATAATTTTAAATGTATGAAAAAATTTCTCTAACTTTTCGTCAACATTGCCATAAATTTTAGATTAGACTTGTGTAAGAAATATTTCGATATGGAAGATATTTGTTAAATCATTCATGATTTTATTGCCAAGAAATAATTATTTAAAAAAATAATTCAATTTTTTAAATTAAATGCAAATGAGGTGAAGAAATTAGCAAATTAACAATTATCATTACTACTGATATCACTATTAACAATTAGCGATCAGTATTTTACGATCAATCATATCATAGCAATTTTCTACATATGCTAATTACATAAAATTAATTATTCAATATCTTTTGAACCATTATTACTATAATAATATGCATTTATAATATTGATAATGATGCTGTGATATTTGAAAGCGTATCAGTAATATCATGATCAAAGCAAAAAACGTTGTCCGGAAAGCTACAGCATTTATAAATTGAGCAAATGCAATACATCAGGTAATATCAGGGAGATGGGATAGAAAGAAAAATAAAATTAATGTAAATTTTTCTTTTCTCGGGTTTAAATCTTTTTCAAATTCAAAAAAGATTTATGAAAAGTATTAATATATATGTTTACATCGAAATATAGTTATTTACATGTTTACGTCTCCATTATCAGTAAATTCTTCCATTTCCCTCTCGAAGTTATCAACTAAATAGGAAATTTTTCTCTTTTTTAATTCAAATTCAATTTCATATTTTGGACCAAAACTATGATAATTGAATAAAATGATTTGATAAAACGAATTTTGCATTAAAAATTACATAAAATTATAGCTGGCTTATTTGTATCAAAATTACAAATTAATTTATTATATTCCGGTATAGTAGAATATTTATGAGCAATTACTTTACTTAATTATTTTCTTTCTTTTTAGAAGATTATGAAATAATTAATTGAAAATGCAAGAAAAAAATTATTGATAAACAAAGTGAATGAAAACAAATAACAAAACCTATGATATTTTGCAGTTTATGCAATACATTATTAAGTATTCAAATGGGAAGTAATTGAATTAAAAAGGAAAGTTAGTTAACAATTATCTATTAAAAAGTTTATATAGTAATAATATGTATTTGTTGGCAGAAATTATCAAAGCATATTTTTGATAAATGTATTGGTAACGAATGCTTTCGTTTTTGTGATAACATTATAAAAATTGATAAACATATTTTTCATAAATAAGTTCGTAGGATCAAAAAAGATGTAAATATCAAATGATAACAACAAAAACAAAACATTAAAAGCATATAAAATATTTCGTCAAAAATAATTTTTTAAAAATTATAACAACATTGATTAAAGATAAACAACGAAGAAAATTGAAAAGTTTGCTGGTATTTCTCAACTTTGTTTAATTTCAATTTTTATTTACAAACATTTCAAAAGAATTTTCATATGATTCATATTTCGAAGCAGTTGCTCTTTTATTACGATTTGCCAAATTTAAATTAAAATAATTCAATAATTTGAATTAGATTTGAAATAATTATCATAAATTCATCGGCGAACCTAAATAATAATCATCACTCTCGAGATATGTCGTACAATGCGATGATGACGTAGCCCAAGCTGATGAATATCCCGAAGAATTGGAACCAGGAGCATTTGCTGCTTGAAGTTGCATTGGTGAAGGTGAATTACTAAATAATTGGTTCATTAAAATATATTTGAAATATTTAATAAAATAAATAAGTTTCAAATTCGATCGCAAAAAAGATAACAAATATAAACTTCGAGACTGAATACAACTTTAATCCCTAAAATTTTAATTTTCTCTTCTCTTTCAGAATAAATAACTTCAAGTTGTATTGATATTTATTTTTCTTTTGATCTAAGAATGTAGTAAATGATAATTATTAACGAAAATTTTCATAATTTTCGGGATTTCTTGATAAAGATAAGAGAAAAAATGAAAAGATCCAAGAAAATGCTTAATTATGAAAACTCTCTCATTAATTATTATTTAGTTTCTATGCAATATTTTCGACTTATTGTTTCAAAGAAATTCCAAAAAAATGATAATTTTTATCAAATAAAAATATCCAAAATTACCATACAATATAATTTTAAGTTACATACAGAATAAAATAATTAAATTTTAGCATCTAAAAATATATTTTAAGTTTTACCTTGAAATAGAATAAACATAAATTTAAATTTCGTAATTACCTTTTAAACGGATCGACGATAAATGATGATAATGAATTGGTCGTTGGTGAATATCTACGATACGATGATTCGACAAAATCATCTATTATACAATCGGCGGATGGTGTTACATTCGACGTATCATCCAACTGATTTGGTAGAGGACTAAAGAATATTTTGAAACAATTAAATTTTTTTAAGCTTCAATCTTTAATTGGCTTTAAGAAAATTAAAATATTTTTAAATGAAAACTTCATAAATATTGAAATTTATCGCATAATACAAATTATAACTTTATTTATAAAAATTTACTATAAATAAAATATGTTTAGGATAATTAAAATAAGTGGTAGTTAAAATCTAAAAGAAATAAAAATAATAAAAGATAAAAAAAAGAATATTTTCTGATAAAAATTAATATTAATTCAAATTAAAAAATAGGTAAATAAACAAATAAAACAAACCTTTCTATATCAACACATGAAGTTGAATGGCTTAAATTAAATATTTTCAATTTTCCAGTATATGAATCTTTCATCGATAAACCTTCTATAAATAAAAAAGGAAAAAAATTTTTTTTCTTTAATTTCTTAATATTACTTTTGGCAAATAAGATAATGATGAAATATCAGAATCAAATATCGATATATTATTATTTAGCTATTTAAATTAGCTATTTAATTACTTAAATTAAAAATTTTACAAAATCAACTGAATTGATTAATTAAATACGAAATAAATTGAGAAAATCATTTCTCATTTGTAGATAAATCTTCCTTTGGAGAAAATTTAAGATATATTTTTTAATAATAAAATAGCAATTTCACAAAAATAACGGTCTTTGATAAATTTAATATATCTTACTATTTACAAACTTTATAAATAAAAAGAAAATTACCGGAATTTAAACGACTAGAAATTTTTCGTTCTTTTGTTTCAGCTAAAATTAATTCTTCCATTAATTGATCGATATTTGCGACACCTGATAATTTGAATACGAGAACATCCTCACAAACAGCATTAGCTAATGCCTAAACGTAAAAGAGCGAAAAGATATAAGTTTACGCTAAATGCAATTATAAAAGTCAAAATTTGAAATTTAAAAAAATTTCAAATTTCCATTAGTGTGATATATAGTAGAAAGAGTAAATTTTGAACAAAAAGTAAAACATTTCAGAGAATTCCAGCTTGAAAAATTAAACTTATTTTGCGAATGTTGATAATTTGATATGATTACTCAACAATCCCTAGTGGAAAAAAAATCTCTGCAGTATTTGTAGTAATTGAATTTGTTTCCGAGAATACTCATTAATTTGATACGGTTACTTGATAATAGCTTAGTAAAAAAGAAAAATTCTTTTAAGTTATTTGCAATGATTAAACTCGCTCCCGAGAATACTGATTATTTGATAGGTTACTTGTCAACCACTTACTGGAAACGATAAGCAGAAAACTATTTATCTAATTATCGGTATATCGAAGGAGAAATATATTCTGCTACGATTATTTTATTTATATGTTAAATTTGGTTATATATAAAAAATAATTCTAAAAACTGTAGTTCGCAATATAAATTATCAAGAAAAAATCGTAAAAATAATCGATCAAAATTTTTTTAAATGGAATTATTTATCAATTTTATTTTTCAACAGTTAGCTATAAAATTATTGAAAATTAAAAAAATAATAAATAAATAAATCTCACTAATAGAATCAAATTTTGAGATGATAAGGTATCAAAATTATTATATATTAATTGACCTGTAACGGTGATAATATGAAGAATGTAAGATCACCAATTCTGTTCGTATCTGTTGGAATCTTTGTACCAACGTAATGTTCCAGTGCACCAAATATACGTCGACGTGTTGATAGGATATTCATAACACTTCCACTTGATAAACCTTTTGCTACTACAATAATCAAATAGAATATATTTAAATTTAAGCTAAGTTTAATTTTCTCAGACTCTTTTTAGCCAAGGCAAGTTTCACTGAAACTTTTTTCCAATAGTAATAATAATAAAAAGTCAATTAATTTTAACTAATTTGTTGATTGAGTTAATTTCATTCCCGAAAAGAACTATTTTGATATTATCTTTATAATACGTAATAAGAGTGCATGATAATGGATGATAAGATTATCAAAGTTTATTACAACAATATAATAATGGTTAAGATTAATTTGAAAAATATTTTTATTAATTTTGATTATAAAATTTAGAAAGAAAAATGAAAACAAAATTTTTTAAATTATTTATAGCTAACCAGGATTAAATAGAACGCAAGCTTTTAAAGCAACAAATTCAACATCATCAATTTTCAGAAATTTCATCGGTGCAACGAGTTGATCCATAATACGTTCACAATCTCGAAAATAAATATTTCTGAAATAAATTATCAAAAATTTTGTTATAAGTTTTTGATTATAAATTTACTTAACTTTAAACTTATAAAAAATTTGATTATTTAGTATTAATTGACATAATTTTCGTTATCTTCCATTTCTTATTTTTCCTTTCTATCTTTTGTTTTTATATTTTCCTATAAATAATTCTTACACATTTAATTAATAATCATCACTATCATTTACAATGAAAATAAAATTTCATCATTATTTGTGAAATTTCATATAAAATTAATTTAATATAACAACTATCCATTCTTATCATCCATTATCATTATTACTAAAGAAAGATGAATAAATTATGTATTTAACAATCAATCCAGTAACTAATTAAATTATAATCTCATAATGATAATTTATAGGAATTACTTCCTACGCTTTATTAATTATATTAATTACAAGTGAGCAAGAAAAAAGGAAAAACTCATACTCGAGATATTCTTCATTATTATGATCACCACAACGTGGTATGCATGATTCATTGAGTAATTTTAGAAAATCAGAATTATCTTTTGATCGATATGCAACACCAAGAATGATATGTTGTGAAGCATAATTTTTAAGCAATGCTGTCTGTAAATTGGATTAGTTGAAAACTTTTTGACAAAAAAATTTTGAAATCATCAGTTGAAATCATGTATTTGATAATATTATGATAGCAATTTGACAAATAAATTAAATTGAAATGATTATGCAATGACTGATAATAGATAGCAATCTGAGGAATGAATTAAATTGAAATAACATATATGATAAATGATAATACGATAATAATTTAACAAACGAATTAAATTAAAATGACATACATATAATAACTAGTTGTACACTTTTTCTAAAAGTTCAAAAATCGTTATTGGTTGATCATAAAACGTATTATTATTATTTTCTGATCAGTGATTATTATTATTACAAATGATTATATGAAATCATAATGATAACGATAATTGATCTGATTATCAGTAAAATATTTTGCATTTTCTTATTTTATAATTTCATACTTTCCGATAATATTAACCGTAGATGTGGCAAGAAATAACATGATAAATGAATGGTAGAAAAATTCCCGAATATAATCAAAAAACTTTTAATACTCATTTTTTTAACTATTTAAAATAATTATTTAACTTTAAAACGTATTAAGCATTTCATGTTTCACGTTAAGTATTAAAATAAGAGGAAAAATTGATATACCTGATCATCAGTTGAAAGTGTCGTAAATGGTGATAAAGTTTTAGCCCATTCAATAACAAGTAATAACTGACTATGAATACTTGTATAAATATCTCTAATAGTTGCAGTACGACCAAAATCATTTGTTCCATACTATAATTTGCATATTAAATCTTTGAAAAAGAAAAAATAAAAACGTTTATCAAAATTACTTATTTTAATCTTTCATTTAGAATAATAATTTTCTCGAGAATCAATTTCTCTAAAATCAAATCAATCAAAAATTTGTCTTGATTATAATAATATTAACAAAATTAATATAAAATAATAAAAAGATGAAAAAGCAAAGAATAAAATATATGCATTAATTGTTTAATATTATAATTACTAAATTTCAAGTCCCACAATTTTTCAAATGTTTTTCGATCAATTAAAAATTTGACGACAAATATTGAAAAATAGATCGAAAAGAAAAATAAAAAGCTTTTTATTCTCGATCTTCGAACTTTTCTCGCGCTTACCAATTGATTTTTTGTCCATAAGGGAACATCGGTTTGTTTCATAACTGTTCCTCGTAAACTTTCTATTTTTTTCAGATGATAAAAGACTTTCTAACAATGACCGTGGTGTATCCCATGATAACAATGTTGATGTCGTTGTTACTGTTGTTGTTGTTGCCGTTGCTGCTGCTATTGTTGTTGACGATGACGACGATGATGATGGTGATGTCGTTGACGAAACCGTAAATTGTCTGTATGATACAAATGATAATAAACAGTGGAAAATCAATAATTCGAACTAGAAATTGCTTGAATATTATGATAATTGATAATATGTAATCATTTATAAAGTAATTAGTTGAAAGTTAGAAATTAAAATTAATGATTAAAACTTTAACAGATGATAAACAAATATTTCATACCCAGTTCGAGAAGATTGTTTTCGATTGGTTGTTTTAGTCTGTTCCAACTTTAAATTTGAAAATCCATTATTCGTAGTACTTTGAGCAACTGCAGCGGTGACACTTGTCGATGGTGACGATGATGATACAGTGCGTTTTCGTCTACCGATCACATCACGTTCATTTTGCACTGCTAAAAAGAAGAAAATGAAAGTTATAAAAATGTGAAATGATGAAGATTGTGTATATTGAATTATTTTATGGCATAAGTTAGCACCAAAAATTGTTGTAAGTCCTCTGATGATACTGTAATACAGTATAGTTAGAAATACTATACAGTAAGACATAGCCCATGGATAGAGCGCTCCGTTCGTATAGAAGAGGACTGGGGTTCGATTGCCCATACCTTTAGTTCGTGTTAGAAAAATATTTCAAGAGATTTTTATAATAATATAGTACAACTTAAGCGGAAAATTGCAATACAGTATAACTGAAAGTATACAGCAATTTTATAGTATTTATAGTCCTGATGTATTATAGTATCATTAAGACTTTAATGACATCATTATATATTCTTATCACTAAATAGATTATGACATGTAAAGAATGATAACAACAATTTTAAATTTAGCTTATCCAAATATATCAAAAGAATATATTTAAATTATTAATATTCGTCATACATTTTAATTATAGGCATTCTAACTTTTCAATTTTTCTTAGTTAAGAACTATTCTTATTCAAAATTTTTAAAGAATACTAGCTATTATAATAGTACTTAAGTAATTGAACTAATTGGAATGATATGTAAATTGCTGGGAATAATATTAATTAAGAACTATTTTTATTCAATAAATCTTTTTGAATATCAATTACTGAAATAATACCTAGTTAATTTAATTCATTGGCATGATACATAAATTGATTAAAAGTGATATATTTGTCGGAATATTAACTAGAATATATATATAAATACTAATACTCATTAATGCTTAGTAATACTTGTGTTAAAATAAATATTTACGAATTAATAAACTAAAATGCTAAGTAACAGTTACTGAAATAATACTGATATTAGAATAATGATTTTTAAAATAATACTGAAATACTTATTAAATTCATAAACAAATAGTTTTTCTTAATAAGGAGAAATTTGTGTTATTAAATAATTCATGCATAGTTAAATTAAAATTACAATCAAAATATTACTTATTTTATTTTATCTCTTCCTGCTTTTTTTTCAAATCTACAATTAATCTATAATTTCTTTATAAATTAATGTATTTATTTTTCATCCTTTTTACATTGCTATTTTATTTTTATTTAATATTTTTTTGGTTAGACAAAAATTATGAAATATTAGAAAAATATATATATATATAGCCATATTAAGATAATTAAGCAAACTTTTGCTAAAACTAAACAATTAAAATCAATCATCAATCAAAATTAAAATAATCAAATGAGCTATGAAAGTTGAGCTACCAAAATTGCCGTGCTTCTAGAATAGTTAAATAAATTGTAAGTTTCTATCTTGAATTAAAACAAAATTTTCAATAATATATGTAACGATCATATGATTATCTGTAATAATTAATAGTCAAAAATGCTGATAAGAAATATTTTTGCATAAATTTGTTTATTCACTTACCATCGATCTTCATTCCAGCATTAATGCAACGCATATAACGACATGAACGACAAACTGCTCGATTATCTGTAAATTAATATTTATTCTTTATTTAAACAATCTAATCAATTTTTAGATAAATAGATCAATCTTAGATTCTTATCAATAAATAAATTAATTATTCAAGAAAACAAATGATTAATTCTTCTTTTGATAATTTGATAAAATCATTTTCAAATAGAAAAAAATACACGATATAATGATATGAAAAAAGAAGAATGAAAAATTTACAGAAAAATAATAAAATAAAAATGATTCATAAAATTTAAAAAATTTATTTCAATTTTTTCGTAATTTTTCTTCTTTTTTTTTATTGTGCCAAATAAAAATTTATCATTTTATTATTCATTTAACATTCAACAAAAAAAAACGAAAAATTGGACGAATAAAAATTTTGAATGGAAAAAATTATAAAATATTATAAATGATTATTGTTTTGTTTGTAATTTCATTTGTCATTTTTAGGTAAATAAAATTATATTTAAATTAATAATACAATAATAAATAATCATATTTTATTATTTATGTTTCATCGTATCGTATGATATTTTTAGCCTCTCATTTTATATTAATTTAAATTTTTAAACAAATTTATCTAACATTCACAACGAAATATTGTTACCGTAATTTCTTGAATTTAAAAAAATGTTTTCTATACGAAACTTACGTTTATCAATATTGCAATTACTACTAAAGCGACACGTATATCTATAACCACGTCGAATGGTCCGTCTAAAGAAGCCTGCAAAAAAACGAAAAATTTGAAAAAAGCTTATTATTAGACTAAATTATATTTTTTTCTCGTTTATCATATTTATCATTATTTTTCTTTTATCTGATTTTTTAGGTGATAAAAAATCCTAACCTATTATCATTGCATTATCATCATCAAGGAGTCATATAATTAATAATAATTTGAAGTATAAATCACAAAATATTAAATAATATTATCATTTCAAAAAAATGACTAAAATGAACAGTTTTAATCATATTATCACGAATAAATTGTTATTTATAGTAATTTAATGATTGATAATTAATTTTTTTGAAAATTATCATTGAAGCTTTGCAGGTGAATATAAACTTATTTTCAACTGCAAAAAAACCAACAAATGAAATTGAAATGTAGGGCTATTTTTCATCCTGCAATAAAAACTCATAAGATTTCAAGGTAATGTTTAATTAATCATTGATTAAGCAACTATAGGTAAAAAGTATAGAAATGTTTTGTGAATGATAATTACGAAAGTGAACCATCTATTTCTTTTTTTTTCTACTTTAAATTAACTAACCTTTACATCCGTTACATGCAATCGTTCCATAATGCCGACCTGTTGCCTGATCACCGCATACCGTACACAATAAATCATTGTTGTCTAGAAAAATATTTAATATCGAGAAATGATAATTATATTAATAGTATTAATAACAATAATAATGATAATAATTAATTTTGTTTTATTCTAATCTTCCTATTTTATTGTCGTTATTTTTATTATTGCTGCCATTGTTATTACTGTTATCATTGCTATTATTACTATTATTATTACGGTTAAGACAATAATGTCTTTATTTTGGTTGAATTTTTTCTATTCATTATTTTACTGTTTTTGTTGCTCCTACCATAGGTATTATTATTGTTTCAATTACGTTTTTGCTTAGTTTTATTGAATTATTTGTTTTTAATTTCATTTGTCATTACTATTTGATTACTTTATAATCATCACTTTCTGGTGATTATTATCGCGACAATTATTATCAGTAATTGTTGATATTGTGGACAAATTAGTATAATTAGTATCATAATAAGTATCTTGGTGATATATTTAGCTATTGCATCAAAAAATTGAAATTATTAATTGAAAGGAATAAAATTGAACTTTTTTCAATATCATCAATATCCTTCACGGTACTTTCAGCTTTCAACATTTGATGCATTCCAAATATTTTCTCCAATTTCTTCCTGCTACCTTTTTTTCGCCCTTTTTTTTCTTGGATATCAAAAAATATAAGTTTATACGAATATTGCACCGGAAAATTTTAAATTTCTTCATAAAAAGAGAAGTATTGCATGAAATAAACAAATCGATCGATTGATAATAACATAAATCATAAAACTTTCCTAAAAACAAAACGAATAGCAAATAATTTAAAAAAAAAGAAAAAGTCAATAAATAAAACCAATATTGATTTTTAAAAATTTTTATAGCATCAAATTAAATAAATGATTTTATATTTTTATCTTTTACAAAAGAAATTTCGTTGCAACTTAGTTTTAAAACTCTTTTCCAATATCTTTTAGACAGCTAAATAATGTTGATCATACTGTTGCATAATCTAATCATTCATTATTTTAATATTATTATGATAATTTAGGATCATCATCAATATTATGCTAAACTAGTATCGCTGTTATTGTAATTTTATTCATAATCATTGTTAATCGCATTTACTGTAATTATTAGCTAATATTTTTCATGACCATTATAATCAATATTACTGTCATAAATGATCATTAATATTGTAACAATATTAGACATATTTTTAATAATTCATTATCATCACATTATTATTATTATAGGTTTGCAATTGTCACGAATATTAATTATGCCAAATTAATATTGCTATCACTATAATTCTACGAAATGATCATTATCAATCATATCTATTATAACTATTAGCCAAAATTTTTATCAATATTATAACTATTAATACTGCAACAATATTAGAAGCAAATAAATAAAACATTTTTGTTATATCATCTTCAGTTAGCTTCATTCGTTATAAAATAAAATTCAATTTTAAAAATTATAATTTAAAAAAAAGAAAATTGCAGAAATTTTTTCAAAGAAAAAATAGTTTTTCCTATTATTACATTAGTATTAGGCAAAAAAATTTGCAATATCAGTTCAAACTAATTTATTTATCAATTCGAAAAAGAAAATGAAAAAAGATATTTGAAGGAAATGTTGATATCAACAACAAAATAAAACTAGTCTTCAATGATATCTGTTAATTTCTAATTAAATAAATGGCATTTTGTACCTAAAAAAATGATAATAATTTCAGGTTTTTCTTTCTTCCTTTTAAGCGCAAAGGAAATGAAATTGTCAATTTCTGATATGTCAGCAAATCTAATCAGGTAACTTCAAAAATTGACGAAACAAAAAAATGCTAAAAAACGCTAAAAGTATTTGAAAAATTATTCATTTATGACTGTTCAATACTTAACCTCTCAATTTTCCAATTGCTTTAAAAATTTAACGAACATGTTTAACTGATTTAATCTATTATTTATTGATAATTAATGATTACATCATTTATTTATATGATATAACAGAGAAGCATAGTAATTAAGCAGATAAAGGCTAAAATTAAAAAAAAAAACGAAGATAGGATCAATATTGATTTATCTCTTTAAAATCAATGCTGATTTATTTTTTGATTATGATTGATATATCGCTTTATTTTATTTTGTTCTAAATTTATTCCACTGCATTGCTTATACTATAAAATTATATCATTTTATCTATGTTAGAATAGAAATATTATTATTTATCTATGTTGGAATAGAATAATAATTAAGGAAACAGTAATTAAACTGAAAAGAAAAATGATAACAGAATTAATCAATATTGATTTATGCTATACGATAAAATTATTTACTTGGAAAATGTTCTGCACCTATTTTATAGTTAATTTCTATTGAAAAAAATATTTTCAATTTTCCTCAAAAACAAAAAAATGAATGAAAGATGTAGGAAGATGGTAAATTTTCCAATGTATCAAAAATTCAAAAATTAAAACTTTAAAAAAGATTTCAAAAAGAAAGTGCAAAAGCAAAATCAGTATATTGATTTTGATATAGATGCTGGTGATTACGCCGATTTGATATAAATATATTAATGATTAAATAAAACAAAATTAATCTAATGATATTTTAAAAAATTCAAATAATATATATATCATTATTTTTGATTCCTTGATACTTTTGTTTGATGTCATCTAAAATTATCAATTAAATTATCAAAAATATTCATTTTTGCTTTAATAAAAAGCAAAAATTTATTACTTTTTCTTGTTCATTTCAGCAAGCGATCATTAGAAAAATAAATGATTCCTTTTTCAAAATTTACCAATTATTAGCAATTTTAAATTTTATATTTAAAAAAAAAGGAAACAAAAGAAGTAGAGAAAAGGAATATTGGAAAATAGAATAATTGGAAGTGATAATGAAAATTGTTCAAACAAAACAACTGTTACGAATTGTGAGAAACATTTTTTAAATTTAAAGAATTGCAAAAAAAACGAAATGAAAAAGTTTGAGAGGAATGACTGATAATTATGAAACACATAGAATGCATTTTCATTTTCTTTTCCTTCTATTTTTTTAACTAAAATATTTTTCCAAAATTTAAAAAAAATGTAACATATATTTATATATTCATAAGAAATAAAAATTATTTATGATTCAAATTCTATTGTAATATAACTTTATAAATGTATCAAAATTTTAAACGAATAAATCATTTAAAAAAATTGTAATTTTACTTCCCAAAAATGTTTTTTAATATTATTTAATAGCAAAGCAAAAATAAAAGAAAAATTCTTAAAATTAATGAAAAAAATTGCGGAAAAATTCGATAATAATCAAAAATTTACATTCTGTTTTGTTAAGTGCAATGAAATATTAAAATTTCAAATTGTTGTTTATATTTTAAAATTATTTTATCAAAAATTTTATCAAAATCTATATTACGAAAAGATTTAATAAAATGTTTAGTAAAATTTTTATATTTCGTTTTATTATGAATGGTCAAAAATTAAAATTGAAATAATAACTTACTATTAAGCCAATTTTATTGAAGTTTTTACTCATTCTTTAAAACTATGTTTTTCTTAGTCTAATAGTTTTAATATCTACCGGAACAAAATTAATATAAGTGGCGGCTTTTTTTTTTTAAAGGAATTATTTTTAAAATGGAAATGAAAAAAAGTTCAAATATTTTCTACGATAAACAAAAATTTGGTTTTTTTCAATAGTTTTCAAATTTATACTATTATTGTTAATCGAAATTGTTCTTTTATGATTTTATTATTTGATTACTACAATTTACTTCAACAGTCTTGAATATCATTAAATTTTAATGTCATTGATATTATCAAAACCTATTCACAAATTATAAGTTTGTTTAATAATGAAAACAAAGTGTTCGCATAAGTTAGTTGATGATTGATTTCAATCTAAATATTAACAAATTTCAATTTGTTATCATCTTAGACAACAATAATAATAATAATAATAATAATAATAATAATAATAATAATAATATAAATTTTAATTAAAATAATATACACAAACATTAACATATACAACTTTTCATTTATTTTTCTTATCTTATTCATTATATATTAAAATGCATAGGAATAGTATGAAAAGAGATTATTTAATTAAATGATAAAAATTCATTGATAATAGAAAAGAAAAGCAATTCTAATTTTGAACTCAAAAAAAAACAAATTATTAAATTTTAATAAATAATAAATTGCAATGAATAAATATTTTAAATTAAAAAAATAAATATACTAAATGTATTTTTATTGTATTAATTGCAATTCAATCAATAATTTTTTCTTTCGTTCTCTTTTTTGTTGAAAAACAAAAAGATAGAAAAATGATAAAATTGATAAATGTATATGTTTTAAACGAAAGAAAAAATGAAAAAAAATATTTCATTTAATTTTTTAATTTAAAATATTTATTCACTGCAATTTATTATTTATTAAATTTAATAATTTCGTTTTTTTGGATGAAAAAAATTTCTAATTGATAAAATATAAGTTTGGCAATATTTACGAAATAAGCCAATTTATAATTATTATTGAAATGAAATTAAAAGATGAAGAAAAACAATCAGATATGATAATGTTTTATCGATCGAATAATTTTATGCATCATTAATTTTTTTCTCTCCAAAATTTCATTAAATTGTTTACGGTTATGAATTTACAAAAAAAACGAAAAAAAATTGATTATTATCAGTTGTTATTATTTGCTAGATATGTTATCTAATAATATTTTAGGGATTATCGAAATGATTGGGACATCAGATTTCTCCTATTTCAACGAAATATAGTGTGAATATTTAAAGAATTATTCACTGATTAAAAGAAGGTATGATATTATCAGGAAAAAATAAAATACTGTATAAACAAAATTTTAATATTATTTTTATTACAAATGAAAGTTGCGAATTAAATACTTGATTATTTGAAATCGATTGCTATAGATGGGAAAATGTTTTTATAATTTTTTTGAGAATGTTTTTCTTCTCTTATAACCCCATTGTAGAAGTAAGATTAAAAAAATTTTGTGAATATTAAATTGATTGAAGTCTTCGAATCAATTTCGCTTTGAAAAGCTAAAATATTTTTTTAAATATTATAAAAATTTTTTCACTTTAAAATTTCTCAGTATAAAATATAATTGATAATTACGAATACTCTATGTATTATTATTATTTTGCTATTTTTAGAGACAACAATTCATCTTTTTGTTATCAAAAATATCTTTGCGTGAAGAGAAACTTATCTCGATAAAAATATTTCTTTGAAAAAATACCGATTAGATGATCGGAAAAAAGAAATGGAAAGTTGTTCAGCGAGTAAATAATCTGCTAAAATGTATATATATATATTACTGATAACAAAACTAATTTTTATCAGATAAGAGTCATCATTTATATTTACATAGAAATGTATGCATAAAATGCTAATAGTGATAATAGTAATAATAGTAGTAATAACGATAACAGTAGCAATAATAGTAATGATAATAATAATTATAATAATAATAATAATAATATTTATCCAATAACAATAATTCTAGTAACGGTTGTTGATAATAGCAACAACAATATAGGAACGATAACGATGAACAATAACAAATAATATTAATTAATAATAACAACAGTGTATAAAAAATAACAATGAAAATAATGAACGAAAAGCTAAGGAAAGGGAAAGAATAAAGAGAATAGAGAGAAGAAGGAAAAAAAATTCATTTTTATTTTTAAATCGATGATAACAAAATGAATGAATGAACTGATATGTTTGGAAATTCTCAATCTCGTCATATTATATTAACTTTTTCTTCTTCTTCTTCTTCTATCATTCCCTCTTATAACCCCATTGTAGAAGTAAGATTAAAACAAAGTCATAAAAAAAGAGCACAATTATATTTTTCCAATTTCTAATACCATCAAAACTACTCCATCAGCAAAATACAAACTCTCAAAACTCAAGCGGGAATGATAAAACTCCCGTCCCCTTCCCCTCTCTCCGTTTCCCCTTCCTCTCATTAATTTTAATTACATCGATAAGAGATTTAAAATTTTTTTTTTATTTCTTCTCTTCCATTCTTCTTACCATTAAGAAAGCATAATAAGAAATGAAATGAGAGCAAATTATTTCTCGACTAACTTCTTATGTAAATATACATACATACATACATATATATGCTGTTTTGATTTTTTTCTAATTTGTTTATCTTTAATCATCTATTATTGATCTTAATTAATAATAATAATAATGATGATGATGATGATGATGATGATGATGATGATGATGATGATGATGATGATGATGATGATGATGATGAAATTCTTTCATATGCTTCTTTTTTACCAAAAGTTATTTCGAAAATTTTCCGAAGCTTTTCATTATATTTGAAATATTATGAAATTTTTTTTACTCTTTTAATTTTTAATATTATTAAAATTATAATTTATCATTCTTATTGATTTTTTTATTTCATTTTTTTTTCGTAATTTAGTAATTTAAAAATGCTTTTTTTAAAATATACCAATAAATATCTGATGGAAAAATAAAAAAATATAAATTAATATGAAGGATGAATGCCATTCATTTTTCATATTATCAAATATATATATGGAATGTTTGCAAACAGCATATCAGTACAGTTGTATATTCCACAACAATTTGTTATCTAAAATGACAGGTTTAATGAAAAAATGAAAAGTTATCAACGAACTGTAAAAAGGTAACAATTAACTGATCAATGATAAATAATACTGTTTTAATCAATCATTACAACAATTTTGTTTCGATATTAAGAATAGGTCCATTCAATTTTATTTTTAATACTAATTAAAGATAGTTTCAAATTTGGAAAATAATTAAAGATAGTTTCAAATTTGGAATTTTAAGCACAAACAATAATTTGGAATTATTTCCATTAGCAAATGAAAAGAAATTTATTATCAATTAGCATAATTAAACAAGAAATAATCAAGTAGCTAGTTATCAACTATATTAATATTTTTTCATTAGTAAATAAAATTAATTTATTCATTTATTTTTTAAAGTTCTCAATTTATCGTAAATTATTATGATACATAATTTATTTTATTCATAATTATTTAAATATCAATTTCTAAATTTAAATTCGAATTTGTTTTTCTTTCTTTTTTAACAAAAAAGGCACGATCAAGTGAAAAAGTTGATTAATTAAAATATGAAAATAAACATAAATTTAAAGATGAGTAAAATATCAGATATTTACAAGAATATTCAGTCTTATATATGTATTTATTAAAAAAATTTAATACATTGCTTATCATAAAATAGTAATAAATAAGATAAGTGGAATAATCATAAAATTAAATGATAATGATTGATAAGAGAAAAGAAATCATAGATAATAGTCAAGGAGGAAGAAAAATAAATAGTTGATAAAAAAGATGATTGCAATACGAGAATAATAAAATGATAATAAATAGCAGACTGTATGGTCAATAGTTATTTCGATTGAAAGTGTGCAATTGGTTTAAAGTTCTCGTGTCATCTGATTAAACGAAGTCATCTATATCATCATTATCATTAATCAGTTACGATAGAACCATATTAATATTTGCAGGTTGTAGTGCGAATGTGCTATTTATATATTTCTTCTTTTAAATTCTTTACCATATTACTTACTATCAATCATTACAGTGGAATTTATATTTCATTATTATTAATTAATTAATTTCCGATTAAATTTCTTTTTAACGAATCACATCTCGTAATTTTGGCAGTAATTTAGAATTTGATAAGTTGTTATAATAGAACTTACCTGTAATGATAAAAGTAATATAATTATCTTACTAATTATTCAATTTCGATTTAATATTGGATATTCAAATTTCATTGAATGATGTATATATAAATATCGATTGCATTGGATGTTGAAAAACAGGAAAGCTTATTTTCAATCATAAGTCAAGTGAAATTCAATTTATAAATATATTAGGTTATATATATATATATATATTTATAAATATATTAAGTTATATATATATAGATATGTATATCTATATTATTCTCTGCACTTTGATAATAATAAATATGAAAACAGTGATAATAACAAGTAACAAATCATGATATGACAAAAAAGATTATTGGAAATATTGATGAAATAGAGAGGAATAAGATAAGATGATATATATTTTAATCAGAAGAAATTAAAATATCTATTTGATTAAATGCTAAACGAAAAAAATATGGATATTAATGTAAAAGATGGCTTCATTTATTTCGGTGAATAAATTTTATTGAAATATATTTTTTTGTTCTGAAAGAAAAAAGAAAACAAAAAATAAGATGCATTCTAATTCAAAACAATTTATAATTTATGAAGAAAACGATCATTACAGTTAATGATTTTAACAATTTAATGAGCAAATAATTTAACGACCTTGATAGAATATTGAAGTGAATGTAACCAAACAACTTTATTGTTGATAATCAACAAATTAATATAGCAATTAGCAAAATTTATAAAATTTTCAAAATTGCAGTCAATTAAAAACCAACTTGATGGAAAAAAATTGAAAAAATTTGATTAAATGAATTGATTAAGTTTAGCTGTTAAAAAGACTATAACATTCAATTTTCTTTTTTTCATAGGCAAATAAACAGATGTGATTTTTTTCACTTTTTTTTGAAAAAATTTTTCAAATGCAACAAGGAGAGAATAATTTAGAAATCAACCGAATAATATGTACTTTCAATTTCCAGAATTTGAATCATCTCGAATTTAGGAAATAAATAAAATAGATGATTTATCAAGGAGCAATCTTATCATTTTTACTTCTTTTGTTGCATTAAAATGTGCAATTTAAAGAGAAGTTAACAACAAATGATTAGAAATCAAATGTTGTGTGTGTTAAACATTTGGCGGAATGATTGATAATAAATAAATACGATTTTTGATAATAAATCTTCGAAAAATTGAGAAAATTATATCTTAAGAGATTTACCTTCTACTAAATTCTATTTTTTCTTTGTTGATAATATTATGTTCAATTTATCTATCATCATTCATTCCCTAATTTAATTATAATAATTATATAAAGTTGAAGATTTCACCATTTCGCATTTTTTTAAAAGCAGTTAAAAACAGAAAAATATATGATGTTTATAATGCTTTTTCAAATCGAAAATTTTATTATTATTATTATAAGTAAGTCATATCAAGTCAATAGGAACTTATTATTTTTAAATTGTGCATAATATCGAAGCATTTCATACGAAGGAATACCAATTAAATTTATCATAATAAAATAAAAGATAGCATATAATGGTAGACAGTATTCGATATAAAATGTTTTTATTTGGGAATTAATTGTTCCAGGCTTTTTAATTAATCATTCAAAATTATAAGATTGCTTTTCCTCGGTAGTAAATCTTCCTACATTAGACGAATTTAGCTAGGCTCGTATCAAAACATCGATTAGTTCCATCTCTTGGAATTGAGACTAAAGGTGATAAATCTCTTAACCATATTTCTTAAATGTTGGAGAGGATAATCCTCCATGATTAAGAGATTGTTGTATAAAAAAGAAACGTAAACAATCCTCAAACAAAAACCAATAAAGACAAAGTCAATATTAAATTATTACGAAGTGCCGATAATATTGTTATTCTCATCACTTTGAAATGGAAGACACATTTGGCTTCTTTAAAATTATAATATGCTTTCAACGAATCTTTGTGATTTATCTCATTAAATGCAACAATAATATAAACTCTATCCACACATATTCAAATTACAAAAGCTAATCAAAATATCAATGGATCACTGAGATTGTCATCTATAAAGCACGTGAAGTAACAAAATGAAAAATTACTTTAAAATCTAGATAAAGAGATTTGAGGAGTCAATCTAAAAACAATACAAATGTGTTCCACCATAGAATCAAATTTATTTGAAAGTTTCAATATCAGACTAGTAAGTGAAATAAATTGCTTAAATAATTTCGCTTACTATTATTACATGCTTGTACACAATTTGGAAAAAAAGTACACGAGCAATGAATTTAAAATATTAGAAAATGGACAAAAAAATTTTAGAAGTATATCAAATAATAAATAGGGAAAATCAGAGTTTTTATAAGAAAATGATAAAATTGTTTTATCTTTGGTTTGTAACAGAAATGACTAATAATAAAACCACCAAACATGATAGACAAAAGCAAAAAATAAGCAAGCATATCTAGCGACCAAGTGATTTCAGGTGGTCGTGCATGACGCATAGATGAAATGAACGAATCACGTACCCAGCGGCCGTAACTGAATTGCCGAAATTTTTCTTCCGCTGCAATACCATACACAACCGCGGGCTGATCAGCTAGATAATATTCAGGCCATGGTCCGCGATCCAATAAGAATCGTAAGAAAACTACGAGAGCGCCGGCAGCAACTGTTGAAGAATGTGCTGAGCATAAATCTGAAATTAACGGAGTCTTTCTCCTTTCTATGCTTACATTTCTTTAATTAATTAAAATAGCTCTCATAATTTTAAAAAAAAGGATTAAAATAAGTGATTGCTCCATTAGGATCAAGAAAAAGCAAAAAAAGCTGACCAAAATTTTAAATTTTTAAAAGCTTCGAACTTTTCAATTTTTCTTTCCAACATCTTAAACTACCATTAATTGATTCGAATCAAAATTTGTTTGTCTGCTTTTAATTTTTCTATGCTAAATTTGAATAAGAACCCTTGATAAGGAAGATTGACAGTCTAGCTTTAGTTTCCTCTAGATTCCAATATTTAGATTCAGCTAAAAGCAGTATTATTTTTATTAAGACAGTTGAATACCAGGATCTAATCCATTGGTGCCATATGGAGTATCCATACCAGTGATTATGTCGTCTGCATTGTCATTCGTGAAACAACCTAATGTTGGATTCTGCCAACTTAGTATAGATGCAAAAGATGAAGCGATGAAAGTTCAACGAAACCAAACTGACCACAGGTAAAAACTGAAATGAATAGATGTGCTATTAAATTTAAAACAAAGCGTAACATTTTATAACATAATGATATTCAAGAAATGATTACTTTGTTCCATTAACAAATCACGTTCATCATAATCAAGTCTAGCTATAATTTTTGAATTTCGTAATAAAGTAGACAATTCATCGATCATATTTGTACAATATTCTGTGACAAAAATTGGAATTGTTTGGTTCTTTGTTAAAGCAACGAAGTTCGACAGAGTAGAACTACAAGAAGTCTGAAAGTTCAGTAAATATTACAAAATTCTAACATATAGAAAAATAAGGAAATGGGTAAAGAATGAAGTAAAATTTCTGCTATTATTCGCAAAAAAAGAATTCATTATGCTTCATTTCGCAGGTAGTCATTAATAAAAGAAAATGGTTGAGATATCAAATAATGAATGGAAAGAAATAAATGACCAAATGAAAACCGAAATCCACGTTCCAGATGCATTCATGACACCAACACCAGTGTATGATACACAATTTCAGAATGTAAATTTTCAGAATGTTTTAGCATAAGAATACTGGAAAAAGGATTCCACTTTTTTCTGTTTCATTCGTCTGCAGACCAAAACAGAAAAACAGATCATATGAAAATGTCTTAATCATATGAAAAAGTTAAATTTGAAAATATATACCTGAATAGCGATTGCAACAAATAATATCTGATGTGTCAAATGATGTCCAGTGAAACCGCGTTGGTTAACCATTTGTTTCATACAATCATCACTTAAATGACAATTACAAGCTTTGCCTGTCAAGTTATAACTCTCCAAAAGCAGGTTAGTAAAGCATCTGAAAAGGAAATATCGAAAATCGAAAAGCGATTTCAGTATATGGAAGAAGTTTCCTTCAGCAATTGGTACCAGAAGCAATGAATAGAATTAAAAAGACTAATACTTGAGAGCATTACTTTTTTTTAGAAACTTCTAACGTAAAATTATATACAGTGCAAAGATGTGCTCTTACTGAATAGAAAGGTATGCTGATATAACAACAGAGACTTTCAAGATATTTTTAACTCCACTCTCTTAAGTTTTATATCAAAAATCAGAAATAATTTTTCAAAAAGGAAGCTATAAAAATATTCAGAAAACAAATAAACCTGTTTTTTGTTTTTCCATAAGCAATGTAGGAGGAGGAGAAATTCTGTCACCTTTACTAATTTTCAATTGTTTCTCTTTCCATCGAAATCTTTCATCGGTACGTTGTGGTGTAAAGTCCATCTTATATGGCTGATGGAGAAGAAATTGATACTAAAGAAAAAATTATTTGAATCCTTATAAATTTCATCAAAATATCATAACTCATAATATGGCATATGAGCGGCCAAAATCAATAAAATACTTTTTTTTCTTTCCTATCAAATTATGAGTCTATTGATTTTATAATATAGTGATCTGAATATGAAGCATTTTGTATATCATAACAATCAAACTATATTCTGTATTTGGTCAGTTAGTCGTGTAGTTAATTATGAAGACATAAAATAAAAATGAGGACAGCGTACCCCGTTTTCCTTATATGAAAGAAATATCTATCAAATTATTAGAAAGCAAAGAAGAATTTAAGACCTGATTAAAATATTCTCTGTTTCGACTGGCAACAAATGGTAAAGCCTTGTTTGCAATTATCCCGGCCATCAAACTTAGATTACGTATTTCGCTCATAATTTCCGCATGGATATCATGACTATCCACATTTTCATCTATACTTCTTAAGTGACCTGTAATTTAAACACCACTAACTGAGTTTTAGGACAATTGAGTTCAATGTAACCGACCAAAAATTAAAAAAAAGAAATTCAAGTTGTTGGATATTAGAAATGCTGTAAACTCCGAGTGATCAATTACTTCATACATCTCGGTAGGCATTCTTTATGAAATGATATGTCAAGAAAAGGAGAAATTGTATGCCTCACATCGCTCCATTTATGAAATAATTCACCTTGGCCTCCTCTTCCGAATTATCAAATATTCATCATCCTAATCAGAACTTCAAGAGTTGCTGTAACGAAAATTACCTTCGATAATTCGCAAACCAAAAAGACCATCAACACTAAGATTCTTGTAATAATCATTGTAATATTCTTCGAGTCCATATAAGGCATTTAGAACTAGAGCAATTAGGCGCGCACTTTCCCAACTCCATTGCGTTGATATCATTATTAAATTTTATCTATTATTTCATCGATAAATATTTAATCGATCCATCTGCTTTGATAACTAACCGAAATCTATGATATAAAACTGATGTAGTGTGATAAAATTTCTACCATTCTCCCCACATTGAACATACACAGAATAACACGTACATCTTAATAAATTACACCATAACATGCTGAATACCAAATATTGATATGTCCTCACAAATGGAAAAAACCGAGAAACAAAGAGAAGCAGAAGAATCTAGCATTGAAGGAAATTTATCCAAACTCCACATCTGAATCTGCAAACGTAGACACGTGCTATTACATCAAATGGATAGAAGTGTTTTCAGTAAAAATTACTAATTCATGCATTTCAAGACAATAAAAAAAAATAATATATCATTATTTTATTAAGAACAATGCTAAAAGAAAATGAAAGTAAAAATTGGTTACAATATCATCTCATTTCCTTAAAATTTTTGATAAAAATCACTTAAAAAGAAGGTGCGAAGCCGCTTTTACATATCGAGAAAATCGAGAGAAGTTATGTCTCCCTAGTTTTTTTTTTTCGCTTTTTCTTCATTGCAATTGAAACGATTCTCTCGAGAAGAGTAGGGAATCATATGTCTATCAGTTTAAATAAGGAATCACATATCTAGACTGAAAAATAAATCGAATAAACAGTGATAAATTACAAAATTGTTAATAACTATAACGACAATTGTAAAATCGCAATTTTAATGCTGCATTTCACTGCTTTCCTCAGCTCCACCAACCCACAAAACATTGTTGCACCTGAAACAATTTAAGGGACGTTTTATGAACATAAAATGAACTTTTCGAATAATTCCTTCACATATGATGAGAATTACGGATGTTTCCAAACTAAGTAAATATTTCGATGCCGAAGTTAAAAAGAGTAACTCCTTGTAATAAAGCAAGCCTCGTAAATCGCAAAGTGGATATTCTTTAGCATTTATTATACGAATTAATCGTTAAGCCATAGAATTCCTGAATAAAGCAGTTTTTTTTTTGAAAATCTTACTTAAACAAACTTTTATTTCGAAATAAATTGTAATGAAAAAATATTTCATAAAATCCACCATAAATTAAAAAAAATTAACCTGATTAAGACTTCTCCAACATCGCCACTGTGTTGACCATCAATATATTCTTCAGCATTAGCTAGCTGCAGGTTCATGTAACCATCAACAGAAACAAGGTATCCTAAAATTACTCGTTTCTTGACTTTATCTAATATATAAAATAATCTAGCTATTAAATACGAAAACTACGCGTTATTATATTTATTCAAGAATCAATATAGGGTACATCAGACCTATCTGTTGCCACCTTCTTTTCGAATATAAAACATGGCATCTGATTTTATAACCTAATTTTACAATACAAAGTTTTAGATTAGATCAGAACAGAGATACTAGTTGGTGACGAGATTTGAGGTATTTATTTACCTTTATATTCCATACCCCATTTCAGTCTACAGACAACTGGTTTACCGGTTAGTCCATTTAGGAACGGCTTCGGATTAACTGGTTGCAATGTCGTCATTGTAAATATCGTACAATCTGTAAAATTTTAATCGGTAGAAGCAATGGTTACTACAGCTAAAAACGCCGCTTGCGTAACTCACCATCACGAATTTACGACTTGGTGAGGTACTACCTCAGTATATCTTTCTGTATATGTTCTTTCAATTTATATCTTTTATCTAGCTGATCTCTATTATATCTATAAACTTCTATCGAATATTTTGTGTAATACTATACGTCTCTGTTCTTGCGTAGATAATAGTTGCAATCTTTTTGCAAAACTGTTGGATTCCAAATTTAAAATGACTATATATTTTTATCTCCTACATATTCGGTTATCTCCTGATATAAAAAATCCATGAATTTGACTATTCTTTTCTCTATTAACACCTTCAATTATACTAGAACTCTTAATTGCAATATTCGAAAATGTTAAAAGAAAATTTCTAAATCTCCATCTTTTTCTAAGAAAAATAAAAAGAAAAATAAACCATATTTCTGAATTTATGCTCCTAATGTGCAATATCTCTTATTTCCAACAAATTAGTGATCGATTTATTATAACTCGGTATATTGGTACTACACGAAATACAATATAATAACTTATTCAATCATTCAGTTAATTAATCAATTATATACTACAATATTATTATCACTGGATGCCACTGCAAATCATAGTGGAGGCAACTATTATAGTTAAGGAAAAACTAAATAAATAAAATAGGAATAACAGAATAAAACATGTTAACTTAAAAAACAATAAAATAGTATATTTCAACTAAACTTAGACCTAATTAAAAAGTCCCCATACCAAAACTCAAAAAACAAGCACGAACAATTCAAACAAATAGCCCACCTCCTCCCTACCACAGCAACAGCACTATGATCTCAATCTCTTAGTAACTTAGAAGTAGCATTTCAAATGCATGCAACGGTGAATGAAATCAGATGTTTAGAAATTTACATCTTTTACCCAATAATCCGATCATTACGAACAAGTTTGTGCACGTTTGAATACATATTATTAAATTATATTTATTTGAATATTATTTATGCATATAATTTTTTCGATATTTTTAATTAAGTAATTAATGATTGGTGGAAGTGAAAATTATGACATAGGCAATATGATCTTTTTTAGCCTATTAGAAGATTACATGCTTCTTTATTTTATATGGTCATGTTTTTTCCTAAATTCTGCAAATTTTAGTAAGTCTTATGTTAATTTTGTCAGCTGAATTTACTTCGAATTCAAGAAAACTTGAAAATCGATGGTCATATTGAATTTGAAAATTAGTATTTGAATAGCTTTCTGCTATGATTATTATACCAATTCACTAACTGATATTTATAAGTGCAAAAATTGAAAGTTGATGGTTAAATAATATCACAGTAATCTTTAACGATATAAATAAAAGGTTGAAAATGGTTAAAATATGAAAAAACTAGTGAAATATATATATATATAATCCAGTCTATAATAGCTATGCATTATCAGATTCAAAAATAATTGAGTTTTTATTCATTCTGTGTTGCATATCGATCAATTCTTTTTCGTATTCTTTCGATTTTTTCTTTAAAAATAAATTATTTCAAAATTTCAGACCTTTTATTAAGTATCGAAAAAATTACTTTATTGTAAAATAAGTAAAATGGATCAATTGGCGAAATGCATTGTTCATATCAAACTTAGAAATATCAAACAATCAGATTAATTAAAACACATGCATGGTTTTTGGTTTTTAAGCAATATATGTTCAATATAATATAGATTTTACTACGTTCGAACTATCACCTGGTCAGACATTTATGTTTCGTGCATATAGAAATAAAATTTATAGAATTTTTTTAATCCTGCTAGAAAAATTCTTTCCTTTATCATATTTCATATTCCATATAGAACAGTTAAACTTCTTCACTTTTCGCTCTGAGAAATGGATGCATATAAAAGTTGAGTCAAAGGCTAATCTGATAGCAAATAAATCATATATGATACCAATATTATTTTCACTTTAATTTAGTACATTCAATAATACCCGAAGGAGGATTACCGATGAAATTTTCATTCAATTTTGATTCTAAATTTGTATTTCAAATTTATGAAATTCCCTTTAAAATAAGTAATTTACATATGTTGCGAGAGTCATATTTTAAATTTAATAGCTTTTATATAAAATTCTCATCACAACCAAATCATTAACATCAATTTAGTTATTTGAACAAAAAAAGAAAAAAAAACATAGAAGTTGGAAGTAAAGTTCGTAGGAGGACTTGTTTTGATAAGAATCGATTTAGAAATTGATTTGATTCACAGAAAGTGCCCGGAGTAAACATTTTGATATATCGAACATATTTAATGCAGGAATTCCCAACAGATTGAACGTATTTAATCTAAGATTTGCTGATATATCGAACATATTTGAGCAATATGAAGGCAATCAGAAGTTATGAATGGAGTAATGTTCTCTATAATAACAAAAGAAAGAACAATTTTCAGATACAGTAAATAATATGATTTGTCCAAATAATATTGGCCTAACTGTCAGTTCATTTGAGAACTATTTCCTGTTGCGTGCAAAGGGATGTTTATTTAGAAAGGGAATGTTATATCATCCCATTCATTGTCTTATGAATGTTATTTTGATAATGCATATATATATATATGTTTTTAATTAATTTATTATTTTTATTGAAATGAATGCAAATGAAAACCAAAAGAATATGAAAGATATATGAGAAGACATTATTTTGTTTAAATTTTGATACTAAATAATATTACGGCTAATCTTAAATAAATTTGCAATATGAATTATGATGCTATTAAATTCTTATCTTAAATAAACAATATTTGTTCAAATTTAATAGTTATTTAATTGCAGAAAATTAATTCGTTTTTCGATGAAGAAATATTTGATGTTTTGGAATATTTAAAAAAGAATCTACAATGTTCTGTTTATATTATTCGTTTTATTTTTTTCTATAAATTGATTTTGTAATTTATACATATTATTGTTATTGCTGGATTTCGATGAGAAAATTTTTGTAAAAAGAGTGAGAAGTTTTATTATAAATTAGTAATAATGCCAAAAGGTATTGAAGTCCCGAAATTTTAAAAGTTATAGATTTGAATACTCTAATGAATAATACAGCAATGATAACTGCTTTTTAGTATGATGATGTGCTACTAGCTTGCTTGGAGAAGTGCGGAAGAAAATTGGAGAGATTGGAAGGGCAAAATCCCGGAAAGAAATGGAGGAAGAGGAATGAAGGAGGATGAGAAAAGATAGAAGACAAGTGAAACACTTCAGGTATGGGCTCTTCTGCCTGAGAGTAGTAATTAAGATGAAAATTGGCCAAGGCAACGGAATGGGCTAATTTGCCAGAAAATGACGAAGAAAAGTGTGTCAATATCATCAGCATAGACAAGTGGCATTGAAGAATCGACAGAAATAATAATAATTCACAAACTTGTCCTGTATGTTATAAAATTCCTAGATAATGTAAAATAATTAAAGCAAACATTGAATTTTGATATGAAATAGATAAATTCTGTTAAATTGAACTTTATTTAAGAAGGTCAAAAGCAATCAAAATGCGGTTCTTGCCATGCAAAATATATATTCATTGTGTTTTTCAAAAGTTCTTCAAATCAGTGAATTTTTCTTTCAGTCGAAAATATAACAATTACCCTTCACTTCCTATGTGGCTGCCTCGGCACGATCTGCTTCAATTCCTCATCCTCTTTACAGCGAAATCCGTCTTCAAATGGATTAATAAAATTTTAAAATAAAATAGGAGAACACAAATAATAAAATAAAATAAAGAAGTAAAAAATGGAAAAATGGAAATAAAAAACAAAAATGCCAAAAATTAGAAAAAATTAAAAAGAAAACGAAAAAAGGAAAAAGTTGGAAAACGAGTAAAAAAAAACAAGAAATAATAAAAGGGACCTGAAAAAATTTTTCGTTTCAATTAACTATAACTGTGAAAGTCACTGAATTCTCATCTTCCGAAAAGGAATTAGGATCGTTTTACACTTCTACATGTCATCAGTCGTTGTCATGATCAAAATTTAAGAGTTTGTGAGAGGCGGCTCTCTTCAAGGTTTTTTTTCTCGGCTCATTTAAAGCGAAAAAAATAATCTGCTTTTAATTCAGTTATTTTTCGTTTCGATTTTATCGGTCTTGCTTTGAGCTGATAACTTTTATTCGAGGTTTCAAATTTTCTATTATATTAATTCATTGCTTCATATGCATGATTATTGTTAGTAACTTCCTCTTAGCTTTGAATTAACTATTCGCGTAGTTGTTGTTAAGCTGAAAGTTTTCAATTATTTTAATCACTGCGACTTTTGAATAGTTTATTGATTCATCTTAAAGTTATAATGATTTTATTTTCCTTCTTTCAAAATCTGTTTTCACTCATATTTTAATGTCGCTTAATCTTATCGTTTCCTATTATTAATTTAATTTTTAATGGTTCTTTTACCTAATTTTAATAGAATTTGTTTACACTTATTGTGCTTTGACAGCTATTTGACTGATTATGAAGTCCATTTTCACAGGTAATTAGATGAAGTTAAATTAAGCGATTTTAAATCTCTATGATCAAATTCAAACAGCTAGACGGCATTAAATTCTACAATCGAATTCAGCAATGTTTTTTCTATTAATTTTTGCTTATTTTATCCTTTTTAACAAAATATACCAAAAATACGGAAAATAGGGAGCGAAGACTGATAGTACGATTGCAAAAATGGTTTCTGGAATAATTTATAAATTAATGCATGAACAGATACGTAAATTTTGAATTTTTGATTTATTAATTATTCAAATTCTTGGGATTCGTAAATTTTTTGAATTTTTGATTTCTATTCACGAAAAATTGTTTGAATACTAGGACTCTTTAATTTAAATTTTTTAAAATTTTGGATTTTGAGATAAGTTAAGATTATCTGTATGTCCCCCTGTTCATATAAGACGTTTTTCAAATTTTCTAGTTTTTAGATATGTAACTGTTGAATTCCTGAATTTTTCGAATTCAGAAATTCGGAAAAAATTTTGTTACTTTTTCGAATTTCCTGATTTTTGTTTTATTCTAATGTAAATTGTTTGACTTAAATAACTGCCAATGAAAAAAGTTTCGCAAAACAATATCTATTAATTCGAATTGGTCGATAAAAATGTTTAACGGATTTGTATTTACAAGCAGAACGTGGGCTAAAAATCGAAAATCTTCCTTTTGGTGTGGAAAAATAAACTGATGTTTATAGACAATTATAGTTGGAAAGGTCTATTAGATCAAAAGTTGCTAATATTGATAACGGGAAGGAATTTCTTCACCATTTGAGGATAGGCTGTTAAAGATTTCCCGAGTTGCTTCTTCTGTGGGGAACGAAGGTTTTCGCTAGTTGTAAAGGTCGATTGAAGACCGATTGTTTACCACTCGAAATTTATGAACAATCCCAAAAATTCTTTGAATACAATTTCTATATGCCCTGCGTGGGACAAGATATAGGCAAAGAATAACCAGTTGATGCCCATGAAACAATTAACCAGACATACATGGGATAAATCTCCACATCATATAGAAAGGCAGCGTAATCGATAAGAAAAAGGAGTCCATTTTTCCTACATTTAGCTACATTTATTGGATGTATAAGAATAAGCAAACAGCGTATGATGGCGGTAAGAGGTGTATTTACTGATGGCAATCGGTAATGTCTAATAGAAATTAAATTTAACAGTCGAAGACTATGAGAAGCAACTTCTTAAACCTGGATGTCAATTATGAATTACACGATTTCTTCGAATCTGTGACAATTATCACTATTTTAAAATAAAATATATGCATGACGAAATTAGCGAAAGAAGAAACCGAAAGAGCGGTAAATAAAAATTAAAATATTAGGTCAAACTATTAGATTTAACTTGCTTATTAGATTTAACGATCATATATGGTGATTAATTGTATTTTAAAACTGTACATGTTGAATCTTGTTATTTGTGAAAAAAATAAGGCATGATGAACAGCATCCACATACTATCAGATTTTAACATTATAATTGAAGAATGGATAGTAACCATTAAACTAGCAAGGAATTAATTATTCATCGGAATCCAGATATTATAAAAAGTTTTGTTTTCGAAGATATCGGAAAAGATTTCATTAATAAAATTTACCTTTCACTGTAAAATGTGAATGATGTATTTCGAGAGATTATTCTATAAATAATTATTCTATTTGAATTAAAATTAATTACAGCATTCGTTCCATTTCACTTACATACAAAGCAGTACAATACATTTACGATAGTTTGAATAATATGCTAACGAAATTAAAATTAATGATCAAGATAAGACAATTCATCATTAAAAGCAAAGTAAAAAAAGTTGTTGCATCGAAGTTGCCATATATGTTGACTTTAAAAAATCATTTTGATATCCGACTCAAAGATTATAAAATTACGATGTAAATTTTTTGACTTAAGTAACTGCCAAATGAAGGAATTGAGCAAAACAATATCAATTAATTCTAATTAATCGATAAAAATATTTAACGGATTGGCTTCTTTTATTTACAAGGTAAACAATCATCACTAACTATTTGAAAATAAAATATATGCATGACGAAATTAGCAAAAAAGAAACCGAAAAACTGGTAAATAAAAATTAAAATGTTAGGTCAAACTAGCAATTCTATAAGTAGCACAATATAGAAAAGGTCAATCAAATGGAGCAATAAGAATTCATTATTACATTCGCTTGATTGGCTTATTTCACTTTCGATCTGCCTTTGGAACTATTGGAAGTACACTATTAAGTGCAGCGCTTAATTTATCTTAATTCGAACAATTTGCGATATTCCTAAAGAATAATTGCAAAGCAGATGCTATCTTTCTAGTAGTTTTCAGTTATTTTTAGCTTTTTCATAACTTTCATTTAAGAATAGATGATTATATTATACCATTAAATTATACTATAATATAATGAGACGTCGAATTATAAATTGTAACAACGTTTTTATCACAATTTTTAAAAAGCCATTAGTTTATATTATTACCGATTACATTCACGCTTCTCTTCGTTACAGCGATATTTACTGAATATTTGCTGTTGTACATATCATCGCTGTATTCAAATCATTTCTTGTCGTTTTTGAACGTAAGTCTACTGTGTTCGTACGAACGCCCACTATATTTTGTTTCTTCAGCAAATGACGATTGAAGAATATGAATGATAAACTGAATTTCAATTAGATTATTATATTTTGTATTGCCCGAAGAAGTTATCTTGTTTCGAGAAATACTAATAATAAAATTTCAAACAGTCCAGGAATGAATCAAACTTTGATATGAAAAACCTAAACAACAGTGTATAATCAGCACATACCCATCCAATGTATGCATCATAAGCCATGTATATGTAACTTTAGTCAACCTCGATACTGGCACATCAATTCGGAAAATAATCGCGGAAAATACCTGTATAACAGTACTGACGCAGGTCTGAAATATTTTCTATCAAAAATTATTAAACATTGCGAAATACAATAGGAAATTTAAAGTCGAATAAAGAATATATCATATGGTTTTTTTACAGTTTCTATGATGTTGACGTTTTCCAATAATTTTCGCAAGAATTAATATTAAAAACTTCAGATTTATGATCGAATTTTTAATTAATATTACCTCTTTGAAAAATAAGATTTCATGTCCCAATCTTTGCTGCGTTCTATTAGCGCCCTGACGTTTTTTTTCTGCAATTATATTTGATGCAAATTGAGAAATGATGCTGATGCTGACCAAATCTCTTATCAAATCAAATATGCGCAAATTATGTGAGCAGGTAAGAGCTACAATGATTCCCAAACTTCGAAACAAACTGAAGCGAAGTTCATCAAAAGTCCAAACTGCTGTGTTTCAACCAAAAAGTGCACGCAACTTAGATTCAAAATTGAAATATACTTTCAAATAGGTGACAATACGATAAAAAGCAACGGCATCGACAATAACAGCGGCAATGATAATGCCATCGGAGAGCGATGAAGCAATATAAGCGATGAAATAATGATCGCATGGTCCAAAGAGTGTTGACCATGAATAAATATCTGCTTCGACGTAACGTGTACATTCAACTGCAATTAAAATTTAATATTTCAGGAATTTCTAATTTGGATAGAATCCAGTATGAAGATATGGGTAAAAATAGAAAACACTATATCACAATTCAATTCTAATACCGTTGTAATAAATAGCAGTGATTAGCATACTGATCAACCATAAAGAGACGACTGTTATCCAAGCATTTCTCGTACTGAAGATATGTTTATATGCTATTGGATATGAAATTGCCGAAAGGCGATTTATAGCAAGAACGAATTGCATCCAAACAATAGCAAATATCGTCGAATTAGCAAATGGAGCTGTTATTCGTGAGAAAATAAGCCACGGAAATGATGTTAGTCCCATTTGCCTAATTAATTCGATGCGACTTATTATATGAATAATAAATAAGAAGCGTCGTAAATGGAAGAAATAAATTAAGTCGAAAGAATTTACTGAGTCAATATTCACCATGTTATTGAAAAATTCACTTGAACTTATTAAGATATCAATAATTGCCTATCAACTATGAATACCGAGCAGAAAATAATATTATTCTTTTAATAGAAAATTTACTACTGATACCTGATAATTCTAAGCAGTTTCGTCTCTGGAAAATTACTACACATTATTATTTAAATGGATAAGTGAGAATGCAGTAATGACTTACACAGTAATTCTGACAAGTGTCCAAAGAAGTAGAGCGCTAACAGTTTGTATGTGGAATAAGGCACAAGTGGTACACAGAATTCCAAATACATTATGATACCGCGGTGATTTATGAATGAGATATAGAGATAATCCATATGTAAGTAATCCAAGGAAACCAAGCTGAAATGGAAAAATTTCGAATTAATTCTTTCTCATGACCAATTATTCGAGCGGAATAAATTTTATATAAAGGAGAAAAATAAAGCAATTTATTTATCGAGAAAAGATTTGAAATTCCAAGACATACTTTACAATAGAAAAGAAAACTAAAAATTGAATAGACTTAAAAATTTCTGAATTCTTTACTGAACAACAGCAATGAGATTTGTTTGTGAAATTAAATATATTCAAATAATACCGGTACGGCAAATGCATAGGTAATGACATCAGAATCGAGCGGCTTTTGCGTATCATTTTGCATTGTTTTTTGTTAGATATAAGAATGAAATGTATCTCAAATTTAATTTACCATCAGTAATTACCTGAAATTATATTTTATCATAAAAAATACATTTGAATATATAGAAGAATATGAAAGAGCAATGAATGCAACTTTTGCTTGATAAAATCTAAAGTTAGCTCGGATTTCATAGAGAAATATGCTGAGAATAAGAATATTTTTGGGATGATAATTTAAATATTGTTGAAACTTCTTTTTCCTACTAAAACATGAAATCATATGCTAATGGACAGTGATATAAATTGACTTCTGAAAATAATTACACTTAAGAGAAAGAAATTAAAATAGTAAATGCCGACAAATGAAAGAATAATTATTTCCGATTTGTATTCAGAGGCTGAAATGTAATTATGAAAACTTTCCGCTTTACTTTAGATAAAAAGTAATTTTGCGATATTTTCGTCATTTTTGATAATATTATTTCCATCAAAAGTTCGAATAAATTTAAATTGACTTTAGATTCTGCAGTTGGCAGACTTGATTACAAGAAATTGAATAATAACGATAGTTTTTGGCTTCCTTAAGTTGAAAGATTTTAATTTTTACACTATCTTGGAAACGATTTCTAAATACTTCATTTTAATTTACAAGATAAGGAAAATATATCACCGTTTCGAATACTTGTACGAATATATCACGAAACGTAATATTGAATATTTCTAAGCAATTGATATTTTCTCTTATTTTTTCAAGCAGTGATAGCATTAATTCAGTATTCATTTTTATTTCTAAAGTGATAAATGAATGAAAAATCCGTCATATTTTAAAATGCTTCTAGTAGTTTTTTGCTTATCAAAATAATTATATATTACTTTTCTCTATCTGCATTTAAGTTGATCGAATCTTTTTGCTCAAATATATTGGAAGTTATGAAATTTCGAATGGTATATTTTATCGATGACAAGGAACGAAGAAGGCGTCTAAAAAAGGAAGCACATGTTGTTAGATCAAACATCATAGCAACTGGCTGAATCAGAAATTTTGCATAAACAATAAAACATTATAATATCATTTTGAAAAAATTAAAAGCTGAAAATTTCATATTATTATATAAAATGTTTTCAATGTCCCTTTTAAAGACATATCTAACGTCGCTCAGATCCTTAAAGGAAATGATTTAAAAACATTTAACATTCTGATTTTTTTATACAAGAATTCGTCTCAAACGCATAACAGCATTTGGAAAAGTATTTTAATTTTAATCACTTTGAATTCGATAAATGAAATTTGTGTGTTAATATCTTTTCGATTTTCGCAATATAAAATATAGTGGTTATGGGAAATTTTCGTGGTTCTCATCGTTGGATTATTTCCAATATTTTGTTTTTTTGATAATTGTTGAATAAGATCGCGAAAGATTAAAAAGACTATTGAGACAAAAATGTTTAAAACACGATAATATACTTTCTATGTGTATATCAATCCAAGCAATTAACTAAATTTAATTGTTAACAATTCCTATATGTCTTGTTTTAAGCATTAATATTATCATTGCCCTTTTCGCCGATCTTATTTAATCGTATTAAAATTTTGAGAACTCTTTCTGTTTTTCAGTGGTAAAACCTCAAATTGAGTAATTAAACTTTTATTACGATTAATTTGATGATACATCAATGATAAGATCAGTAATGCAAATTCAATGATATCAGTCAGATAATCTTTAATGACGACAACATAACTTAAAGGAGAAAGGAGATTGAATAACGCCCGATGTACATGTCCAACCGCCTCGTTGAAATTATATCCTCTATTGATAGCTTTAGTGCTGAGGTTCCTCTTTTTCCGTGTAAGGAATTCTCGCGATTTTAGCGACAATTTCCATTATCTCTAATGTCGTTGCTTTTTATTGCATTGCTTACATGTTTCAATTTTGCGTTCCAAGCTATGTAAAATTTTTTTATCAAACACTTTCTCATCAACATCGTTTCGATTTGCATCGAAGTCTCGAAAAACAAAATTGCTGAAATCTATCCTTTCAGTGATTTAATATTTCATCGTAGCTCGTATGTGTTGTGTAATTTGTACATATTGAATTTGATAAGAGATTTGGTTAGCATCAGCATCATTTCTTAATTCGCATTAAATATAATTGTAGAATAAAGCGTCATGGCGCTAACAGAATGCACCAAAGATTTGGGACATGAAATCATATTTTTCAAATAAATAATATTAAATTTAAAAAACCTCGTGATCACGAATTTAAGATTTTCAATAATATTTCTAACGAAAATTATTGAAACAATAGAAATTGTAAACGAAAGGAATACGATATTTTTTTATCCGACGTTAAAGTTCACATTTGTTTCATTAATTTTGCCATAAATGTATCCCGTAATATCTAATAGTTTTTGATAGAAAATATTTCAGACATGCGTTAGTACCATTATACAAGTATTTTTCATACTCATTTTCTGTATTGATAGGTCAGTATCGCGTTTAATTAAAATTATCTACATGGATTGCAATGTATACTCTGCAATATTATCTAAGCTTTTCGTATCAATCTAGACTTGATTCATTTTTGGACAGCTTGGAATTTTATTAATATATGTAGAATGTGCAACAGCGAATAATTCGGTAAACACTGTTGAAACAAAGGAAATGTGAAAGATTATGGGTGATAATAATATAAACTGACGCTTTTCAAAGATTAAATATCAGCATATGCCATTTAATAAGTCATGATTATTTCCTCTTTATTTCTTACATGTGAAGTTTCGTTAAAATGCTACCATCTTATACTAAATGAAATGTATGAAAAAATTAAAAATGATGAAGGAACTATAGCAAAGGCCATTCAGAATTTTACATATATGTCGAGAAGTGTTCAAATTAAGATAAACTTTCACATATATATCGAGAAGTGTTCAAATTAAGATAAACTAAGTGTTGCGTGAAATTGGCGTACTGACTGTTACTTATTAGTATGATTGTTGATGTTTGAATTTGAATTGATCAAGTGCATTTTACTTGAACTTCTTGATTATTACGATGTTTAACAGCACGATTGTTTGTATGACTTACGTTTTTTTTTTTTTTTGGAAAACTATATACTTATCGTTTAAATATTTTTGTCATATAAATTTTGCTCAAATATTGCTGTCCCTCATAATTTGTGTGACAATTTATGGGTCCAATTTATTATAGACGAATTTTTCGAATTTGTTGGACAAATTTAAATATATTAATTTTTGAATACTGTTTTTTTTTTTTTGATATTTCCAATAAAAACTACAAAACGTTTGCATGAATAATATCACAAAATTCGTTGAATAATATTCATTGATCAGTTTTATCGTCAGATAATTCGGAAGCAAATGTTATGCGTGCATATCCTTCTTAACCTCAATTTGAAGTTCTTTTGACTAAGCAAATTTGTCTGATGAAGGAGGAGTTTTTCGTTCATTATTTAAATAGTGATAGCTGAACGCAATGATATAAAAAAAAAAAAAAACAAAGAAGCGAATTGCAGGCATTTAAATGTAAAGTGTTGAATGGTCAAATATTGCAATATTTTTTGATCTGTATAATTTGGATTAATCTTATTGTAATCTTTCCTTACTTTTTTCATATATTGATAAGATTAGAGAAACAATATGTAACTTTTCACCAAAAATTTTGTTAATATGAGATTGCTAGACAATTTTGACCAGTAAACTATTATATCCATTGCAATTAATTTTTATTAATTAGAAAACAAACATGAATTACCAAATTTTTTAATCATAAATTTGCATGAACATATACTGTGATTATAATAATGCAGAAATATAAATATTGAACAATACCAAAAATGATACTCTACAAAATATTATACGGCTATCATTTAATTCATGTTTCAATGTCTTTTGCAAAACATGTACGATAGATTGCATGAAGCTCTGTATTGATAAATATTTATTTCAATTGCTAAGTAAACACTCAAAAATAGAATTATAATGCTTAAAGTTAGGAGAATGCATAAAATAGACTTAATAATATATTTTGTCAATTTTTATCCTATAAATTACTTTGAGATAGGAAAAGCAGAAAAGTTAATCAAATTGGAAAACAACAATTTCAACTGAATTTTATAGAATATGCAAGCTTTAGAAAAATTGGAAAGCATTGTTATCTCCATTAGGGTTTATGATAACTAACAAGAAATTAGAAAATACATTTGGATTTGAACTGTTTCAAGTGTTAAAATTTCTTGTTCGTTGAGTTGATAAGAGCAGCAATTAATTCATTAATCAATAAATTTGATTCTTCTGATGACTCAGTCATTTTATCTATTACGATATTCGACTTATCCAAATCATCAAATATATAAGAAAAGATTAAATTTAGCAATGGCTGGATATATTGGGCAAACTGTAAGAAAAGTTGGAATATATTATCCCAAAATAGATTTAACTCTTTGAGTGTTTCATGTATTCACGACCCCTCACTACCATTTGTCGCTATATCTCTCACATTTCGAGCATCATCTTGATTCGAATTTTGCGTGATATATCTTGCCTGCAAAATTTATTCTAATATATCTTGACTAAAGCCTTAATTATTGGATTTCTAATAAATCTAATTTCAAACATTAAATAAAAACATGCAGGTAATTTGATTGCTTTTGCAGCTAATATTAATCAAAATTCATTAGCATATTTTATTGGCTTATTTAACTCATATTGAATTTACTCTCAGTAGGATAACTGTCACTTACCAAAAGATTTGGTGGAAAGGCATAAGTTAAAAGGCATAAGTTGAACAGAAAGAAAATTGATGTGAAGCACATATTTTAGTACAAATATGGAAAGATTATATCAGCTATTCGAGACTATTTATTTATTTTGATGATCAGTTGAAATGAAATGATCACAATTACTGAATCAGCAAATTAACATTGAAAATTGCTCTATTCTATTATTGTGTAGTGAAATGAAAGCAAAACAATTGAATTAAAATAAGAGTTTACGTTGATATTTTGTATATTTTACAATTTAAAACCATTGCATAGGAAATAATTTCAGACGTCTACGCGATTCTATCGATGTTTATTGATCTGAAATCGAAAATATTTATTACTTTGTGATGCATATTGCTCAAGAAATCATCTGATGAATTCTATCTAATGCTGTCACGATTTAAATATTTTGATGTGCAATTTTAGAATGTTAATAATGTTTTTCACTAAAAGGAATTGAGTTTAATAACAGATGTAGAAGAATTTAGGAAATAAATATTTACGGATTCATTCCGTCAAAATAGAATCTAGCATTGTTTAGACGAAAAAAATAAGCATTTGAGAATATG